>WAAE01008295.1:0-32612 GCA_013400495.1 Nicator chloris
TATATAAAAAAATATAGATTCTATAATCATGAAAAAGGTTTGTTGTATTTGACAACTACAAATTTGTATCCTTGGTTAGCCTCCCAGAGACAGTGAGAACTGAGGCAGTGCAGGACTGATTCTTCCTTGTTCTTAAACATAACCATGGACAAGATTAGATCCATGAGGTGAGGTGGCTGATGTTCATTCTATGCCTGCCCTGTAGATGCCAGTCTTTAAGGACATAATTCCATTGTTTTTTGCCAAACCCCATTCATATTGAAGAAAACATCTAAAGTGGATGATTTTAATAGGTGTTTTGGGTTTCTGCATGTGAGTATAGCTAAAAATACCATAAGTACCTTTTCCAATATAAACATTTCTCTCTTCAGGTGAAATGGAAGAAATCAGATGTGAAGTTTGAAGACCGATTTGACAAGTATCTTGACCCATCTTTCTTTCAGCACAGAGTATGTATTGTTCTAAGACAGCCTTACAATACATCCCTTTAAAATGGTTGCATTAGTTCAGATGTCATGCAATTTTTGGATTATGTCTTTGAATTTTTAGATTTTGCAGGTGTTCTGGAACAATAAAACAGGGAGGTCAGACTGTTGTTTAAGTGGTAGTCTTGCTGCTAAAATAGGATGGCTCTGTTTTTTTAGAGTGCTTCAATAAATAGGCAGGCAAGCTTCAAGGTTGCAGAAACTACAGGGTAGTTCAAGAAAATACATTCAGGTGACCAGAAGCAATGAAACTTCAGGGAGACGACTGCAGCTGTGTAACCTGAATAAGTGCAGTGGGCTATAGGCACGATTCTTTCTGAAATAAATGCAGAAAAAGCTTTAGCCTAAACCAGTTCTGTTTGGCACTATCAGTTCTGTTGGGAGCTGTAGTTGTAATCACTTTAAGGGTAGTGTACTGAGGTGTGCTCCTTTCTGAAAGTAGAGACTTTGCATTCTGTTTGGAGCTCAGTGAAAACCAGAAGGATATGCTTTTGAGAGCAAAAATAATGCTGCTGCACATTTTGGTCCTGTGCAAAGCAATAATTCCTTTGGCTTTGCTACTTAAACCTCTTCTCTAGGAAGGCAGCAGTTACATCGTGTTGCCTTTTGCTTACCAAGGGAGTGCACAGACAGTTGTTCAAACTTTGCTGCTTGACTAAGTTGTGATAACTTCATCCTGAGCAAGGCTGGCTATTAAAAAGGTTTATATGTGGTGTGTCACAGGCCAGTTTTAGTGTCAAGTTCTAAAAATGTAGTGTTAGTTATGATACAATTTATTGTTATTTAGCTAGTGCTGACAAGCTGTCCTTATGGCAACAATTTATCCTTTTTGGAACAATTTGAAACACATTTACAGTTCTAAACCTTATGAGTCTGTTTTCTTTTTGTAGATTCACTGGTTTTCAATTTTCAATTCTTTTATGATGGTGATCTTTCTGGTTGGCCTCGTGTCGATGATATTAATGAGAACTTTGCGAAAAGATTATGCAAGATACAGCAAGGAGGAAGAAATGGATGATATGGTAAGATCTGCATTCACGCTTTAAAAACTTTTATTAAGGCTTATTGTTTTCTTGTTGTACATTCATTGTGTTGGCAGCTCTGAATGGCTTTCTTCAATTGGACAGAAAATGCCTTTTGTGTGTCTTGAAAGTGTTACTGGTTTTCTTTATAACATGCTTCTAGATTGCAATCCAAAAATCTCTCTGTAGTCACTGTGTTAATGTTCATATGCAACCTTAGGATAAACTAGGTCCATTCTGACTTTATAGTAGAAGCCTGATGTACTCCTAAGCACCTCAGAGGCTTTAGGGACAGGGAGGGATTCTGATAGATTTTATTGAGTCTTACATTCAGGTAGTAATTTGTTGTTTTCCATAAGCATCTGAAAAGTAAACTTTTATCTTAGATTTGATGCATTCAGAAGAGAAGACACACTTCACTTGAAGTTGCTTTATTAAATCAGACCTTTTGTTTTTATGTAGCTTGTGTGTTCATCTTCAATTGTCATGACTAGACTTAAAATTTGTTGTTGTTGTTCCCAGGACAGAGATCTAGGTGATGAGTATGGGTGGAAGCAGGTCCATGGAGATGTGTTTAGACCATCCAGTCATCCTCTAATATTTTCATCGCTTATTGGTTCTGGCTGTCAAATTTTTGCTGTGTCTCTTATAGTCATTATTGTTGCAATGATAGAAGATTTATACACAGAGTAAGTATAATTGTGCCATGTCTTCCATATATAAATGTTTAAGTGAACAAAATAATTACAAAAATTATTGTTCTAACTGGCCTGAAGAAAAGTGTTTGAGGGTCTTTAGTCATGATCTGTAGATCAGATGTAGTATTAAGAAGTGCTCTTTTAATTTGTAATGAAACTTTGTCCTACTGTTATCATGCTAGTCAGTCTCCTTTGATTTTCTCTTTTAGTGCTTGCTTTTTGAATGATTTATTATGAAATTTGTTTGTTGTTCTGCAGAATCACTAGTAGATAATATAGGAAATATATGTATTCAAAGGTACATATTTCAGTCCTGGTTTCATCCAGAGTAATAAGATGTTAGTGTATTTCTGACCCTATTTTCCCACCGTGTCCTGTGAAGGCTGAAATAAGAGTGTGCTCTGTTGTGAATAGTCCTGTTTTCTGCTGACAAGTCAGTATTAAGTCAGTCTTATCACAAGTCTGCTTGGGAATGAAAATGTAATTCTTTAAGTTCTTTTGAACACATAGTGCTCAGCCTGTGTTGATGTAAAGTCCCCAGAAATGGGTAGGCTGTGGTCCTGACTGGAAAGAATCAATTTAAAAAAAGAAATAATACTCAAGTTTAAATTTAACACACTACTTTAGTTCACCTGTTTTCTTCCTTTATCTCTTGGTTGAGATTTTTGGGTTGCTGGGTGGACTTCATCTGTTTCTGTAGTGATTGTATTTAGGGTATTGGAGGGAATTATTGGCTTGTGGTTTGGGGTTTTTTGTGGTTTTTACAAGTGATTTGTTTTAAGCAGTGACTAAACTTTCAACTGTGAATATCACCTCTAACTTGATTTTAACAAGTTGTAATACTTCTAATGTGCCACTAGAGAGAACTCTTGCTTTTCGGTTTAGTGGCCTTTTATGGTGTGTTTAAAAAGCCACTCTGCAGTACCAGAATCTTTTCCATTTTCATTGGCATATTTTCATTTTTCATAGAGTGTTATTCTCCTCCTTGCGCCTCATGGTTATATATCTAGACAGGCATACATACACACTTTTAATTGTGCAGGATGTCAGCCCTTCAGAGGACAAAATGAAACCATTTCAGAATGTGTGTGCCCTGTAAGTTAGTCATGTCAGTTGTAAAATGTATCAGAACAGTATTTTTTTTAAAGACGTGCACTTAGTCTTTTATTGCAATAGGCCTTTCTATCACTTTCAAAGTGAGTTTAATTCTGGGTGTGGAGTGGAACAATTGGCCACAATTGCAACAATTGTGTTGCAGACAATTCTTATGTTTAGGAAAATAGCACCAAGTCTGGTGTTTTTACTGGTAGCCTAGATTTACGCAGTGGCAGTGCCATTTCAGACTGTGCCTGCCCTTGGAGGTTTTGCATGTGTTTCTAAATTATCTTAAGTTACAAGAAATTTTTAGAAAACAAATGTTGGCAAAACAGTCCTTCAGTGTGTGTGACCAGCAGGTATATTTGCTTTGGTTGTGCAGTCATGGAAGCTTAGGTGCTAAAGATTGCTTCTTTGAGTACAGCAGGCATCCAGGAATGGTTCCTCAAAAACCAAAATGGCACTAACTAGAATCTCTCACAGCAACTAATTTGAAGAAAGTACAGTAAGTTGGCTGAAAAAGTACTGCTATTTGCTGTTGAAGAATAGCAGAGGGATGTGGAGAAATAACTCTGTTAATGGATAACATTTATGTCTTCTATTCTTAGATATGATCTTGTAAAATGTATTTGGAAATGGCTTCTTTGATTTAAAATTATTAGCTTTGCTTGTAAAATTTCAGAAAAATTATGCCAAAATTAGTAGTCCAGCATTTAATGGGGTGACATTTAAAAATTACTAAGCTCTTCTGATTGCTCTACTTCATGCTGATTTGTGACTTCATTACAGTATTTATAGTTTCTAAATCTAATTTTCTGCCAGATGAACACTCTCAATCTTAAAAGTTAATTTCTGGGGGATGGCAGAAACATTATTCACAATCTTAGTATATTTTTGTTAATACTGGCCTTTTGACATTTTATCTGCAGTTAAATCTTGCACTGAATGTGTGTCATGTAAATAGTTATTTATGCACAAAGTACACACATCCAGATGTCAGAGTATATTTATCAGAGGTGAGATTCTGTACTCCAGTTAAAATAAATGCATGTTAGAAAAGAATGTAGTATGTCAGAACTCTCTTTCCCACATTGAATTAGACTTGGCCAAAGCCTTGTATACAAACAGGTCTCATTCTTACGCAAATTTTACAGTTTAAGCACTTCTAAATATTTGTATCACATAAAAATACTAAATAACTTCTGCTAAAAATACAGGGTTTTTTTGCTCTAATCATATTTGGTTTTGTATTTCATTTACCAAAAATATCCCTTCTTGTAGGAGAGGATCAATGCTTAGTACAGCTATATTTGTTTATGCTGCAACATCGCCAGTGAATGGATATTTTGGAGGAAGCCTTTATGCTAGACAAGGAGGTAAATTGTTTTCATGTTTCAGCATTTTCATTGCATTGTTAAATGGAGAAGTTACTATTTTCTAATTTGCCCCAATGTAGAAGAGTCCTCATGGAGTTAGATGGAATCCATTTGATCCTTAATAAAAATATTTTGAGTATATTTAACTTTCATATTACCTACTCAGTCAGTACTGGCTACGCTTGCTAGAAAGGTAACTGAAATCTTACGTTAATTTAAAAGAGCTAAAGAACTGTTAACAGTTGTGACTTCCAGATTGCTTGTTATACTCTTGTATATAACTTTTGGCTCATGACATCCACAGAGTATAATAGCCTTTCCCTTTTGTGCAACATGTTGTTAAACAGCTCGTGTCATCTTCTCCACATGACTCCTACATGGTCCTCTTCTGTATGTACTAAGGGGGTTATGTTAGGCTAACACAAAAAGGAGGAGTATAGATTATTTACTAGACCATTAAATGCAGATGGGAAAAACTGTTTATATCATCTTTTAAAGAAAGTTGTTCTACTTTCCAGTATATGCTCTACTTTATACTTAGCAAATCAAAATGAGCATCGGTTGAGAGCAGAAGCCAAATAAAATTGACAGGTTTGAAGAGGCTGTCTTCAAATGCTCCCCACTATGTCTCTGAGTTATGACCAGTTAGATTCTTGCAGTGCACTAGCTTCATCCATTCCCTATGCTGCAGTAAAAGAATAATCAATATCTATTATCTTCTAGAGTGCTTAGAAAAAATAATTCTGGTAAGTTCGCAAAAGAAAATTTGTATCTTTTTAGTGTGATATACCTGTTAGTGTTCAGTCTCAACTGTGCTTGGACTTTGCAGGTTAGAAGTTTATTTTCACATGGCTTGTTTATAAACCTAGCAATTTGTACAAAAAGAGATCTAGTTTAAAAAGGATTGCTGTGCTGTAGTGTATTGTGCTCTATAGTTGAGCCAGATACCCTTTTTTTACAGATCAACGTGTATCAAACCATGAAATGCTGATTATGTTGGCTCATGGTAAAAATACATATGATTGTCTTGAAAAAATACGCTTTTTAAAATTTTTTTTACTTACTGTGTATTAATATCGTGGTGTATAAATATAGACAGTATTTAAGAACATAAAAAGTACAGGGAATGCAATAGGGGAAATTTTTGAGTTATTGCCCAAAACAATTTCTTGGAGCTCCTCAGGGAGCTCTAATCTTAGTAATAACTGCTAACGAGCGTTCTGTTCCCTTGATGCTTGGAATTTAGGAATCACTTTCTACCTTTTCTGCTGTTGAAGATGTCAAGAGTCCAGTTTTCCTGTATGTTAAACGCTGTGGCATTTTGCTTTATACCAGGGATAGCCATTTCCTTAATGTATCCTGAATGTGTGTAATCAGCTTGGTTGGATCAAGCCAACCCAGAGCAGGTGCCTGGAAGCAGCTGTAGTGCTGAGTTGTCCTGGGAGCAGTGCTGAGCCCTCCTGTGCTCTCAGAGTGGGAGCAGGTTCTGCACAGGGCCAGCTCTGCTATCTCTGTCTCTTCTCATCTGCAGTTACATACACCCTTAGGTTTCACACCCCAGGTTCTTTGGCCAGCTTAATCAGCATATGTTGTTCTTCAGCTGAAATGTTCTCATGCTGTATCCCTTTCCTTGTCTTTTCACCTGGCCTGCTAAATTGATTAATGTGCTGCATCTTGTGTGTTACCAGAGTAAGAAGAAACTTGGTTTGCTCTTAGCTCTTGTATTGATGTAATATGTTGTTACTTATTTCTTCCGCCTTTCTGTGGGAGAAGTAGTCAAACATGTAAATTCTGGAGTGCTTGCTAATAAATTAAAGAAAAGCCCCATGCTGTATCTTACCAGTCCCACTGAAATGTCCCTTTTTACAGGAAGGCGATGGATAAAGCAGATGTTCATCGGAGCCTTCCTTATTCCAGCAATGGTGTGTGGAACTGCCTTCTTCATCAACTTCATTGCCATCTATTACCATGCTTCAAGAGCTATACCCTTTGCAACCATGGTGAGTTGTTTTATTGGAGAATTTAAACTCCACTGCACACACAGAAAAATTATGTCTTTTTTAATCTAAATACATTTGTGAGTCATAGCTTTAGCTAATTAGAAATTTAACATGGGAGGGGGTTAAGGTGCTCCAAGTATAATTCATTTTAATCACAGTAGCAACAGCTGCTGTATGCCAAAAACTGTCATCTCTGCTTAAAGTGACACTTCTGCTTTGTATTCAAGCTTAGTGTTTTAACAATGTGGAAAGTTAGCAACATGAATTTCCTTCTGGGTGGCCAGTGCAAACTGTTTATAATATAAAATGAAATTCAAAGGGATTCCAAGTGAAAGATACTTCTAAGTCATTGCAATCAAGCAAAAAAATAAAAATAAATGATCAGGCAACAGTGTGAGATAAGACATTTTGAACAAATCTTTCTTTACAAAAATGGCTCACTCTTTTCACTTTGTTTAGTGTTATTTAGTGTTCAGGTATGGTCTTGTGTCTGTACATTTATCCTACCACTTGAAAAACTATGCTTGTTGTAGTACTTTTTCATTTAGTCATGATGACTTTCTCTGTTTCCTTTGTCAAGATTTTGTTTGTGTTGGCCCCCTTCAAGCAATCTCAAATAATCCTGTGAATAAAATGTAGGAAATAATCACTTACCACTTGGGCAGAATTTCTGTTTGAGCTTGTAAGGGTTAGTGTTTTAAAGCAGAAATTTTTTAAAAATATGCACCATAAAATTGCTTTTTCTAATTTTGTGCAGTAGCACTGTTAACTTAAAAGAATATCTTAATACTGGAGGTCTTGTTTTCTTTTCAGTAATATCTGTAGCAAATCTTAGAATTTAACATTTTTTATAGATTTCTTCTTGGCATATTAGTTTTTGTGATAGGTTGTTCGAATAACTTGGAGAGATTGAAGTAGCCTTGGATTTCTTCTTAGTTTAAATAAAACAAAATGAAGCTTAGTATCAGAAGTTTCTGTCTTACATATTGTATTATTTAGGTTTGTGATGGGAATTCAGTATGTGACTGAAAATATTTCTAAAGATCACATTGTTAATGAATGAATGTGATAGAGATTATAAATGGTAACAAGAAGAGAGACAATTCTCAGTTACAGACAAAGACTTTCAATAATTTCTTACTGATGGAGGAGTCACTGTGTAGGTTGCTGGTTCTAGTCACCTCCTTATTAACAGTGTTTTCAAAGCATGCCTCAATACCAGCTTTTTACATGGAATTAATTTTTATAAAACCACTAAATGTAATATAAAGCTGAACATGTTGATAAACTCTTCACTTATTTTTTCTGGTTTTCTTCTTTGAGAAATTAGATTAAAATTCTGTCTTGGACTATGTGTTGGTTGGTCAATGTCTCAAACCAATACTGTGTTGTTTTTTCTTTCCTACGCTAGCAGCCATATACAATACTGTCATAAAAGTTTACAGCTTTGATCTTTGATATGTGCAAAGAGACTGTGTTTTACTGCTAAGCAAGCAGTTATGGTATCCCATTTCTCACTTGTATTCTGATTTGGAGGCCAGGAATGCTGAGGGAAGGCGATTCCACGTATGCTGAAGTTGCTCTTGTGAATTTGTTCAACTGATTTGTATTTTAAGACCATGGGCACGTGCATGGAAAAGCAAATGGATATATAAATCTTCAGGGTTCACTTCATCAGGATGTTAGGACTCTCTATAGACAGTGATTTTAATGTTTGCAAGGTTTTATGAAAGCATTTGAATCATTGTGACTGTGGCAATAAAACTTAAGTGGAGTTAGCAGGCAAGCAGGTTATGAATCGGAAACTTCATCAGAATGAGCAACGCTCTAATGACTTCAAATCAACAAGCTGGTTTGTAGAAGGAAATGGAAATTGTTTGCAATTACCATGTTATGCTTCAGGTTGAAGTCCCCAGGAAGCCCTCTGGCTTTATGGATGAGATCCCTTTGTGTCTTTCCACCTCTGTTTTCTATGTAAAGAAGCTTCCAGAATTGTCTAATGCAAATTTGTTGCTTTCTTGGGGAAATAAAACCTCTGCCACCTAAATGTACTAGAACACAGAAATAACTTCCTTTACCTTGATGTCTTGAAACCACCCTGCTTGATTTAAATTGCTGGCAAGTATTGTCCCCTCATCTTGACTGCTGTAAATCTGGAAAAGGCAGAAACTGAGTTGCTGAAAAACATTCCGTAGCTAAAAGGTTGCTAAGATACTATTCTTAAATATGTCATCCTGTATTTTGTCAGTTTTGCATTGCCACTTCCCCAGTGAAGTATCTAAGTAGTCTCCGTGAGTTAATTCTACCCTCCTGAGGGATTTTCCTATGGAATTTAGGCAAGGGCAGCTGGTAGAATCAAATCCAGGACGTCCAAACTAACACCCAGTTGCTGCATCTTTCACCTAGCTGGTATCTGCTTTTCTACACTTTGTCTTGAAGTCCTCAAATTGATTGGGCACTTCAGGATCTTCATGCATCTCGTTGTAGTCTGTTTTGAACTTCAAAACTTCATTCACCTTGTATAACTCATTCCTGGTGTCTTGGATCTCCTTGAAGATGTGGCAGGGCCTGGGAAGATGCAAAGCTTGTTTCTGAAATCAGTCTTCATTCTTGGGACTCTGCCCGTAGCACTTTTAGATATGCTTGCAAGCTGTCTTACCTATGGAATGACAAACTTCCTGCAGTGAAATATGAACATGAGTATGAACAAAGGCTTAATCTCTTCCATGAGGTAGCTTTCAGCTGCCCTTCCCTACAGAATGATATCAAGAATGTGACAGATTTATTCAAATATGAGACCTTTTTAAAACTTAATGCACTAAAGCTTTTAACTCCTGGAGCATATGAGGCTGATATAAAATCTCTGCTTTTTTCACTCAGCCCTTCACCTTTATAGAAATGCAATGGGTACTGTTCAATTATTCATGCCTTTGGAGTCCAAATTTGATTTTTTGGTGTATTTTGTTTATTATGTCCTCTTACTAGTGAACATTGAGTTCTGAAGTTGTTATACATATTGACTTACTTTCTGTTGATGTTTATCAGTCTTTCTGGTGTATTTAACAATCATCTTTATATTTTCTTGTGTTTGAATTATATGTAAAAAGTAGAGCATGGAAGATTTAAGAATTTTAAATAATGGTATATGAAGTGACTTCTCCACTATGTTACTATACTAATATGTTTGAGGAGTATTAGGAGTTTGAGGGGTTACTAGTTCTGTGCAGAAATACTGACTAATGCAGAATTTCTACAGAGTACAGCATGATTGAATTTGAAGGGACCATTTTAATTCTGGCATTTCATAAGTTGTGACTGCTTACGTTGTTCTGGGAGTGATGCATAATTTAAAGATTTCCATTAAGACTACTATGACTAATGTAATATTCTGACTGCAAAATCTATGCAGCTTCTATTAACTGTTTCAAAATTTATCATTTTTGTTTTGTTTGAACAGTAGGTCCCTTTGTGGCTAAGATTTCCAGTGTGTATTTTTAATGATTTAATTAAATAAGGTTAGGCACACTGTATTTCTCTTCGGTTTGAGATCCTATTGTTTGCATGTTTTGTACCTTGTTTTGAAAAGAAAAAAGTGTTTCCTCCAACACATAGCTTAATCCAAGCTGCAGCTTTCCCTGACAGCTTTGAGTTGATATGAGTATTGCCTGCCACTAAAAAAAGAGGACCTGGTAGTGCCAACTTTTTTCATGCCTTGAGCTCAATAAAGAAATACACCTTGCTAAAAATAGGAAAAAAATCCTGTTAAATATATTCAGTAGCGTGCTTCCTCAAATTGCTTGAAAGTGACTGTGCAACCCTTGGTCAAGCCCCTTCGTTTTGCTAAAAATAGACAAAGCTTAATTCTTCTGCCTGCATTTTCAACAGTTCAATTTATTACCCAAAACAACACTATAGATTGACAACTTAGTTGTAATAAAACTAATAACACTTTATTTTGAAACCTTCTGTTCTATTCCTTTTCTTGTAATGTTTGGACAATGTGCAGAAAACTGTTGCATTATACAAATTTAGTAACCTCTCTATGGGAGAGAGTCTCATGACTAAGAGTGCATTTTGGTAGCTGACAGGGAAGATCAAGCTGCTGCTTTGACAGTTAATTTTTATTGCTTTCCTTCCTTGTGCATTAAGCAGACATGGCACCATAGCTTGCCAGTAGCTATTTAATATTAGATATGCTCATAAAAATTTTAATTATCACCTTTGAACGAAGTTTAATCTACAGTTGTCAGAAAATATGAAACACATGGCACTAGGAAATAAATTATAACCCTCTTGACAGTGTTTCCTTTCAAATATGGAAAACTGAATTCTGCACATTCAGTCAAGGGCAGTAGAATATTCTTTCCCCATCAAAACAAAAAGGAGTTAGAAAGAATGCAGGCTTGGTGAGGTTGACAATCTCTTCTATGGCAACTAAAACCCGCAAACTAAAGCGGCTGCTAGTGTATAAATAAGATATTTTGCACAACAAAATTGCAAGAGTCAAAATAAAAGAAGTATTTTGTAATGTACTGGCTTGGTACAAAAAGTCACGTAATTTGTTTTGGGTAACATGGATTATAGAGAACTTCTGCTTGCTTGGTTGATGAAAAAACAGGTTTGAAAATGTAAAGTATTTGCCTCCCTGCATAATTTGTTTTTTCTGAAGTAGCAGTTAAAATGGTTCTCTGAATCTCTCATGGCTGATGTTACAGTAATAACTCTTAAAATGCTCGTAAAGACATAACTTTCTTATCTCTGCCTGTCATACAACTACTGTTTAGGGATCAGATTTTTTAGTATTTTGTCAGTGACTTTGGCAGGGGGGTAGAGCAGGTATGTTTTTTGATCTCATCTTCATTTCTCCTTTCCATTTGTGATGGTGAAGTGGAGGCCATTAAGTGCCTGAACTGTTTTTCCCATTGTATTCTTCCTCTTGGAAACCTTTTAGGCAGAAATCTTGTAACTTCATCTTTAAGACACTTGTTACCCCAGTACCCTGTGTTTGCTGCAGTTAGGATTTAGACTCTGTAGGTTTGGATGTTGCCCAGCCTGCAAACACTGTCCTTGCCATCTTCAGCTATGGGCACTCCCTGGTTAGTTTTAGAGGAGGAGCACTGATTTTACCTCAGACCTGTAATTAAGAGGAACATACCTGAAAAACACCATCTATCTCCAGTCGTCTCTTGGATCCAGAGAAGGCTTATTATTATTGCCAAGAGTAAAGAAAGTTGTTTTACCAGTCGTCAGTCTGAGCAGGTAGATTACCTGTGAGTCAGACAATTAGTGGAAAGCAAGAAAGAAGATGCTACCGAGTTCAACATGATGTGTACAACCAGTACTGGTTTTGTTGGTCATCCTACTAAGACCAGCAGATTGCTGTCACTAGGGTGGTCTTGTCTCAGTTGAAAGAACATACACATCTTCTTAATTTTGGACAGCCTATCAGAGCCAGGTGGGAGTAGGAGGCATTCCTGAGCCTGTTCTATGGTTCATCCTTGTTTGCTCAATTGTGTCTCCCTTGTACTCCAGAATTAGCTCAGGTAATTTTTAGACTCCTGAAATGGCTCCAGGATAAAAGGAAAAAAAAGTACTTCATTTTTAGGTGTCCTCAGAACACTGCATAGCATTAAGACAGGTGGCATTTCACTGTTTAACAAAATGTTGACTTTAATGCTACTGCTAGGTATCACTGAAGATGCTGGCTGTTCTGTTTGAAATCAGTTAATTTTTCAGATGAATGGGTAGCAGAATGTAAGATGTTACACCATTATCAATCATACTTTGATCTGATAATGAAACCACAAGCACTCAGATTTTCTGACAGATGTCAATTATAGATGTACTGGGGGCAGCTTGACTGTACTTACTGAAATCATTATCCAAGGAACCTTGGTCTTTCTCAGCTTGTTTTACGCAGAGGAACATTTTAGATTTCAAAGCTACTGCTGAGTCAGTTTCCTGGATAACACAACAGCCAAGCCCTGCTGGATCAAGTTGAGCCCTTTCCTTTCCCAGCTGATTTGAAGCCATTCAGCTCTGCAGAAGGTGTTGCTAGAATGAAATGTTACTGACAGCCTTGTTTGATCCAGGAGTTTGCCAGCTAATCAGTAATTAGGCCTGAATGTTCCTTGCTTGGTTCCTTGTCCAAGGTTATAATCTTTCTGTCTGGATTCTGTAAAACAGACACATTTTGCAAGGTGGACAAATACAAGATGCTAAGTGTTGTTCCAGGTGAGCTTAGAGCCCAAGACTGTTCCTGGACAGTTTCTTTATGCAGTAAAGCAGTGGATTCTCTTTCTACCACTGTCCCCAGTCAGGTGAAATCTTTAAGATCAAGAAATTAAGCTACAGTCATCTTAAAACCTGCACTATGAAAGACAGTTGTGGCTGCATGAGCAGCACAGATGCCCTTTCACACTGCCTGGATCTGAGCTTTCTGCCTCAGCCAGGTGTGAAACCTACCTGCCAGAACAACAGCAGAGAGCTCGATGGACTGCCCGACACATCCGCAGGAAGTGCCTTGCTGCAGGAAGCAGAACACGTTCTTCTTGAGAATGGAAGTGATTTCAGTATGTTCAGCTCAGAAATTCTTTGGATCCTATCCAAGCTTTAATTCTTGAACATCTTTTCTACCCACTGCACCTCAAACAAGCTGGGAATTTTTGGTGAGGATTTTAATAAATGTAGCACTCAAGATGATGTTCTCTGATGTTTCTGATATTTTTTGACATTCTTCTCTGAAAATTCTCATCTCCTCATTCATTTAGACTGAGCAGTTTTCAAGGGCAGAACCTGTATCCATTGAGTGAGTTGTACGCTTCTTCTGAAATTTATTCTTAAGCAACTTTTGTGTCCTACCTAAAACATAATGCTTGCTTACCTGTGTTTTTTGAGTAATGGAAGGAGATAAATAGGAGATACTAAATTAATTGTGTTAAAACTGCTTTATTGTTATTTTATTTATACTTTAAGTATAAGTACAATGTAGTGACTTCTTATTTACCAGCAACGCTTCATATTTTAGTGGTTCATTAAGTAATTCTTTAATAATCTCTCCTCAAAGATATACAGAGCAGTCTGGAAAGTGCTTCTGATTGTTGACCCACCAGTTTGGTGTACCCCTCCTGTGAAGCATGGAAGCTTGCTCCATCCAACCCCAAGCAATGTTTTCCCTTGACATCTGACCTAAGCTAGCAGTAATAGAAGCATAACCCACTGACTTAAGTCAAATGTTGCCTTAAGTTTGTATTGAACTAATGTCATTCTTTCTTTTCAGCTGCTTGCTGTAGATTTCTTAGATACAACATACATGAGAATCTTCTATTTATCCTCAGAGTAACTGCTTCCTAAGCAAGTCAATGTGTGCTCTTAGATCTGCTCTGCTCTCTCTCACTCTTCTGATCTCTTCTGCTCTCTGTTTTGCATTAATCTGCTGCCATGGACTTTGCATTCTGCTGGGGTGAAGACAAATGTAGCTCCTTTGCTCAGGAGGCACTGGGGTGTACACAGAGCCTCAGGCAACAAAGCCATTAGAAGGCAGTGTTTTCATATGTTTGCATAGAAAAGGTCACAGGGTCAGTATTCAGTACTGTGGTGATTGCATAATGGGCAACTATTCTGTCCTTAGTTATCAATATCAAAAAGTTAACCAAATTGTCTAATGCTATTTCTTTTTGTGCTAAAGAGTTACGAGTAGAGAATGTCTTGCTTAACACTAGAAATTTTCCTGTTTTGGGGAGATAAATTATGTTGCCTTTAAGGAATAGAAAAAATCGAGCTATGTAAGTATAGTGGCATAAAAAGATTCATGGTAGGTTTTTAGAGAGGCTGTTCCATGGGAAAGAGCTGGAGCATTGGCTTGACCTTTCCTGTATTGTGCATAAACTTGATTTCTATATGTAAGTAAGGTTGTTATGCTTCTAAATTACGTATCTTTGCATACCACTGGTCACTGATTTCTTGTCAGTCTGTGTTCTTAATTGCCTGGTTGATGCCTAGTGGAAAAACTTGAACCCAAAATTTAATCAAAATTGGTAGCATTCTTACATGGTTTTGTGATTCTTATTGGATTGGTTGGTTGGTTGGTCGGCTTGGGTTTTGTGGGTTTTTGGGGTTTTTTGGGTTTTTTTGGTTGGTTGGTTGGTTTGGTTTGGTTTGGGGTTTGTTTTTTTGGGTGTTTTTGTTTTGTTTTGGTTTTGGTTTTTTTTTATTGGATTAAAAATTTTGCACCCAACAGTTGTAGTTCTGTGTGCAACTACCTAACTGCTAGATGTTAATTCCCAGAGATAGCACTCTCTGCAAAACTGTAAAAGACACTGACAACACTTTCTGTTATGAAGTACCATGAAGATTTCCTTTTATTTCTTGTGCAATGTATTGAGTATAATGACTAGGTGGAAATAGTAGAGCAATCTGTAATGCTTCTGTTCTCTCAACTGATGGATGAAAATATACTTAATAATGTTTATTAGAAAGTTTTTGGGGAAAAAGATGCTTCTATTTGTTAAAATGTATGTTCACTAGTGCTTTGTAAGTAGGAGTATGATTCTACAGCAATAACTACTAAGGACTAATACTGGTTGATTACCTTCTATTGTTGTCTTAGACCTGTTTTTTAACAGCAGCTATAATTTTTTGCTTGCAGGTGGCAGTGTGCTGTATTTGTTTCTTTGTCATCCTTCCATTGAACCTCGTTGGGACTATTCTTGGCCGAAATCTGTCAGGACAGCCTAATTTTCCGTGTCGTGTCAATGCAGTGCCTCGTCCTATACCAGAGAAGAAATGGTAAAGACAAGCATAAATGTTAACTAGAAATATTCACTTCAATTTAAAATGGCTTTTCTGGTGTTCAGCTTTAATGGAATAACTCCTTTTCATTTAAATTGAGTGGTGCCTAGAAGAACCGCTCAACAGGTATTTTTTTAATATGATTTTTCTTTTGAATGAAAACACCATGGTTAATAGTTGTAGCAGATTTTGCACTCCTGGATCACTGATTCACATTTTGCCTGAAATGGTCTTTAGTCCCTGTGTAAAGGGGTGGTGCCAACTCAGTTCTTGCATAGGTATATTGACACTAAAACCTCTCCTCTTCAGTTAATGCCTCTTACAGGTTTAGGATTGAGTGTGCCTTGGAGGCAGAACTGTTCTGATTAATGGTCTCCTTACACAAGCTGAGATGTATTTGCAGGGTTATGATGTGGAGAAGCTTGCAATGCTGTTCCCAATTCTGTACTTTTGTTGATGGCACAGAGCCTAAAATATTACAGGTATATGGTTTGAACTGTGAAGAAACCTTTATAATTTTTGAAGTGAGTGTAAAGTGGTGCCTAGTCTCAAAAAGTATACTTAGGTTTTTGGAAAATTATGAATGCATTCACTTTTTCCTATTAATTTAATTCTGAGGTGAAAGCAGCAAGCTACGGAAATGAAAATATCCTCAGAGGATTTTTTAAATAGACTTTTCTTGATTTCTCTGTTCAGAGGAATGGAACAGATAAAGTGAAAGCAACACTGAAACATGTAAGCCTGTAATGTCCAAGAAGTGCAGCACACTTAGCTTCTTGTGGTGGGTTGTGCAGCTCAGATGTTAGAATTTAATTTATATTGTGACCTGTATCTTGGGAATCCGATGGATTTTTCTGGATCAGCATGACCATTAAAGATACTGCTCTTGACAATGAAGTAACACACTATCAACTTAGACAAGTCTCCCTATACATAATAAAAGAAGCTGCAAATTAAATCACTGGTTACTAGCTGGATGCAGCATCATTGCAAGTACTACAGAGAGGTCACCTTTTAGTGACAGTGTCTTCTGCAGGTAGCTGGATATTAATTTTTAGCTATAAGTTCCTGACTCAGTGTAACATTAAAAATGAACACAGGTTCTTATTTACATAGCCATTATCCTGTGAAATTTGCCTTGCACTTTTTGCTGTATTTGTAGCTATCAACAGCACTGTGTTTTCACTGCCTTCATTCAGGGCTAGTGGATGTCATGGGGCTTGATTGCTTAGGCCCTTTTTGTCAAGAAAGATTCTTTGGTGGCCTTAAGGCTGGTTAGAAGGCTAACCTGATGCCTGTAGGTGATAGGCAAGAGCCTCATGTTTTGTTTTAGCTTTCCTCAAGAGTAACTTATTGTTTTATCCATACACGTGACATTTTTGAGGGAATCTCTCTAATCTGCTGGTATGAGACAAAAATGTTCTTGCTAGCATGCTTTTTAAACAATATTCTCTGCAATATTAATTAACTGGTCTTAATATGTTTGTAAATGAAAAATTTCCGTTGTCCCTAAACTAATGCTAATATGTTTCAGGTTCATGGAACCAGCTGTTATTGTTTGCCTAGGTGGAATCCTCCCTTTTGGATCAATTTTTATTGAAATGTGAGTACGTCAGCTGTTTCCCAGTTTGATTAAAAATTACAATTTAAGTTAAATTACAATATCATCTCCATATTTTCTTTACTCTCTTCAGGTATTTCATTTTTACTTCGTTCTGGGCTTACAAGATCTACTATGTTTATGGCTTTATGATGCTGGTTCTGGTTATCCTCTGCATTGTGACAGTTTGTGTGACCATCGTTTGTACGTATTTCCTGCTAAACGCAGAGGATTACAGGTGGTAAGTGTTGCATTATTTTCATAGTTAACCACATTCTGAGGCTTTTGTAGAAAAGTAGTGTTTCTTCAGTCTAGATGGGTCTTTTCCAAGTGCATTGTGCATCTTCTTGGGAATCATTTTGGCTAGTTGTGTGATGGACATGTGTGTTTACTTTCAGGCAATGGACAAGCTTTCTTTCTGCGGCATCAACTGCGATTTATGTTTACATGTACTCCTTTTACTACTACTTTTTCAAGACAAAGTAAGTGATAGTTTTCTTGCTTGAATATCAGATTACTGTATTGCCAAATAAGTTTAATTGATAAAAAACGGGGGAAACACCTAGCATAATTTTTTATCTTTCTTTTTCAGGATGTATGGCTTGTTTCAAACATCATTTTACTTTGGTTATATGGCAGTATTTAGCACAGCTTTGGGAATAATGTGTGGTAAGTTCCAGATATTTTGACGCTTTTCTAATTTTCAAATTTTTTCAGACTCATATTTCTGACTTCAGTTCTTGGGTTTGGCAGTGGAATGCATATGTCTCCAAGATCTGCTCTAAAAGTCTTCAGAAGAATCCAAAGAGTTTTCTGCTTATACTTGGTTCCTACCTTATATAGGAGATTCCTGCAGATTGTGTCTTCTGATAGGAAGATAATTTGTGTACTGTCCAGGGAATTTTACCCTCTGTCCAAGCTTGAAAGACTCAGTATTTGGCAAGAAATCCTGCCAAATAAAGTTGAGACCATTCTAGCATTTTGCATTGGATTTTTTACTGTCACCCAAAACAAGGAGCTAGGTGCACCCTATCAATGATAGCACAATACTGATGACAGTACCATGTGTATCTTGTGGCATGTATATATGAGGGTGAGCAGAACAGAGGACTGAGAGCTTGAGGATAACATTTGAGAAATAAGTATTGCAATATTCACAAGTGAGGAGAGTGCAGGGTGCTCCTTTGTGCAGCTGGATTTCGTTGCTTTTTAAAAAACTATTTTGACAGATGTTTAGAGAAAAGCACAGTTCATGACAGGGAGGTCTTCTGCTAAAACCAAACCCTTGTTCACATGTTAACTTTATTTTTATCATTTCCTTTATGACCTTCAGAAAGTGCTTCTTGATTCTTTTGCACTTTTCTATAATGTTGGGTTTTTTTGTGAGTGATCTTAATTAAATACTTCTTACCAGTGAATGAATAGTCCTATAGCTAGTGGGAAGATTTCTTAGAGTTATATTTGAGACACAAGATGTCTTACAGGAACTTACTTCTGTAAGTACACATTTCTTGTTGAGGGTGGGTACTATCACAATGCTTTATAAAAAGTGGGGGGGAATTCATCACTTAACAGCCGAGTACCTGTTCCCCTTTTCTCTCATACAATGTAATTTTGCTTCATCAGGTTCTTGGCACGTTACAAGACTTCCCTGCTGTTTTGGTAGTCTTGCAGCCAATTTTTTTCTTTAATAGGCTTATACTTTTCAGCTCTAATGTTTCCTTTCTAAAGTGCTCAGGCCAGTATTGATTAAAATGTCTATGATGCAGAAGCCAAGCTTGTCCACCGGTTTCTGTAATTAAAATGTGTTTTTTAAAACACAAAAAAAGAAGATCGTCAAATGCTTTCTTCTCAGGGTAGGACACTATTTGATGGAATGAATATTAGAGTAAAATTCAAATTTTTCAAAACCAGAAAATACTTCAGCACACTAAACTTTATTTCCACAGCTCTATTGAGATTTCTTTTTGTCTTTTTAAATGTGTTGGAAGAGAAGCTGTGAGATTCCTTTTTACTGTGAAGTGCCATTTTCAGCATGTGGAGTGGAGAAAAAAAATCCCCTGTCAAAAAGCATTTGTGTAGGGAACTTGCAGCCATTGAGGTCTGACAAAGACATTTGTGTTAAAGAATTGTGCAGTGTGTGTGCTACTGACTGTAGGTCTGTGAAAAGTGTGTGGAGTTGTTCTTTGGAGGCTCACACGGGTGGGCGTGTTGGGTATCACAGTTGGATGTGAGATGAACTAGTTAGGGCCCAAAGCAGCCACAGGGAAACACTCTGTAGGCATGGATCATCCAGCTCTGGGTTTAATGCCCTTGACAATGCCTAGTGAACTCAATCCCTCTTGTAGTGGGATGCTTTGATCCACAAAGTTTGCTTCTCTCTGCAGAGCATCTCAGTTCTGGGACCAGACAGGAGGGAGCCCGTGAGAATTTCCAAACCTTTTGAGCTCCTCATGTTTCCCCCTTAGTGGCAGAAAAGGTTGAGACTCATTTCCTTACTTAGTGGAAGGCTTAGGAGCTACATAATGTAGAAAGGCCTCTTGCAGTACCACACTTAAGCATTCAGATAAGTACTGTAAGTATACTTAAAGAGCTTTTAAAAAAATTTGGTGCTTACAAAGTCACAACTGTAGTAATTGGTTTGAAGTAATAGGTGGGAATTAATCTCTTTTTGCTTTGTGGTTGTTCTTCCTCAGTATTTGGATTTTTCTGTCTATTTAAAAGCTTGTTGTTCTGCAGAAATATGCTTGCTAAATATTCAGTCTATTTCTGCTAAACGTGTATAGGCCATAACCAGGTTACAAGTGTCATCTGGTAAGGTGTTCAATAAATAAATAAAATATTTCCCTTTGCTATGTTTTTTTTTAATTCAAATGAGCCAGCTGCCCTGCACTTGAATCAGGAGTTCATTCTTTAGTCCTCATTGCCCAGGGTTTCTGCCTCCCTGCCCCATGTTTTATTCAATGCCTGTGAAGTAGCCTTGAGGCTTAACCCCTGCCTTGGGTATTGGCCATTAACGGCCTTTAGGGATAAGGCACCTCTCTGATTCAGAATAGGTTATGATTTGTTTATGGGGATGAGAGCTTGTGGTCTCATGTGACTGCTCCTCTCTACTCCTCCCCCTCACTTCCACCTCATGCATTCTCTAGATCCCAAGTGAAACACAGTTTATGCTTTGTTCTCTCAAATCTCTGTGATACCTGGCATCACATCACTAGACAAACTCTTAAAGAACAAGTTCTGGAATGTATCTCAGTTTAGCAACGGAAATGGGCTTTGGATCTGTTGGCAGTATTTGCTTCAACAGGAAAAGCTTGGTGAATCTTAAAGCAGGAGACCAGTGCCATTATTTTGTTCATTTACTTCGTAAGACAGAAGATTAATTTCTTGGCAAGCTGCAGAAAAATCTGCATGTGCTTCTGTATGACGCCAAGCTCGCATCACCTCTTCGCAGCCCACGCTTGGGTCTGTCTAAGTGCTGCACTGGTCCCTCCTTGAACAGCCAGGCCTTCCTTCTGCTGCATCCTCAGCTTGCTTGCAAACAGCAACCTGATCTTGTGTGTGCTGTACTGGTTTTAATTGAACTCTACTCTGCCCAAGTTAGTAATGCAAATCCCTTGTTTGCTGGCCAGTGGAATGGTTGCCATGATATTTGTACAACTTGGAATGCTGTGCTGTACAGAAGCTGAATCCACAAGCTCTTCACGGCTCCAAAAGCATTGGAATGATTTATTACTATTTATTTAGGTTTGCCTTGTGCAGATTTCTTGACTGGGTATGAATGTTGGGCTTTTGAGGATCTAAAAATCAAAACTTTGTGACAGCTTAATGGCTGACTTCATAAATTATCCCATCAGTCTCCCATAAAGAACTTTTCAGGATCTGAATAATTCCATAGTCAGCAATGCCAGCTGCAGGTCTGTACAGCCTTAATATGTAAAGGCAAAACAACCACTTTATATTTTTACTGGAAAGTTTGGCATAAAAATTTTAGCATGGGTTAGACTTCTATATTTAACATGTCTTCTGCAGTTCTGGTGCATCCTAGTTCACTGTAATGCTTTGTTCTGGGCTGTTCTTCAGTGCTCCAAGGAAGGAAAAATATCTTTTCTCTTAAGAGTGTTCTTTACCAAGCATCCAATCATTTCATGTTAGGTATTCTCTGTAGTGATTTACAGATCCTGTCTTCTGTCTCCATTCCATATTGTATGACTGTGTTGGCAGTCAGACAGCAGTTGTCTCTAATTCTTGCCTGATTTTCGACTACACTTTAAACATGACGATTAGCCAAACTGACTTACTCTCATTTTGCTTGGAAGAGATGAAGACATTCCCTGCTGATGTTGTAAGACCACAGTATTTACTGAGCCTGGCAAACCTGAGGTTCTGGGTTTGACCAGGTAGGTTGCTGAATCTTTCTGAGAAGAGGCCTTAGTCCAGTGCGTTTCTTTAATTTTTCTGGATGTCCTTAATATTGCAGTATTTTGGGTTTAGCATAAACTATTGCCCCTATCAAAAACTCAGTGACCTGTTCTTTTATTACTGCTGTTACAATGCATACTTTGCTCATGACTCTTACTAATTTGAAAACCACAGGTTGCAATTTCTTTAACTACTAACTGCTACTTGTTAATGTCTTTGTACAGACCTCCTTGGAGTGTAAGACTCCTGGAATGGGGATCTATTATTATTTGTGCTTTGTGGGAGGGAAGAAGCCATCTGCCAATAAAACACTCATCCAGAAGGCACGTAACTTATAATAAAAACCCACCCTCCCATCCACCTTCCCTGCAGAGTGGGTGATTGTATCTTTTTTACTCTCTGCTCAGAAAAAATGGACTTGGTTATTGGCAGCAGTAGGGGAGCTGCTATATTTATCAAGGCCAAGTGAGCATGGCCTCTTGGTAGGATGGCTTAATGGATTTAGATTGCTAGAAAAGGGGAAGTTCCTGTCAGCCATTCAGGGGGAACATGGATAATTAGAGTTTGAGAACAAGTATTGCAGGCAGAGAAGTTTCTGTGTGCAGAGGATGTGCTTTATATGACTTTCTGTTTAAGTGTTTGTGGTTTATACCGTTGGCTTGTTTTGATGACCAGCTCTCTAACATATTCAATGTTTTTGGTTTATTTTGCAGGAGCTATTGGTTACATGGGAACAAGTGCCTTTGTTCGTAAAATCTACACTAATGTGAAAATTGACTAAGGAAATAAGAAAATTGAACTATGGATCAGCTCCTGTTTTCCTGGGGATGAACTTGCACAGCAAAAAGCGCGAGAAGAGATTTGGGTTTTAACACTGGGCACTATATGGGTCTCCATTTTGTGGATGGCTTAAAGTAACATCTATTTCATTGATCCTAGGTTCTTACTGACTGCTTTCTCCAACTGTTCACAGCAAATGCTTGGATTATATGCAGTAGGCATTACTACAGTACGTGGCTAATCTTTTCCCCCCAAAAAAACCAACATCAAAAAACAAAAAAACCTAGCTCATTAAAGATGAATAGACTAGCTCTCTTCAGTGAAGAGGACAAACAGTTTGTTTAAAGCATTTGTTCCATTCAATAAAAAGAGGGAAACTTGGCTGCTAAAACGACTTGATTAGTAGTCTTCCTGGTACTCAACATTTCTAAATTATGTAAAAGTGCTGTTCCAGAAAGATTACTCTTCTGATTTTTACTGCCATTGCCAGGATAGGAGGTATGTTTTGTATTTTCAACTCCAGGTGCTTTTTGGTTTATTTGCAATATCAACTACCCTACACTCATTTGTTTAAAAAATAATTTAAACATATATAAAACTCCCATATGCATGTAATATATCAGCTATTGTTCTAGTTGGACCAACTTCCCTTTATTTATCTTTAAAGTAATATCCAGCTACATCTTAAATCCATCCAAAGAAAATTCAGTCTGAAGACGGGATGTGTTTTCTGCAATGCAATTTACTGTACAGTTAGAAAGCAAAATGTTAAATGAAGAGGATTGTTTGTTTTTTAATAAACACTCTGAGGTCTAGATTAAAACAAAACCAACATTTTAACTGAATGTCTAAAGTGATTCTCCTTTTTTCCAAGTTAGTCTTGCATTTTTTGGGGGGGTTTGGGTTGAATGAAGATTTTTCTTTAGACATCATACAAGGGGTAATAAGTGTATATAACATTAAATAATGTAACTTAGGTGTAGATCCCAAATGTATTTGGATGTACAGATTTACTACAGAGTACTTTTTCTGATGATTCGGTGTAAAAATGTGTGAATTTGGGTGGCTTTTTACATCTTGCCTGCCATTGCATGAAAAGTTGGGGTTTCTTCACGATGTGTGTATGTCATGCTTTTCTGTTCTATTTCTCAAGCTCTTACAGGAATTAAATTTGTAATTTAGAACATTTTAATTTTTGTTAATCCTATCTGAACACTTGTGTAACATCAAAAGCGCAGTTGCTTTAGAGTGTTCAGAAAACTAAAATAAACTTTTCAGACAAAAATGTTTTGATTGTGAAAATAGATGAGTTTGCAGTTGAGACTGTTTGAAAAGGCGATACTGCTGAGCACCAGTTTCTGTATGCAATATTAGTGTGGTTTTCATCTATCAACCCCCCTGCTTTTAATTCAGAATTTGCTTACAACTGTATTGTACAATACAACTCTGAAGTGAATGACCAACCCAAAAAGACTCTTCTTGGCTGTGGAGAAGTTTTGTGATCCAGCCAGTGTACTGGGAAAAGTGGGGGTAAGTGTGGACTGAAATAAATGGGCAAATAAAGGTTAAGTCTTTCTAAGATGACTGTTAATTATGCACTGTATTTAGTTAGAAATATCCTGAATGTGTTTGTGACGGATTTGAGAGCCACTGGGCTTGATTTTTTTCTTGAGTTTTTTTAGACATCTGCCATGTAGGGATGTTTTCATCAGTCTGGCTATCTGAAATAGAGCACCTGTCATGGAGAAGGAAACTTCCTGAATTTAAAAAATGAGCCAAATATTTGTATTGATTAGCACTGTATTGTTTCTGGATAAAAAGTACTGATAATGCAGTAGCCACAGTGAGAAACATGTTTAGCTGGGGTGAACTGTACAGGTAGGTTAATAGTGGGAAGCAGTGAATCCTGCTGCTTCTGAATATGGCTTCTGAAAAGTATTAGAGCTTTCAGCTCCGATTTTCCTGGCCATTTGTAACCAGTCTGTCAGAAAATAATTAACTTTTGCTTCAAGTGAATCATTGGTGTCTGTAGGTGAACACACTGCTGCTAAACAGAATCTTTTTTATTTTTAATTTTTTTAGTTTTGAAATACAGGCCAATTTTAAGATGAGCTTATAAACTGGGTCAACAGTTTTGTTCATCTTTGTTCCAAAACATGGAGACTTAAAGCAAAGAGTGGATTTTGTACTAGTACTTGCTAGTGCGTACAGCTGTGGGAAGCCCTCTTTTCATCCATGTTCTTCTAAATCTGAACTGAGAAGCCATTATCTCCACACAATAAATACATTAAGTACGCTGCCAAGATAAAAGTTTTTTTTAAAGGGAATGTTTTGATAATGGGTCTGCTTCTCTGTTTAGAGCACTGCTATGTGATTAGTCTATCAGAAACTTCACTAAACTGTTTGTGAATTTCATTTAATCGCTTTTTAATGCCACAGGATGGTGGGCTGCCTACTTGCTTTTTCTATCCTCTGGCATTACTGGCTTTTGCTTATCCAGATAGGATTGTATATCTTTTAAAGTGACATTGGAAAGATACTTACTGCACAGGCATTGCTTTTGTTTCTGGAAGCAAGTTCCTCTGGAGAAGTACGGTGTTTAAATAATTGACATTTTTATACAGCCACCCTAGCACGTAAGCTGGGAGTTTGCTTTGTTTTCCCCTTTTGGTTTCTGAAGGAGCGCAAAATGTAACCAGTTTTCAACAGCTTGTCTTCATGGTTGCTGTTTGGGGCAAGGCTGTTTGTTCCCCATCCCCCTCCTTGCCCTCCTCCCCAAAAATGTGGGTATAGCTTGAACCATCTTGCTTAATAGAAATTGGAAGCTCTCTGCTTAGATGATGTAGTCCTTCCTCTTTTATGGAAGAAATAAAGATCTTACAGACAATACTCCTCTTACCATGGTTGTTTCTTGAGAGTTTCTGGTTCTTGAATTCAGGCTTTTTCATAACTCTTCAGTTGGCTGCTCAGTGCTTTTCTTCCCATTTCTTGGTACAGGGGCCAGGGATTTGGGTAAATAGTTGCATAAGCAATAGCCAGTCTTCACCAAATGTTTTAGGTAAATAGAATTGTCTTTTCAGTTGAGGCAGAGTGCAACCTAGAAAGTGCCTCTTGTAATTCATATATGAAAATTTATGGTGAATGCTGGATTGGAGGGAGTGGAGACTGCAAGTAATCATTACATTATGCTCTTTTTGATGTCTGAATGTTTTGAAGCCACAGTGTCTATTAATTCCTCTCCAGAATTACACCCCTAAGTATATAAAGGGCACACAAATTGTATTTTGTAGGATAGTCCTAGGTGTATTTCTTTAACAAGTTTCAGGTTAAAAAACCAACCCAAAACACTAACACTTTTTACACTTTTGTTAGTAAAGCAGTAAAATTGATAGCACGTTCTTATCACTATCATTACTGCAGAGCTAACACAAATGAAAAAGTTAGTTTTGCTCTAACTTCAACATGACCAGCATCTAGCCAAATTTGCCCACTGAAGTATATACACACAGCTTCACTGAAGACAGCAAAGTTCTGTAATTGTGAGTGCTTCAGGAATTTCTCCACGGAAATGTGTCCAGAAAGCATCAGCTCAGGAAAAGACAAGTCTCCTCTCCAGTCTGTGGACAAGTAAACTGAATAGTTGGAGTTGGAGTTTAGGGTTCCTCTTATCTTGCATGAATTCTTGACTCAACAGCTTATGGTTCATTTCAAGTCTGTTGGAACTGTAGATTGACTAAAGAATTCCAGTTTTGGATCCCTTGGATCTTTTCCAGGTTAATGCACTATGGCAGAGCAGCCCTGCAATAGCTGGTAGCACTGTATCCATCTAAAATCAGTATCTCATACTAGGGTTAGCCCTGAAGTCACAAAATTCTCTGCTGTTGTTGGACTTCTGTTGGAATAAAGGCACACTTTAAAGTGTTGGAGCAGTGTGTTTATGGCTTGAATTCTTCAGGAGTATCATATCTCATTTAAAAAGAAAGTTTTGGTGCCATTTGTTTTCCAAAGCCTTTCAAGGGAACATTTTCATTCTGCTAAATGGCTTCAGTGAGAAAATTCTCAAAACTTGCAGAGGAGACATCTGCATGTGTGTTCTGCAAGTGGTGTGCTTTTATCCAGGAGTGCTTATTCAGATCAGGAAAGGGGTTCTTTCTTACTTTCAATATTTACTTTCATTCAGTGGTTCTGAAATTTTTCTTCCAATTTTGGGGGTTTGGCTTGTGTGGGGCAACTGTTAAGATGATGGGAGGACCCATAAATCTGGAAGGCTTTGTGTAGTTCTTGGAGAGAATCACTTTAAAGGGCAGAAATTCATTTGGGAAAAGGATAAGAAAATGGCTTTTTAAATCTGGTGGATTAACCTATTTGAAAGGCAGACCTTGAAACAGATACGCTGTTAACAATGTCATTGCCCCCAGCCCTGTACCAGTTACAGCGTTTTTATTTTCATCAATGTCATTGCCACAGTGCAAGGCTTTTGCAAAAAAGCCACGAACAAGGGGGTGATATTGCCTGGTACCAGCATTTTTGGTTTATTGATGTACAGATTTTCTCACCAGCTCTTAGTAATATAATACAGAACAATTTGTCAAGTATCTCTGGAGGTTCTGCTGTGCTGAGGCTTGTTTTGTTATGAAAACTAAACCCACTTGAACTTTCCTCACGTTCTAGATACATCTACTTCAGCACCATGGGCTTGGAGCATTCCAAAACATACCTTCACAAGCTTGTGCTTATCCTTCAGCTGGCACTGGGTGACTACAGCATTCCAGAAAACACCTGCATTTGTAGAATTGGGAGTTCATGTACAATTAACAAAATACCTAATTTTACAGAACTGTTTTTATCAGGTTCTCCTAGTACTCTAAGGTGTGCTTACCCAGATGATGCAGTGGTTACCTAAATAGATTCCAGTTCACCAATGCCTAGACCTAAGTCCTGTAAACTGGAAATGCTGGATCTGGGTGAGAAAGGCCAATCTCCAGCAGTTCTGTGTGACAAGCTGCCCGACCTAGAAAAACATGCTACAGTTAGACACCACACGGTGAATTTTTTTTAATGAACCCTCTGTGTCACAAGCTTTTATTTGGTTTCTGAAATATTTTGAGAGCTGTACTGACTTTTTCTGAGAAACTTCCAAACAGGGCTGAGAACATCATGTGAGACAGAATTCAAGGAACCTTTTGTGGCTGCTCATTCTCGTTTTCCAAAGGTTTGTGTCAGGAATTTCAGATGTAATGCACTAAGCAGGGCACAGTGGTTTTCGGTGCTACTAGGCGTGTAATTCTCCTTTAGATTTCATTTTATGCTGTTTTTTTCATTCTGAATCACTCGTCCTATCACTTTATTGGGCTGAGAAGAGTGTGTTATGTAATTAACTCAGTGCAAGGCTTCTCTTGCTCTGCTACACAGGAGTAGCTACAAGAATGGGGTGGAAATATTCTTATTTTCTTAATGTCTGACCAGACACTAGCAGGTCAATGGTGAACATTACCTACTGTTTGCTTTAAAAAGATGTGACAGTTTGAGAGAGTCAGGCACCGATTTACCTGCAAGAATTGGAGACCTGTATAATAAAAGGTTGAAGAAATACCATTAGATTACCTAAGTTCTGCATTTGGATTCTGCAGAATCATTTTTTACTAATTCTAATTGGCAAGATAAAAGGTGATTTTTGTTGAGAATTTTTTTCCATTTATCTCACTACCAGCAAGTGATCAAACACCCACCTTGGTCTGAAGCTAAAATTACCGTAATTTTTAATTATGTGTATAGCAAAATAATGAAAAAGGAGATCACTGTTCCTAGCTTTAGTGATCTAAAGAGTGACTTGTAAGATGAACCTATTTTAAGGTGTTGCTTACCTAAGAAGAGGAAATAGCTGCGTGTTGTCTGTCTGTGGTTTGGATGAAAATGTTACTATAGTTAAATCTCTGTACAGAAGTCCTGTGCAGAAGCTGTAACTGGGAAAATTCTCTAAGGCAATTTTTGATGGAGCAACATCTTTTCTGAGAGAATAATTAAATTCTACCCACTTGTCTAACAGTCTTAACTCAGGTAGCATATGTTCCAGCCTCTGTAAAGGATGCCTGCCTGTGAACAGGAAAATGCAACTATCTCATCTTCATCTCATAACAGAGGATTGGAGGTATGTTTATACTTTCCCAGATTTATTCCTCTGCATAAAGAGAAAGAGAGGGAAAAAAAAAAAAAAGACAGAGCTTTTCCTATGGCAAAAAGTACTTTGGAAAGACCAATGGATTCAGCTCTTCAAATTTTGAACAGTAGATGCTTTTCCAAAGATGTTCCCATGCCCTTGTTCTTAACCTTGCAGCAGAGATCACCAAAACCACCAGTTTTGCTCAATGCTTTCCAAGCATAACTGACTCCTGTGTGAACCCTGAAAATGGATTTTAAGTGAAGTAATGAAACATCAGTTTGACATGCCCCAGTTTGGGAAACACTGGTGAAGCCAAAATTCATGCTTCCAGTTAAGACAGATTTTTCTCCCTGCCTCCCACAGCTTGTCCCTATACAACTGAAAATTACCCCAGAACTATCTTGGTTTTTCTCCTATAGTTCAAGGATTGCATTAATGACAGGAAAAATACTTGGTGCTTTTTTATGTGAGGTGACTTCAAATCCTTCCTGATGCTACTTTGGTGAACAAAAAGGAATTTTCCAACCATGGCTTACTTCTAGTTTCACTAAGTGTCACTGCCTGTTATGACAAGGCTGTTGTTAATTATACATTGAGTTGTTAATGCACAGGTGAATGTGCCTGTAACTGCAGTGAACTCTGTACAGTGGATTTCAGAACCCCTGGAACACATTTAAGCACATATGTGTCAGAACCTTAAAAGATTCCTTTTAGGTAGCAAATCATTTAACCTTATGGGAGGTACTTCCTGGATGGTAATGCAATAAACTTGATAAAAAATTACCCACCTCCAATCTACTGCACAAGAAACTAAAATGGGTGATGGAAGGAAGAGAGAGCAGGGGTTGATACTTATTTTATCACCTAGATTTGTCTGTAACTGCTCAGGGAAGAGAGGGGACATCCCAAGAGTGGTCAACTGTATGAGTGATAAGGGAGTTTAGAGCAATAGACTGCTAGATATAAATCAGAGAAAAAAAGGAGATGGGGAAGTGAAGCGGTTTTGTCAGGGTAGGAAGCCTGTAGTGGTACTAAGAGTAAATGAGCCTCTGCTGGAGGGGGGTGAAGCAAAGGGAGGGTGATGGTTCTGCAGAGAGCCCCGTGGTGCCTGTAGGCAGGGATGCAGCCCATTGGGCTGCACCGGCAACAGGAGTTCTTTCCTACCATAAAAAGAAGCAATGAAAGAAGTTTAAGGAGAAGTGAGGGCACTAAAAATGCAGAGGGAAGAAGAAAGAGAATGTTCTGGGTTTAGGGAGTCATGCTCCATCTCTCCAGGGCTCTATCTGCCCTTTTATTGGTGATGCAAATACCTTGGTGTGTTTGATTTTCTGTAAACTTGGCAGCAGCTGTGGAGTCAGCAGTGGGACAGGCTCCAAGGGAGTGGTGCCTCAGTCACTTTGTTAGAAAAATTGGTGGACCTCAAGTGCTGGCAAGAGGGAAGAAGCAAGTCTTGTGGAAGACCTAACAAACTTTGTGTGTGTTTTGGCTGCTGGAGATATTGCAGGGATATTCCATTAGCACTAAGAAGCTCACACATAGCTTTGCTCATGGATGCTATTCAGAAAGAGCTGTGTGCATTCTTGCTCAGCGAGACTTGAAAGGACAGTGGATTTTGTCTGCATGTGTTGGGCAGGGGAGGGTTCTGCAAAGGAACAGACTGCCTTTGACAGCAGTGGATATGGATTGTTTTCTTTCCAGATAATTAACTGTTGGTGTCATGAGTTGCTCTGCTGATGTGAGACTTCACTGAGTTTTTAACAGCTCAGATGAAAAAGATCTTTCACACGACTTTCTGTGTTCCCCAGTTGCACTGATGTGGCCCTGCCACATCATGCCACATCATCAAGATGACATGAGCTTATCCCCTAAACACCAGGTAGCAGTCATTGCTCTGGATACACTGCTTTAGCTGCCAGTTGCAAAGTGCCATGATTGTTACTGAGAACTATTTCTGGAAGGTTTGAGCAGTTCTCATGTTAGAGACTTCCAGAGTTCCACATAGTAGGGCAACATTATTTTTTTTGTGTGGATAATAGTGATAAACTCCTCTGAACTCCCTCACAGACTCTCTAATTGCACAATTAAGGATCCATATTTTAATTTGCTCTCTTCCTCCTTCAAAGCTGTGGGATATCCTCTTCTACATCCATCCATGTCTATAATAGAGGTTCTGTGTGCAGAAGAGGCCAGGCTCCCCAGCGTAAATTGTCATGCTGGAAGAGGCTAACGAGCAGTTTCCATGTGCTCAAAAGACTGGTTTTGGTGGGTGACAGCCCAGCTTTCCATAGGGATGACAAGGATTCATGATGCTGATCAGGGAAGCTGTTGACCACCCATACAAAGGTTCAAGCTTTTGTCTTCCAGCTTGCCATACCCTCAGAAAGTTATATAGCCAGGACCTTTTTGCAGAGAGAAAAGAGCAGCTAGTGCTCATCCCATAAAAGCTGGGAGTTCTGAAACACAGAGAGGTGAACAGCTTTTCATTTTAAAATAACCATTAGACTGCTCTTCCATCTGACAAAGCAAGTAGCAACCTACTACAGAAAAAGTATAAGTAGTTAGTGTGTAAATGGGCAGTATAAAATTCAGGAAACAGATAAAGTTACCTTTCTAAGTTTAGTCTTGATGGCTTTGTCTACACTCCTCTTCAAAAACCTACAGGGATGGAAACTCCCTGGTTCTTCAGAGCAATCTTTTCTAGGACTTCCCTGTTTTACTGCTAGAAAGCTTGCCTGAAACCTAGATCTTCCTTGGTTCGTTGAACACCAGCTGTAAGAAACTGCAGTGTGTTTAATTAGCAGGGCTGTTCACCATTGTCTTAGTGTCAGAGTTTGATGCAGCCTTTTTGGCTTCTGTGAAGGTTTGAAGGCAATTTTAAATATTAAATGAGAGGCAGGGGCAACAGTCAGGACTTTGCAGTAGACTGCGTTGCTGCTGTGGAGATACCTGAATCATGTGGTGCCCTTTTGTGCTGAGTTATAATTCATTGCTGTAGGCTGCAAGAGAAGGGACAAATTTATGGATGGCAAATGATTATCTGTCTGAGTGAAGGGAGGGCTTGGAGCAAGTGCTGTATTGGGAAATGCTGCTTGACGACCCTGCTGTAGGAGGTTGGAAGTGCACAGCTGAAGGAGCAGTTTTGGCACAGGGAGATGGTAGTATACGCAGTCACCCCAAGAACACCCCACTGAGCTTGTACCCTTGTCAGCTCTCCTCTGCTCAGCGGGATGGCAACTGTACCCTCTCTGCCTAATGCTGCATCTGCTGAGCAGCTTGAGCACAGATGACCAACCTGGAAATATTGCTCCAGCCTCAGCCTAGCATCTTGTCAGACCAGAGGCTGTGCTAGGCAGTGTTGAATTCATATGGAAGCACCTGGCTGGCCTTTGTGAGATTACTTGTAAAGACAACTCAGCACCCAGTGAGGTGCCTGGGCTTTGGGCATCTGCCCTTTCCCTGTCACTGTGCAAACAGCGGAGTCATCGTGCCTGTGTGATCTACCTGCATCGCAAGCCAGCAGCCCTAAAAGTATGATGCTTTCCAGTGGGTTACCCCGTGCTCTGCTGTTAAAGAGATGTCCAAGATACCGTACAGGCTCAGACAGCCACTAGATCAGATACTAAGGTGTAGATTTTAATGAAATTGAGTATCTTGCATGTGATCCATCTTCCTGATTTCCCAGGCTTTGCTGTATATGGATCACCCTAAAGCCCAAATTTCCAGTAAAGCAGCCTTGTTGCCCCTGAAAACTACTGTGAAAAGCAGGTGAGAGGGATAAATGCACGTCTTGATATTTAGTCCCATCTTTCTTAATTTCTCCCATTCTTTAGTTTGGAGTGATTGTTTTTCCTCCATCGTTCTCCATCCACGGTCTAACAACTCCACTTACACACGGGTTTTAAGGCTGCGATGTGAAACGTTTATTCTCCCGGCGGCGGATCAGCTAATTCTCTTTGGCTGCCCCTGAAGTACCGACTGAGGGCAAATAATACTAAATAACGGTAGCAGTAACTAATCGTAATATTAATAATTTCTAGTGTTTCGTGTATTTTATTACTGCCGTTGGGGCTCCTGCTCCCAAGCGCGGCGGGCGGCAGCGGCTGCGCCCGGGACCCCGCGGGCCGGGCGGGGCGGGGCCGAGGCGCGGGCGCGGCTGTGATTGGCTGGCGGCGCCGTGAGTGGCA
>WAAE01008295.1:34100-112406 GCA_013400495.1 Nicator chloris
ACCCCGGGCAGCCGCGCCGGCCGCTCCGCCCGCGCCGCCGCCATGGGCCGCGGGGCCGCCCCGCTCCGCCGCCTGCTGCTCTCCCTGCTCCTGCTGCCTGCCGCGGCGACGGGCGCCCCCGGAGCCTCCTTAACGCTGGGGGAACCGGAGACGGCGGAGGAGCTGATGGAGTACCGCGACCCTTGCAAAGCCGGTAGGGAAGCGGGCTGGCTGCAACTCTGGGAGAAGTTTGGAAGCACGGCGGCGGTGGACAGGTGTCCCCGCGAGGCGCTTCTCGGTACCCCGGGTCCGCCGGGCCGAACCGTGCCCGGGCTCACCTGGCGGCGGCGGCGGCGGCGGGAGCCCCCCGGCCCGGCCGGGAGCGTCCCCGGCATCCCGCTGCCTTCCCAAACACAGCGGGCACCGGGCGAGCTGCCGCCGGCCCGCCGGTGCGGGAGGGTTCTGGTTGCCTCCAGCCTGTGCCCCGCTGCCGTCGTTGCCTGGGGGCTGTAGCCCCGGGTGGGAGGCTTTGCCTGGCTTTTTTTTTTGTAAATCGCCCCGCACTCCCACATCACTCCCCACCTGTGCCACTTCCTCCCGCGCGAGATTCCCCTCTGCAAAACCAGGGAAATGCCCAGCCGTGCTTTGCATTTTGGGTTTGGGGGTTCTCCCCCACGCCGGCCCCAAGCATTTTGGCTTTTTCTGTGCATTTTCGTAGCCTTTTGGCAGCTGTTCGAACTTGCCCCGAGCTGTGTCCGGCCCGAAGTTGCGGTGCGTGCCCCGGCGCGGCGGGAGCGCGGCGGCGCCTGGCGGGGCTCCCCGGGGCGCCCCGGCGGGAGGGGAACGGCGCGACCCGCCTCGCACACAGCCCGGCCTCCCGGGGCATCCAGGTACTCCATAGCTGCCTGTGTGCAAGTTACCACATCCTCTCCAGGAAGCCTCCAGCTGCTCCCTCCATCCCTTTCTTGGACTCTTTCGTTCCATTGTCAGACTGCACTCTGCTGGTTCTGAGCTCGTTGCTTTTTACCTATTTGAGTTCTAAAAGAGCTGGTGTGATCCCTAATGTTGCATTCCCTTAATTTAAAGAGAATGTGGACCCAGATTTTCTCTTCGGAAAACTAGGAGGTACTCTTGATGTGAGTGTAACTCGTTTTGTTTCCAGCTATTGGAGAATATTGTAGTCTTGTGAATTGCTTCTCTGCTGGGAAATTGGCAGCTGTGAGTTGTGTTACATTTACAGGTAATTTTGTGTGAAGTCTTTTTTCTTAATACTGTAGGAATTGAAAAAAGAAAGGTGTTTCTTCGTGTGTAGTGTTGATTTCTTGAGCTGGGGCTTTGCCCCCTGAGTGTTCAGCTCCTTGCTGTTACTCAGTGTCCTTTGATGATAGCTTCTCTTGTTATCTGCTCTCTCCTGCCTGCTTTTGCGGTACTTGCAGCAGTATCTGTTCACGTAGACGAGCTCTATCAATGTAATGTCTTTCAGAGCTTCTCTCCCTGGTACAGCGAGTTTATCTGTCTTTGTATGTAGGCTGAGTGTGGTGGGTTTCCTTCCAAAATTCAGCTCGGTCCTCTCCAGAGAGTATTTTTTCCACAAAACGTTCCCTTGATCCACAAGTCATCTGTCATTTGATACGTGGTTTGGTGTGTGTGGAGGTTAATTCTTTGTAATGAATATGAGATCCAGCCCAAACATGCTTTACTGTATTTGTGTGTGCTTCTAAATGGTCATGAATTGATCTCTCTAGTGAAACTAGTTGTTAGTGACACAGATATGGTTTAGGCTTGGAGAGCTACAGGTACAGTGCTTCACCCTTCCCATCTGAAAATGTGTTATCCTTGCTTTCTCCTCAAAATTATACCATCATCTCTGCTGCCTCACTTGCCCCTGTCACTGCTGGGTGCTGCTGTCAGATCAAGTACATGGAGGATGAGGAATGCTCCTTTAAGGACCACACAGAGAACACTGACTTTATTTCACTTCTCTACGTCTAACAGGAAACCTGTGGCAGAAAAGGAGAAAAATTTATTTTCCCTGCCTTCATTGCAGGACCTTTTATTTTTTTCTCCTGCAGTCCCCTCATTTCCCAAGTTCTCTCCCTCTCACTTCTGCATGCACGCAGAAAAGACCCTTGAGTGCCAAGGACAGCCTCCCTTCATTTACATCAGCTCCTCTTCTTGTGCTGGACAGAAAAACTTTGTGTGTTATTCCTGTTAATTCAATTCAGGCAGGATCAATCATAGAAATTATTTTCTGACTTCTCAGTGTTTGCCTTTTATGCTTTTCCAATGTCTTCCTTCCAATAGAAAGGGAGGAGTGAACAAGACCTGTGGAGGTCACACAGGTGGTTCCTTTTCCTCCCAGGAGCAGGCTGGTGTTTCTGGCGGTGCTGGCACACAGCTGCCTGTGGTGGGGGCTGCCAAGCAGCCCAGCACTGCTCTGGCTTCCTGACCTGAGGCTCCAGTGCTGCATGTTGAGTTTGCCTTTCTTACCAGTCTGTGCATGTGTGGAGTACAGTAAAGTGCCTTCTGCTTTGCTGCAGCCTCCTGCACTGGTGAACTATTACCGGCTTTCTCAAGTTTCAATCTTGTTTTCTGTAGAAGAAAGAGGCTCTGGTTCTTTCAGTGTGTCCTGACTGGCTGTATTTCCAGGCTGTCTGATCCAGTTTCTCTTCATGTGGCTGTGTCCACCTAAAGTGCAGAGCACTTAGAGAACAGGACACTCCTTACACGCTGTGTGCGTCGCTCAGTGTACTGAATATTTCCAATTTTTAAAGTTAGCCCCAAGACAAACCACAAGGACCTGTGTTAGACCCTGCCTTGCATTCACAGCCTTCTTCCTCTTCCTTTCCAAGACCATCAGCACTTAGTGGAGCTAGGCAGGTGTTCTCTGCTGCAAACACCATCTCAAAGGGTTAGCTGAGCTAAGATTAATAAGTGATCTATTTCTATTGGTGAAACAAGGTGAAGACACCATTAATAGGGTTGCCTCTCCAAGAGGGCCTGTCTGGGCTGTGATCTAATGCCTGTATGGAAAGTCTATCACCCTCTGTTCCTGATGAACTGTAGCAGTGACAAGTCTTCTTAACTTCCTTAGGCCCGAGTTCCTCCACTCGTGGGACAGTGTCGGGATCTGTCAAGAAGCATGACTGGAGAGGGCAATGGCTGCAGACCTGCTGTGAAATGCTCAGGTGTCTGGTATGTTTTGCGAGGGGAAACAGGTGGTCTGTGGAAACAGAGCTGGCACTACGAGATTTGTGGAGATGCTTCCTTTGCTGCCGTAGGCACAGGCTCCTGTGCACGGTCCTGTGGCTGCAGATTGTATGCAGGCTCTTAGCCCACCGTGGAGACAAGCTGCTGCTGCTCCTCTTACGTGGTTTCCAAAGCTGTTAAAACTATAGTGCTTTACTTATTTCTTTTTATTATCTTCTTTTCTTTTTTCTAATTTCCTGTGGGCTAATGGCTGTGGCCCAGGAGCTGTGATGGATTTAAATCTGCCAGGTTACGACGTGAAAGCTTGGCAGTTCCTCACCCCTGCAGCTCATGCCCTGAGGTTGAGTGCAGACTGTTGATGGTTGTTCTGCCAGACTGGGAGTGGAAAGCCTGGCACATGCTCCTCTCTGTTGCATTAGTGGAGGATGTAATAATCTCCTGCAGCAAGGCAGGAGGGACAGCACAGGGCAGTAACCTCGTAAAGCACTGCAACCACTGAGCTACTGCTATCAACACATGCCCGGTTACCAGGGCTCAGATGATGGACCGTAACTCCACTGCTGCTCAAGCTCTTAACTCCACCCATCCAGGATTTTATATTCCTAATGTGGCTGCTTTCCTGCCTTTTTGTAAGGCAGAAAGAAACAAGGACCTTCCTGAATGGCTGATCAAGGGGCAGCTGAGGCAGCACTGCACCATCAGGTTGAGTTGCCAGGGAAGGTGGCAGTGCTGGTTCTGTGGGGAGGATTTTGCTGAGTGTTGTAGCAGATCACTGGAGCTTTTCAAAGGGAATAGTACAAAGGTTCCTGCCCAGAACTGCTCTGTGATAGATGGGAAAATGTCATAAGCCTCACATGTGCTTTGGATGGATCTGCTGCTCAGAGGATACAGTTAAGGACACCCAGACCAACGTGCAGGTCTGAGTGAGGCTGTATGACAGGCAGCAGGAGGAACCATGGGTGCCTTCTAAACAAAACAAGCATGTCCTTCTGAGACTCTTTAGACAAACTGGAACCAAAGGAATTAAATGCTCTGTAATTTGTTCTGGTAGTTATTTGGGTGCAAACTTGTACAAACTCCAATTTGAGCTGAAGAGCAGAATCTCTGAGTTTCAAAGTGACCTCTGGAGGTATCATCCAGCTTATGTCAACAAGGGGAGGTGGGAGATGTAAATAGGAGGGAGAGCTGGGCACTGAATAACTTATCCTCTGGATGTGTACAGGCTTGATGATCCCTTCCTTCCAGCTCAAACCTGCCATAAGGTTCTTTTCCACTTGCCAGGTGGGGAGAAAAAGCTGCAGTTTGGTTTCACCATCTTGATTCCTGGGTGCTTCGGCTGCTAACGTGGTACTTCCTGCCTTTTGTGAGCTAGAGGTGCAGTGCAGTAGCTCATCTTCTGGGGAGGGGTCCATTGAGGGTGCTCTGTGTTGGAGTCCTGTTTCTCTCTGCTCTGGGCAGTTCAATCCTGGTGTGAACACCAGGTGTGACACGTCCTGACTACAGGCTGACCACGTCTGGACATGGACCAACCTCCATGTCTAGACTCCCAGGCCAAATGCAGTGTTTCTCTGTATTTGCAGGTGTTTGCATTAGGAGATTGGCAGGGCTGCCTGCCCAGCCATGTGCTCCTGAGGCCAAAGGGGATGTGGGCTCCTGCTGCCTCCACATGTCTCAAGTGTCCTTCAGGAGGGTTTGTGTTGCTGAGGAAAACTGGACCAAGGAGGAGTTGCCTATAGGTACAAATGAGCCTTGCAGTCAGGCTCAGCTTCTTTCCATGAGACTTTGATCTCTCCATGGTTTTGCTCTGGGCCGTTGCTTGCAGTGCTCTGAGCAGGCAGAGCCTGGCCTGGGGAGGCTGCAAAACAGAGCAGGGCTCTGGCAGGGAGATAGCCAGAGAAAGTGAATTAGCCCCATGGATTTTGTGGAGTCCTCAGGACATGAGCTCAAAAGGAGAAGAACTGGGGCAAGAGGGTGTGAAGGGGCATCAACTGACCAGCAATTCCATATCTCCCATTTCTTTATCACTAGAAAAGTTATTAGAGAAGCAATTTGGCAGTGATAGATCATCTTTTCCTGCAAGCCAAGGCTCCTTCAAGTGTGGATGCTGCTTGTCCATCACAGGATACTGCTGTGCATCCCTGTTCCTGTTCCCCCTGCTGATTTGATCCACTAACTTCTAAATGCCCCATGTATTTAGAGTCCTCACACCTAGTGCTATCCTGAGAGCTGTAAATTGTGCTTCATTGTTGTTCTCTTCCTCACAGCTCTTCCTCTATAAAGGCACACTGCCTTTTGTTCTAGAGACTGCACATTTCATTCAGGCTGTGGTGCAAACATCTGAAGTCAGGTGCAGACATTTCTGTGGACAGCTGAGGAATTTGCTATTAGGAACTGAAAGCCTCGAGGGAGTAATCAAATGAGAAAGGGGAGACAGCATCTATAAAGTCTGGGCCACTTGAATGTTGCTTGGGTTTTGAGTGGGATGCAGATGCTGTTTTCCCGGTTGGCAGCATGGATCCATCATGTTAGCAGGGCAACCAGAGAGCTCTTTGCAGGCTGTGCTATGGATGCAGCCCACTCACTTCTTGACAAGAGCTTTCCTGCAATCTTGCAAGTGGTCCTATTTAGTTTGGCAATGGTAGGAGCACTGGCAGAGTGTGTGCCAAACTGCCCTTTGCTTGGAAATCGCAGAATCCTGTGAAAAAATCTCATTTCCATCTTACAGATTTTCTATACAGCTTTGAAGCCTCTGGGCTTGTATGGAAAGTGGCAGTGCAGCTGAGGTGAAGGTACCAGTCCTCTGGTGTGGGGTCTGAGTTGCAGAAGAGAGTGGGAGCCATGGCTTACCCAGGGGCAGTCACTGTGGTGGTGGCAGTGCTGGGAGCTGAGTCCTGGTCTCCTGACTTTAGAAGGTGTATGGCCTTCCAGAAAAGGAAGCTTCCTTCCTTTGCCACCAATGCTTATAGGAGTGCTTTGAGAGAAGAGTCTGGGACATGACCCAGTCTGTGGAATCTTCAGTGCTGGGCTGATGTAAACTTTTATAGAGGAAGAAGAGAGCTCTCACTGGCAATCATTCCCTTTGCATTTTTTCCCTGGTACATTGCAGGAAGGGTTAAATACTCAAGGAGGAAATTGACTCTTTTTGGGTGGTCTGGGAGTGAATGAGAGACCAGACTGTTCAGTCTTTAATTTACCTGCTTTGGGGAGATGACAGCAGTTACAGAACGGAAGACAGGTGGGTGAAAACTACTAGAGTCACTCTTCAGTGATGCAGCTGTTTGCCATTGGGGAGGTGTTTTGCAGTGAGGTAGAGCTGCAGCAGAAGTTTCCTCCTCAAAGGGAAGATTTAAGGTGACTTTGATTATAATCCTAGCTGAGCACGAGCTAATGGCTCTGGCTTAAAAAAATAATAACCACCAACCCTTTTATTGCACCTGAGATTCCTCGGTAGGGAAGTCAATGGCCTGGGGAATTGGAGAGCAAAACCTTATGATCTCTGCAACTTGAGATCTGGGTCTGAAGTCCTTCCAGTGTTTACCTGTCTTCTCGGGATCTGATTAAATCATGCCTGATCTTTGACACTTCTTGGGGTGTGTTGGATCTGCTTGCCTTTAGGAGATGTAACCCTCTGTGCTATACCCACATCTTGGGATTTAGCAATGGGCAGGACAGAGGACAGGCAAATTTAGGACAGAGGATTTTTTTTCCCCCTTAAAAAATCCTGGTAGGTTGGGGAAGAGGTGCTTGCAGTTGTCATGGATACTTCTCCAGAGCTTTTATTGAACTTCCTAGTGTAGGTGCAGTTCACAGGTGTCTGCCCTTGACCACAGCCTGCACAGGTGGGATCAAGGAATGCTGCTTGTTCTTCAGCTGTTTTGTAGCATAAGATTAGTAAGTCACAGAGTCCCAGCAAAAGGCATTTAGAAACTGTGCTTTAAGTCTTCCAGGATTTAAAAGTCCACAAAGCTGAGGATTTTGGTTGGAGACACTTTGCATTTGTGTAATTACATTATACCTTTGCAGTTGTGCTTGGAGATTTTATTCTCTTCCTGCTCTAACCTGTGTAGTGTGCTGTGCTAATGTTCACACAAGAAGTTGCTGCATTTACTGGTAACCCACCTCTTTCTTACTGCTAAAAGTGTGCCTGTGGGTGTCTCCCAGGTGAGCAGCCTCTTGCCCAGTCTGGGGAAGAGCTGTGTGGCTGTAGATTCCCACTGCAACCTGCTTACGCTCATTAGGACACATTAGTCCTTGGAAATTGACAGTGCCATGTGCCTGATACACTGGTACATTCTAACTTGCTTTCCCTGTTACCTCAGTTTCCTTCTTTTTTCCCCCCCGGCCTTTGCTGCAGAGACCTTTGTGCTCTCTGCCTGCTTCCCTCTGTGTTTCCTAAAGATTTATCTCAGATGTTCCCCCGTCTCCCTTTTGCTGAAGCCTTCTCCAAACCCTGCCTGGAGAATCGCTCAGATCCTTCTCTGCTCCCTGCCTCAGGTGTTCTGCGGTGCCTTCTCCCCCAGCCTTCTCCTGACATCTCCTCTCCTGTCCTGGCAGTAACTCCCAGAGGTCAGGAGGTCCTTCCATCCTTGCTGGCCCAAGAGCAGCCCTGTTGTGAACACACCTGCTGTGCTGCACTTGATCAGGCAGTTCTGTGCAACAAGCTGTTTGCTGTTTGCTGTAATAAATGGGCAGCTCCCCCCAGCCCCCTTCCCTTCGGGAAACAGGAGGGGAATGCAGGGCTGGCTTCTGTGGCTCAGAGTGCAGAGCTGTCTGTGCCCAGGAGGTGCCAGTGGGACTGGGGGGACACTGACCTGACAGGGCAGTCTGCTGCTGGTTTGGAGATGGGACGCTTGGCAGAAAGGAGGCACCTCTGACACTGAATGGCTCTGTTGTCCTGGATCACAAGTATTGCAGGTATTAAGCTGCAACAAAACCACTTTCAACTAGTGCTGAAATGTGATTTCAGTACTCAGAAGAGATAGATGACAAAGCAGAAACTGGCTGTTGTTTTGATTCAGCTACTAGGACTTCTGGGTTTGTTTGGGTTTTGTATTTTCTTTTTCTCCTTTGTTGCAGCTGAACTTCAAGAAATGCTGATCTCCAAGTGTACTTTGATGTTTCCATTCTAGCACTTCCTGAACAGGAAGGCTCCCTGTCAATAGAAACTGCTTAAATGTGCAAGGAAGCCCTTTATTAAAGAACTCTCAATGACCAATTGCCCCCTTCTTGGCCAGTTTGTGTCAGCCTAGCTTGCAATGGAGAGAAATCTCTACCTGCACGTTGAGAAGGAAGCCCCCAGGAAATCCCAGCAACTGGTAAATCCTGGTTTCTCAACCACCCCGGTTTGGGTGGTACAAATAGTCAGAGACCCACTGCTGCTGCTGCTGGCCAATGAATCAGCTCAACTTTGGACTTGAATGGAAACTCGCATCCTCTCAAATTATTTAGTGTTCATGTAAATATCAGCACTCCAGTAAAGAAGCATTTGTTTAATTTTTCCATCCACAAACCCCAACGCTATTCACAGAGCAAACCATACCACAGTGTTACAAGACAGAAATTTAAGTCTGCTGAGTGCTTTATCTCTTCCTGAGAGTTGCTGTTGGGAGTACAGTTGGGTCCCTCTGCCTCCTTATTAGAAGAGACTGATTGATACAGTACTGGGTGCTGAGAATTACCTTTCTCCACTTTTCTTGTCATCGTGGGTGTTGCCAGTCTCATGCTCCTCCATCAGTGGGACTCTGGGCTTGGCATGGTCTGCAAACAGCATTGCCTAATCAGCAGCGCTTTCATTTGCTCAGAACTTTGGCAAAATTGGCTGGTTTGTTTGGCATTTTGCATGCTGAGTTTCAGGTGGGACCTGCTGGGGGTTGTTCGTATGGAAGAGCAGACTTTGAAAGAGACAGATACAATTACAAACTGTGCCCTTCTTCCCACTAACAGTGGCTGTACCTCACAGAAGGACTTGTCCCAGCTCCAGGGACAGACATCTGTGTGTGTCCACACTGCTGTGTGTGTTGGCAGGATGTGTGTGATGAAGCTATTGGTTCAGTAAGGCGTTGGTTTTGCTTTGAAATTCCTCAGATATAAAAATGCTTAAACTCACTAGACTTGCAAAGTCAAAACTCACAGAAATGCCAGTGCTAGGTCTGCTTTGGAGCTTGTGGTGTAGCTCCTTGGGCGTGAAGGCAGATGATGTGACATGGAACTCTGATTTGGACAGCTATCCTGTAAAACAAATCTAACCTGAGACTGCATTAAATACAAGTAACAAAGGGGATTTCTGGCTGCATTATCCATATCTCTGTTGCAGAGATTGAGTAGTGGGTAGTACAACAAGGCAGCTGCTGCAGGAGAGGCTTGTACAGCTGCGTGGCAGAAGTGTTTGAGCAAGATGGCCCAGACTGAGGAACATCCATTGGTATATAATTCTTTCAGGCAGTGGGGGAACCCAATATAGTGACCTACAAGTTCAGTGGCCTTGAAGAAAGGTGGAACTCTTGCACCTGCATTTCCCTCACTGAGTACCTTGGACCTACGTAGATCTATTCTTTGGGTCACCTGTTGTCAGTAGCTCAAACTAGATGTGGGCAGGGGAGTGATAAAGCAGCAAGGGTCTGTGCTTTATTTGTGGGGCCTGCCAGTAGGGCTCCAGAATGCATCTGGCTTCAGATGTGTTTGATATTCCAGAGGTCTAATTCAGCCTTCTGTTATCACCAGATCTTGTACCCTGCCATTGCCCAGATGCTTCTTTGTTGGGTTTTGTTGGGTTTTTTTTTGCCTGTGCATTTCCAACAAAGGTAAGGAACAGAACTTTATATAAAAGTGGGTTTTGAGAAGTTTTGGCTGTGGAGCCAGGAGCTGTCTGTGTGATTTGCACAGTGAGATTTCTGGTGCAGTCTGTTTTTCATGGCTCTATTGCAGTTACGTCAGAGACCCATGGAGCATTTTGTTTTGGCCGTGCTGGTACTGCTGGACCAAACAGGCAGAGATGCTCTGGCTCTTGGGGCTGACCCTTTGAGGGGGTGGGGATAGCCTGTCAGGCTGGTTTTGCTCTGGAAGAGGAGTCTGTTTTTTGCTGTGCTGGTGATGGTGGAAGAGTGTTTTGCTTGGTGACACTCTGAGCTGCAGCTGGCGCCTGTACCAGGCTGCTGATGTGCTGTGCAGTTGACCGCAGTCTGGATTTAATCTCTAACCTTTATTGTTCTTGAAAGCATGTTCTAGGGATTTCATTCCCACCCACACTGCTCCTGTGACCCCTTCCATTTCCTGGGTGTCTAAGTACAGAACAGAAAAGATTCATTAACCTGGTAAGTAACCTCTTTTTATGAGGGAAGTGATTTTCTGTCACGCTCTGTTAGATCCTATTGATTTCTGGTTTTCCCTTCATTGGCCTCTTTTGCCATATATTCTCCTCTTTGTCATGCTTCAGTAGGAAGGTGATACGTGATATGCTGGTTTGGGGGGGGGTTGCTGTTTCCTGGGCAAAAAGCTGGGATCTCCTAAGGCCATCGCTCAAGTGCCCACATCTCTGCCTTTTCTTGGAAAGCTTTGTTGTCAAGGCGAACTGCTGGTTGGTAATAGGATGTTGACATGAGGAGTAAAACCTCCTGGCTGTCCTCTTTTGTTTTGATGTTGAAAAGAGCATCTTTTTCTCTCTTTGCCCATTGTACAATCCCTCATCTCTTGGCAGAGGTGTGGCGAATTTGCCATGGGGTTTGCAAGCATGCATGAAACGGGGACCTCAAACCATCACGTGTGCCTGCTCTTTCTGTCCTCCTGGCTCATGGCAGTGGCTGGATCCCAGTGCTTTTGTGGTGAAATGGAAGGAGCTGCCAGGTTTGGGCTTGTCCCAGAGGCTTGGTTTTACAGAGATTGGTTGTGGCAAGTGTGCAGGGAAGAGGCATCTCCTTGGATCTGAGTGGGAGGGCTTGGGGGTGTCCCCTGTTTCAGAATGATGTCATTCAGTGCAAAATTCCACAGAGGACCTGGAGAAAGTGTTTGCTTCCCAACCAGTTTCCCTCCTACTGTGCACATTTGTGTATTTCTCCCTCTGGACAGCCATCTCTGTGCTATTGCAGGTATTGCAAAGATAAAATATTATAAATATTACAATGCTAAATACATGCAGTCTCAGCAAGACACCTTGGTTTTGAGAAGGCTGTTGTTGTTTTCTGATGTACTTGATTTTTAGATGGAACCTTGCTGTGATTCAAGGCACATATTTCAGTAGTTGGAGAAATAGTTTTCTTTCCAAAAGTACACTTCCATCTTTTGTGTTAATTTCTCAGCTTCCATGGTTCTTGCTAATTTCCTCTTCTTTATGTAAGTATACAAGTTCTATGCTGGTCCTTTGTTGAACTATTGCAATTGAAGCATCAAAGGTTTAAAATCTAAGAAAGTATTGTTGTTTCTCGTAGAGTTTTGCCTTATTACAGGACAGCCATTCTGCAGCTGTGGTTGGTCTTTGAGCTGCCTGGTTGGTCCTAGGGCTGCTCACGTTCAGCTGATCACAGTGGTCAGCTTTGCCCAACAGAGGAACAGAGCTCTGTGTGGCAAGGATTGTCAGCTAGATTGTCTTAAGAAAAGGTACATGAAGAATAGATCCTATTTATTTACGAGTCTTAGGCTGCACTGTCCCTGAAACAGGCAGTTAAACCCAAGGGGTCAGTGAAGAGGTGTGAGTTCTGTCTGCAGACCCAGCAGACTGATCCATAGTGGTGCAGAGTGGAGAGCTGTGCTCCCAGCTCCCAGCAAAACAGGGCCTGACCCTGGTGCCAGGCTGTTGGAAGTCTCGATTTCATGGTTCACTGCATTATGTGGGGAAAGAGGAAAAAGTAATTGGAAGTTTTTATTGGGAAAGGGGGTGTATACTTTGGTGAGTTGAATACACTAGAAATCTGCTGAAGACCTTACTGGATCATAGTCTTTGCTGTTAGTTGTAAGCAGTTGTGAGGAAAAACGCAACAAACTAAAATGTCTTAAAATGCCTTTGATCAAACATTTAAAGTTGTTTTCCTCTTATTGCTTTCAAGACTCTGAACTTTGAGTCTGTGGTGATTGGTTTTTTGTCAGTTTTTTTTTTTTTTAAAGTTTCCATGTGTCCTTCATTAACCCCAAAGGCTCCTAACATACCTTGAAAGGGGCACTGTAATCTGTACACATTAATGCAAGTTGGAGTAGGGGTGTTGGAAGGTCTCACAGCAAAACAGGGAAGGCTGGTAATGTTGCTGTCAGCAGAGGGTGGCACCATCAAAGGAACACAGAGATGTGGGCCTGCCTAGGGAGGCTTGGGACTCTTTAAAACACATTTTGGAATGGTGTGTTCTGTCTGGTGAATGCAGGACTGGAGCTTGGTGACCTCTTCCTTCAGGACTGTTTTCAGAATGCAAAAGTGTCCTTTCCATTGATGTGAAGGCTCAAAGGATTGTGTTAAGGGGCGTGCAGGTCTTCCTTCCTGTGTGAGGAGTGGACCTCTGCTCTGCTCTGAGGTGCTGCTGTGTGATGCCAGCAGCTTCTGCTTCCTCAAGAGCTGGTCTGAGCATGCCATTGTCTTCTGAAGAGAGAGGCTCTGGAATGAGCCATGTCCTGAATGGACTGGAAGTGAGGGACAGGGTTGTGCTTCTTCTTTCCTCCTTTTGCTGGCATGGAGGCAGAGATGGTGACAGATACACCAGAAGTTCTGTGCATCCTGGGGCTCTTGTTACTCATTGTCAAAAACTGCAGAAAAACTGTTACGTTGTCACAAGCCAAGGTCCTGGCCTTGTCTCCATCCCCCTGCCTTGTCCTGAATTTTGCTAACACGCATGAATACAGAGTCCTGAAATTCAGGTTCATGGTTCCAAAGTTCATGGTCTTGAGAATAAACAAAAAACTATTGTGGTGGCTGAGAGCTGCATACCCCATTAACCGAGAATCATGAATATTTATCGTGATGGATTACAAAAGAACATAGAGACTATATTGTATTTCGTATAACTTTATTTCCATGGCATCTTTTCTTGCTGGGTCACTTTAATGTAAGCTTTGCTTATTTGGTTGCACACTTTAAGCTGATTAACTTTTTACTAATAAAATGTGTGTTGCCTCCCTTTGTCGCAGCTACCGTTTGTTTGTACCTACACTCCTGTGACAAAGAGTCCCAGAGAAATGCTTTAAGCTCTGGATAAATCCCACTGCTGGAGGCTTTGGCCCAGCTGAATATGTCTGAGCTGATTCCAGCCTTGCATTTTCCCTTTCCCTCTCTTGCTGCATGAAAGTTGGACCCTCAGAGCAAGGTCTTTGCCATGAACACCTTTCCACTCTTGAAACCATTTGTGGTGCTCTGGGGCTAGCAGAAATTATTCAGCCTGTTAGTGCTCTCTGAGCTGGGCTAGAATAAAACTAAGTGGTTGGAATTGGGGGAAGTAATTCAGAATTTTCAATCATGAAGACTTGTCTGTGACTCTGCATCTTCAGTAATTTCCCAGCTGGTAACTATGGAATTCTTGGCTGCTTACAAAATTTGCCCTGTCATTCAGTGTCCAACATACTGTGTGTTTTACTGTGATTTTTCTCTAGGAGAAGTATAATCCCAGAGAGATGGTTACATCCTGCTATTTTGTTAAAGACCCTCTATAAAAATTATCCTTTTTCACCAAGACAATTCAGACCAGAATTTTAAAGTTAATTGGGAATCAAAAGGCATGGAACAGCACTTGGAAAATACTTTCTAAAGGCCTTTTATTAATCTGTTCTTTTATATTTGGAGCTTTGCTAAAGCTAAAATGATCCCTTAGAAATGTACTGTTGATACTTAAGAATGAGTGATCTGCCTCAAAAGAAACTCTGTAACCTGTTTTCATTGGGGCAGCAGTAAATGGCAAAGGAGATGTAGAAAAGCGGGGTAAGACAGAGTGCTACATCCACGAAGTTTCCCTGACTGCCGTAGCCTCCACAATCCCCTGTCCAGAGGTGGCTCACTGTCCTTAATGGTATTGGGTGGCTTTGTCTTCCACCTGCTTTCTTTTTGGGCCTGTGCAAGCTTTTAACATCCATAGCCTGCTGCAGTAAGAAGTGCCAGAGCTTAACTGCAGCATCCCTGTGCTCTTTTCTTACTCACCTGTACAGGAGTCAGAGATCTGGTGTCTCAGAGGTTTAGTTAGTGTTGCCTACCTGTTTCCATTCTTGTTTCCTTTTACACCAAAGCTTCCCATGTGTTGCCTCTTGTCTTGGGGAGATTCAGAGGAACTCAGCTGTTTTTAATAGCAGAAAATGCTCATCCTTTGCTGTTGAAGGAAAATTCCTTTCTTTAAGAAGTCTGAGATCGCACTGGCTGTGGGAAAGGAGGGGAAACATTGAGGGCAGTAGCAGGCAGCCATGCTCCACACCTTGTGGGAACTTCTTAGTGCTTCTCTGCAGCACACTGCAGCAGATCCTACGAGCTTGTAACTGGCTTCAGCTGGTTTGGGATTCTACTTAGGAGCTAGGGGTGATCCAGGAAGAGCATTTTTAAGGAGCAGTAGATAGGGGCACTTAGCTTGTGGAAGTTCACAACCTGTTCTCATCCTGTTGGCACCTGGAAAGCATGAAGTGGCCGTGCAGGTCCTTTGGGTAGCTCATCCTCAGTATTCCCTGCTGATGGCAGAAGCATGTGTATTTAGTGTAGTGTATTAGTTTCCCTCTTTGGGGAAGTATTTTGGGGTTTATTTATTGTTTCAGATCAGTGAAGTTCCTTGGGTTTTCTTTCCCAAACTTTCCCAATGGCTGCTTGTCCTCTGTGTAGGACTAGTGGAGCAGATGAGGTTTCCCATGAGTCACAATAGATCTTCAACATCAAGTGTGTGGGTATAAAAGGGTGCATTAGCAACAAGCCCAGAGGAATACACTGATGTGTCCCCCCGACCCTTGGTCTGTCACCCATTATACCACACTTTCCTGTGCAGTCAGACCTGGTAAGGAAACAAACCAAGCCAGGCCTAGCATGGGAAGCCATCACCAGCCGTGGAAATAATGGTTCCCCATCTAATGACACCCAGTTATGCCATGTCCTGCAGTAGGGACACCTTTGATGTTAGAGAACACTGAGCTTATCCTGCCTAACCAGCACATTAGTTGCTTTGTTTGAGGAATATGGTACGTTGGAAACCGAATTATGTTTTCTGAGCTACCTTGAATATTACTTTTCTCAACATCCTCAGGCTGCTAGACCTTGGTAATACCCCTTCTTACCAGTGAATTTTCCTGCCTTCAGCTCTTCAGTGTCTAATGGTGAGGGAGCTCCATCCTCTCTTGCACCTAGGTGTGTGGAGATTGGATAAAATTTGCTCCCCACAGTACTGCAGGTCTGTGCGAAATCTGGAAGGGAATAAGAAGAGCACAGCTTGAAAACCTCCATGTTAGGCCATGCTGCTTTATGGTGGTTTTTAATCTTGTGCAAGCTGTGTACCATGCAGGGGAACACTGGCATTTGATGGGTGTTGATGTGGCTGCAGAGGGATGACTGGCAGAAAGGGGAGCAGATCTGCTGCTGCTAGGTTGCTACAGTAGCTGAATAGATGGAAATGTTCTTGGATGGGGGCAGCCCTTCTGGAAAGTGCCTGCATTTTGCTTTACACTGATCCAGAGCTGGCTCTGAGAGGGTGAGCCAGAGGCAAATCTCCCTCCTCATCCTTTGTGCTAATGATGGGAGGGAAGGGGGTTTGCTACTGGTTCCTCGGGCTCTCCTGCTGAGCTAATCCCCTGTCCATGGCATCTTCTGGAGGAGCAGGAGGGATTGAAAACCAGCAGCCACTGGAGCAAACATCTGAGCACCACCTCTTCTTTCTAACCCAGGACAAGTGTCCTGCATGAGCCACTTTCTATTTTGGTGCCTTCCTTTTTTTTCCAGCAGGGCTAGTGACCCTGCCTGCTGCTGATGCTCAGAGTTGCTCATGATAAGGCCTGGCTTAAAGCTGTGGGACAGGAATTAGATTCTGTTTTGCAGTTTTTTGGGTTGGAATTTTCCGTGACTAGTCTGCCTGTGGCTGGGAAGTGTTTTTAGAGCCTGAGCCAAAAAGGGCTCCATTGTCTCAGAGCAGGGCTAGCACAGAGACCGTACTGGCACTGCTAAATCCTGGCAGCTGCCTCACAGCAGCTCTGGTCCCTCTCACCTTTGCTCCCTGCTTTTGTCAAACTGCAATCTCCCACTTCAAAGACAGACACACTCCTGACACAAGACTTTGCTATCCAGAGGGCACAAACAGCTTGTCAGGGGAAGAGCTTGTCTGTGTGATGATATTTTATTAAGGCTGAGATATATCATAATTGAAGTTTGCTTTTATAGCTCCAACCCTACCCTGCTTATGTGTTGTGATAGTTGTTAATCTTGCAATGGCATGACACTGCTTCAGGAATAGACCCAGCAGTGTGGCAGAGGGCACTGATTTGGACAGGGATTGCAGAGCCAGGGAGGTGTACACAGAGCAAGGATGGAAAAGATCCTTGCTAGTCTTGTGCTTTACTGGGTGTTTGGCATAGCAGCATATGGATCACTTGCAAAAGTGCCAAGTACTTGCTGTCACAAAGTGGGGAGCAGAGCTTTGACAAAGACTAAGCTAATGCACAGGGCACAGCTGAGGTGTTTCAGAGGGGGATGGCCAGCAGAAGCATTTATGATTTATATGTGTATGTTTATATAATTGAATATTTACAGTGTAAGCTTATGAACGTTTGTGAAGGCCTGGGATGAGTATCTCTGACTGATGCTTTGTATTCAGGACAAAGCTGGAAAGCGAGGAGTGTGCACACTGAGGCAGAAGTCCACCCACTGCCTAAGGGTCCAACAACTGCTCTCTGACCCAGCCATGTCCACTGATGCTGCAGTCATGGCCACTTTATTCCGATTTAAAGCTGGGCTGCTGTTGAGGAAGATGGTCTTCCCTCTCACCTCCTTCTCCCAGTACCAGTGAGCTGTAGGAACTGAGCACAAAGAGGGACTGATCTGGTTTTTACTCAGAACCAAAAGGTTTTTTACTTTCCAGCTCTTTGAATGCTTGTGGTAGCACAAGAAAGGCCATAGGAACAAGTGATGGGAAAGGAAGATGGGACGTAAAGAGATAAACCCAGCAGCCTCTGGGAGGTTAAATGAACAATTCTGCAAGCTGCATACCACCTACAGTTGATGGTATTTCTGTTGAGCATGTGCTTGTCTCATCATGCTCGCTTGTCTGGAGAGTCATAGCTATAGTTCATCTTCCCTGAGACCCTACAGTTTTCATGAAGTTGTAGGAGATTTCATGTATTGACAATCAAATATGACTGGAATGCACTCAGGATGAGTTAGCAGTTAATGACAGTGTGAAGGGTAGACAATATTTGTATATGCATGAAGCATAAGCCTTGTTGAGTATCATCTTCTGCTGGATGCCTGAGGGAGCAGAGCTCAGCTCTGGCCTTCTCTGGGAGATGAAGGATTAATGATGCCTCCTTCAAATTGCTGAACACTATATTTCTGTGCTGGCTCTTCACATCTGCTGTAGTGTGATACAGGGCTAAATGCCTTGAAAGGTCTTTAAATGGCAAACAGCTTCCACCCGAGATCCTCCCGATTCCAGAGCCTTTGATTCTGGTCTGACCTGCAATCTACAAGCAATTATATTTTGTATGAGTTCCACCATCTTCTTGGCGATGGTGGTGTGTTGATTTTAATTCTATTCCCAGTCTCCAGTGTGCTGATTTCTGTTCATGAAAAGACTTGTGTGTTCTGCAGTGATATCCCCAAAAGTGAAGGCTGATGGAGAGCCTGGATGTGTTCTGAGTGCTTTCTGATACCAGTCTTCCATGACTGTAGGCTCACGTGTGCTCCAGGCTTCCTGCAAAGTTTTGGGCATGAAATAACTCCTGTAATTTGGACCCATGGGAAGAGGCTGAACTGGAGAGGACCCTGCACTAATGGTGGAGGAAGCAGGGGTGGCTGCTGTTAGTATGCTGAATTGCACAGCATTTTCATTCATTCCAGCTGTTTAATGGGATTACATGAGGAGTGGCTTCTGCCTGCAGCATTTAGTGCCTATGGAAATCTGCAGCTGTCTGAGTCAGTTATGTGCAAATCCCACGTCTCCCCTTTATGCATAGGAATTTCTGAATGACAGAAACCATGTGAATCAATTGGATGAGTAATTTTTCATGTGCTTTACCCCATCAGATTTGAGGGATATTTTCTGTTAACTGTGTCTGTGGTCCCCAACAACTTTCCCAAAGAGGGAGGAGATGCTGCAAGGTGGCTACTAGATGTAGGAGTAGGGTAGCTGTGGTGAGCATGGATCCCCTTACCTTGAGCAATGGGAGACAGCCCCCTGCGCAAGGCAGTGTGGAGCTGGATGTTCTCGTACTCCTCTTGGTCTGACTGCCCTTTATGCCTGGTGAAGTGGCAAGCAGTAGACACCCTCCATCCTCAAGAAAGGGAGGGGAGCTCCAGCACCTTGGTGCTGGTCAGCAGTGGATGGTCTGTCTAATAGCAGAGCACTGAGGTGGAGATCTGGGACATCCAGCTCTATCCTGGATTCTGTAACCATAAAATAATCACTTCTTCAGGACAGGCTGAGAAATGTATCTTTGGATGGCTCTTTGAGGCACCTGTTTGGTGCCTGCTCCAGCAAGCTCTGTCTGAAGAGACAATGTGCATTTTACTGTGCAAGGCCAGTTCCAGTAGGCACAGGCTCTGCACTGCACTTCCCTGGGGTGCGGGTATGATGTGCCATTGTTAACAAGGAAAATAGTGGCATCAGTTTACTTTCCCCTTTGAATTTTTAAATCCTTCTAATAGCTTCCTGTCAATTTCCAAATAGAGATATTTATTGTATACTTCCCTGAGTGGATCTACCTCTTGGAGAGCAGTAACCCTGGGTGAAGGCCTTACTGACAGTCCTCCCATCTACACACCTACAGACCGTTAGTTTGGATGTGGTCTAGCTGTAATATGGCAAATGACCTCTTGGCAGGATGGAATAGAGAAGAAAGCCACTGTGTGTGCTTTAGAAGTGAAATGGTAGCTTCTGGTGTCACAGCAACATGTGGAAACATGAAATTATAGCTTATGTGGAGCCACAGTGCTTCATTTATGCTTTGGGCAATTCCAAGAGTTACAGCCTGGGGCCCAGTGGAAATGTCTGGACAAGGGCTGAGCAAAAACCATGCTGTTCTATGAGTAAGTAACTTTTTCTGGGACAAGGTGGTTGCACTGATAGAAGTTAATGAAACATTGGAACAGATTGCCCAGAGAGGTGGCAGCTGCCCCATCCCTGAAAGCAGTCAAGGTCAGGTTGGATGGGGCTCTGAGCAAACCAGATCTCGTTGGAAGTGTCCCTGTTCATAGCAGGTGGTTAGAACAAGACTTTTAAAGGTTCTTTCCAACCCAAACCCTTCTATGACTCTATGATTTCCACATGTTGAGGTGTTCATCACAGGTCTTTTCCAGAGTCTACTCGCCCTGATCTGTAAAGTGTGTTGCTGCAGTGGCATGATCCCAGGAGGAGGCAGTGTTTGGACCAGTCAGCAACCTCTGACTGTGGAAGGGGCTGGGGAAGCCCAGGCAGACCTGGGAACAAAGGAGCTGTTGCTCCAAGATGAAACTTTTCTCTGTGGAAGCTAGACAATCTTCCCATTTATTTGCAAGTGGCATTTGGTCACAGCTCTTTGGCAACATATGGAAACTGTTTAAATTAGCCATGTGAGCCATGCGTGAAACAGATGCATGTTCTTGAGCAGGCTTTTATCGGTGTTTGAGCGAGTGAAGGGTGCAGCTGGCTCGCTTGGGAAGTGAGAACATGTCCTCACCCAGATGTAGTTAAGTGCCTGAAGTGGAGCAGAACTAGCATGTTAAAGAAAGTATCAATAAAGACCAACTTCTCATGGGTACCTGCTGCATGAATAATATGAATGGAGGTAATGACACTTGACCTTTCACTGCTTTCGTGGCTGCGCACAGCTGGTGCAGGACCAGTTGTGTCAAAAGAAGACAAGATGCATGACTTCTTGCTGGCATCTTTCACTTCCATGCTGATCTATCAACAACCTAGTTTAAAACTCTGAGGTCTGATCAGAGCACAATTCCACACTTTTCTGAGCAATCTTAGTAAATAGAGCGTAATGAGATCTTGTTGAAGAAAACAGAAAACTGTGGCTGCGGTGACTTTTGGGTGTGAATCTTGAGAGCAATTTTGCTTGATGAGAAATTGCACCCAAAGCTGGTGCTTCTGTAACTGGAGCTACAAGCCTTTGAAGCCTTGTGGAGTTCTGTCCAGTGGGAGATGCTCACAGTGGTGTTTATGGCTGTGACAATAAAAATGCCTGTGAGTATTGAGAGCCTTGACTTATTCCATGCCAACTGATGGGATAGACCAAGGTGGGAGTCCCTGAGAGATCAGTGATTGTTGCTGTAGCTGTTTGGGTGACTGAATTTAGCTAATGTGGAAGAGTAACACTGAAACACAAGAACAGAGCATTTATGGCAGTGATACTCGGAAAAGGGGGAGGAAGCAATGACCATTTTGGGACATGAGAAAGAACCACCTGAAGGGGAGCCACGGCAGGATGCAGACCTCACCTGTGAGGCAGCACTGTGATTTTGTGTGCTGCACAGGGATGTCTGCACAGTGCAGTATTTATAGAAGGGTGTGCTGCTACCAGATTTGTAGCGCTTGCCATGGCAAAGCAGACTGGAAGAGTGCCTGCAGGAGCAGGCTGGCTCTAGCCTCTGCTGTGTGTCTGCAGGTGCAATTCCAAAGAGGCATCTGCTGGTGAGCAAGACATCCTGTTTACTCTTTATAAATGATGAGGCAGTCACCCTTTTTTTCAGGTTTCTTGTAGGAGTTTAAAACAGACAGGGAATGACCAGAAGGGCATGTGGTATTTTAGGGGTTCTAGAACCAAGTGTCTCTCTGAACCCAGAGTCCTTTCAGCAGCCCATGCTCTGGGCTGTGTTATGCTGAGCTACCAGCACAGTACCCAGCTGGGGCACCACTGTCTCCTGCAGGATTGTCCCCTTCTGGGGAAGCCACCTTCAGGGCAGGTTTCAGTGACCAAGGTGAATTACTTGGTAAATGCCTGTTTCTGGGCAAGTTGGTGGTACAGGGCATTTCCCTGAGGTGCATAGTGTGGTGTGAGTGCCCCTTCTCAGACACGGATGGACTGAGCCCTTCCCCAGGCTTGTGGACACCACAGCCACCTGATGAGCCTGAACAGCCCTTGTGTGGAGGGGATTCCCATGGCTGTAGCATCAAAGGCTTCAAATGTAAAACCAATGCCTTTTCAAAATGACCAGATGAACCAAACAGCAATCTGTGATGACAAGTGCTGATACTTTGACTGATAGATGAACCTGGGTGGAACATCTCTTGTGATATGTTTTGACCTCTCATTTGTTTTTATAGATATGCTTCTTTGGACTGTTTTTTCCGGGAAGCATCTGGGAAGCATCCTTGTCCAGGTGTTACTCTAGCAATGTTTTGTGTATTACAGAGGGTGGAACACTTCATTTTGCAAGGTTATTTTTAACCTCTAAATATTTGTGATGAGGTCGGTCCGGGATGGTGACTGGACAACAAGGAAGGGCTGCATTCCCTGACAGGGTGAGTGATTCCAATCCCCCTGCTGAGAGTGCCACTGTAATTTTTCATGTGTAGTATCTCCTTCCAGAGAGTATTTGTAAAGTCAGGTTTTTATAGAAAAGAGTGAAGAAAGGAGATAAAATCTGCCAGTCTCTTTTTGTTTTGTCTTTGGTAGTTAGTTGGGGGGCGGTGGGGGGTGTTTGTTTGTTTGTTTTGTTGGAGGGGAAATAAACTCTTCTTTTTTTTGTATTTTGCCCCTTATTAATCAACATAAATACTACGTTTAAGACTTCCATCACAGCTCAGCACGTGCCTGGGACAGTGCTGATGCCGATTTGGGACAGTTCTCTCCAAAACTGGAATTGCCTAGTGCTTTGCTGTGTTATGCTTACCCATTTCCTCTGCTATCACCTCTTGCTTTTCGTTGATGCTGTGACTTTGCAGCTTGTGAGGGCCCCAGTCCTGTGGGTTGCTGAGACCTTCAGCAGACCTGGAGTGAGCTGTGGTCCTTTCTGGTTTGCAGAGCAGGAATGTGGCATTTGTCTGGTTGCTGAGATCTCATGCAAGGATGACTTTTTCTTGTCTTTTTTGCTGGGACACCTGTGCCTGTCTTAAGGCATGAACTCCCCTGTAATCTGGGGTAACATCCCATGCCCCCACCATGCTGTCAGTGCTGCAGCCACTCTGGCTTCTAATCTCATTCTGATCTCTTCATTGTGGTGTTTTTGGCAACCCAAATTCCCCACCCAGGCCTGAGAATTTAACATCAGCACATTTGCATGACTGATCGGATTTGTCTCGCTTCTGTGACGACATTGTTTCTATGGAAAATTAATGGATTCTCACGTTGTATTTTTAATGGCTGAAACCACCTCCCTGCCCACCCTCCCATCCCTGAGCTTTCAGAGGGAAAGTCTGTAAACAGCTCAAATTAGCTATCCTCCATAAATAGCTCCCATTTCTTTCCTGCCTGCTGTCCGTTTCTTTTTTCTCTTCCAATGGTGCTGCAACACTCCTCTCCTGGTGTTGGTGGATAAAGAACAATGAGTAAAATGAGCCTATGTTTGCTTTCCTTGTCTGGCCCTTGAATAGATGTGATCTGTCATGAACTGCCTCCTTTCATCCAGGACCATGTGGTTTTAAATTGTCAGCCTGCCTTAAAGTTTGCTCCAATCAGGCCTGCTTTGCCACCTTCTTTTTTTGAGGGTGCAGCTCAATTCATGGCTCTGCTTCTGTTCATTTTTGCCATGAGCCAATTTCTTCCATGGATGGGCAGGTGGCAAGGAATTTTCTGCCTATTTGAGGTCAGCCATTCCCCTGTTGCAGTGCTTGGGTGAGAACAGTGAAGTTTTGACACCTGTGTGTGTCTGGCTACCTGAAGGAAAAACCTCCTGCCCCAAATGATGGAATTTGAAATTAAATGTGCTCAGTGCGGGGATAGTGCTTAGCCACTGAACCATTCTAAATGAAATTAGAAGAGTTTTCGTCTCAAATTTTCTTCTGTCATCTCTAAGGTTCTGTTTCTCATCTTAATTTTGAAGAATAAATCCAGGGCAAGTCCCATGGTATGGGAATTATCTGAGGAAAAGATCTGACCTGGATGTCTCCTCCCAGAAGACTGGAACTGGTGGCCGTAAGGGTGAGAAAGTCTCGTGGGACAGCTGCTAAGGGACATGCAATATTTTAGGTCAAGGTCTCCTAACTCATGGTCCCAAAACGAGTAGTGATGAACAAGAGCCTGAATTCCTGAGACAGAAACTGCTGGCAGCCAGTCTCCATGTCTGTCCTCGAGGTGATGCTGGGTTAAGTAGGTGATCCCTAACTACTCTCATCCTTAAATGACTGACTGGTGACAGTCAGGGTCTGGGGTCCCTACAAGGCAGAGGAGAAGGCCGCATGGAAAGAGTTTGTTCCATTGCTGCACAGCTGTGCTGCACTTGGTTTTCCTTGTACTGGGCTGTGCTTGCTGCCAAAGATCCTGCTTTCAGTCCCACAAGCCCAAGGTGGGATGCAGTCTCTTGCTGAGAGTAGGTCAAGTTATTAGGGACCTCAGCTGAGCTTTTTTTCCTACCTTCTGGTTGTAGGTGCAGATACCTGCAGTACCAAACCAGCCTGGTAGCTCAGCTAGGAGGTTGTATTTACCAGCAGAATAGGCTTTCCATTAGTGCTTTGGTAATTGAGATGCACTGCTACAAATGGCAGGCAGGAAACTACAGGGACCTGATGTGTTAGTTACTCAGGATAAAAGCATTGTCAGTTTTTTAGGCAAAAATGATGAAGATAATGGAAATGAGGTGGTTGCTTTGAATTCTTGTGGTGCGGGAAAAAGGGGGCAAGAGAGAATCTTCTCTGTGCTGACAGAGACTGTGCTGAAGCAATGGACTGTGCAAAGTCTTACTTTTCTGGATGCTATTGTTGCTTGGGGCTTTGGATTATATTAGCATGGAAAAAATGCCTCCAAGGGAAGGGGCACAAATCACAGCTTGGCCAATAGGGAGGGAAAGAGGACTATAAAACAGAAAATCAATTTAATACTCAGTGGGTGTTTGCAGCGTGCTCACCCTTCCTTCAAATTGCCAAAGGAAAGATTAATCAAAGTTATATTGAGCAGCAAAAATGATGAAGGGGGTGAGATGGGGCTTGCGTAGTTCAGCTTTCTCCATAATTAATTGACAAAAGCATTCTTGGATTTCATTACCCAGAACCTTGCCATCTCCTGCTCTTAAAGGGCAGCTGAAGCAATGCTGGATTTCCAAGACAGCATTGCTGCCTTGCAGGTTGAGATAACAAGGGTCACTTCACAGGCACTTGGAGAAAGGGCTTCCTCTGTCAAATAGTGCCACTGTGCTATTTATGGGTCTTATCATTTAGGATCAGACCACAAAATCCTTTTAGCTGGATATGGTTTTGTTTCCTGGTTCCTTACTTCTAATAAAGTTGAGAGCTTTATGCACTGTGGGGTGCAGGCATTGGCAGGGATGCAGACACCTGTTTCTTGGGTCTTTTGTCCCTGCTGCCTTCATTTAACCAAAATAACTTTGAGCAGGGTGTGACAAAAGCTGTTGGAGAATCATGGCCATGGTGGAATGGACAGAATCCAGGAAGGATACCCGTGTCCATCAGGTGGCAGGAGGGGGCCAGAGTTGCTTGGTCAGGAAAGCCAAGTGCGTTGCTAAGCTTGGTTTTACTTGAAAGGGAGTGAGATCTCCAAGTGAATTTACTTTCTTTTGGGGTGGCTTTGAGGGTGTTTGTCTGTCTGTGTTGGGGGGCAGAGCTCAAACTGCATGTTTTTTTGACTCTGTGATAGCTTCTCCCTAAAGTCTGTTTCCTGCCGACACAAAAAAATGTGGCCAAGAGGCATTAGCAGACTGTGTGCAGCTTCCAGGGAGAAGAATTCAGAGATGCACAGCCAGATCCCTATTCATGTCAGCATTCCCATGGAACTTCCATCATCACCAAGAGCAGAAAACAGAGTGTTATGAAGCTCCCGCGGCTTAATTTACTTCCTATGGAAACATGAAGGGTTAAGCCAGTTGCTTGGGTTTTGGCCCCCACATTACAGGGGAGCAGCTGCCCTAAACCTGCGGGGCGCTCTGCAGTCCCGGGCAGCAGACCCGACCCACCCCGGGCAGCAGAGCCATCCCGGGCAGCGCTCTCTCCTGAAGGTGCAGGTGTTTAACCATTTCAGGGCCCATAGAGGGAGCTGCTTTGCTGCCTGTGGTACGATTTCCAGCTGCCTGGCATGGCTTTCCAGCTCTGTGTGGTCACACGTGCCCTCCTGCACTGCTCATTTTACCGGCAATGGGTTCGTAGATTATTGGATTGGCATGACCACAATGCTGAAGAGGAAAAGATGAAGACCTTGAGTGAGGAAATAACCAGCAGCAGGAGACCTGTGAATTTTAAAATGAAAATACCTTTCTCCTAACCTGATTCTGGCAAGCTCTATTGCTCAGTTTATGGTTAAAATAACATGGTATTCAGTCCAGGGACAGCAAAGCTGGGCATTGTGTAGGCTCACATGTATGTTTGCAGTTTTGAATTAACTCAAGCCCAAAGTATTTCTTTGTTCCTGCATTCTCATCTTCCAGGATAGGAAATCTATTGAATATCAATCAGGATTTCTGGCCTGATTGGGTCTCCTGAAGATCACTTCCCAAGAGAGGGTGCTTTGGGAGCACTACACATGATAATTTAGGCAGTTTAGGTTTCTGCAGAAATCTGAATATGGATTTGGACTCTGATTCCCAGGAGATTTTGATGTTTTTGAAATATTTGTTGCTGTTTAGAAGCAGACCATATTCATAGATATTCCTACACAAACTGAGAGCAATTTCTGAAACAAAATGTGCTCCCTGGACAGGGGAACTTCCCACTGAAGTCACCTGGAATAGGGAATCACGGAGTCCCTATTGCCAGGAAACTCCACTGATGCCAGACACCAGCTCTGACTCCAAACACCCTTGATGAGTGTTTGAGCCACTTACCAGCAGAGCCTCCACGACAGCTTGTCCCCAAAGCTGGCCAGTGGGAAACTTCTGATCATTCCTGCTGAGGAGAAACAAACTGATCTGGATGAAAACACAATGGCTGAATGTGGCAGTTTTGATGCTTTTTGTTTCCTAGTTGCTTGTTTCCCATCTTCCTTTGTCTTGAGTGTTTGGTGCTCATGGTCTGGCCCTATTTCCAAGTTGCTGGTCTGGGATTTTTTCTCTCTCTTCTTTTACTGCTTTCTACCTTATTTTGAGGCTTTGCTTTCCGCTCTGACACAGCTGTTACTTTGTCCTGGGTAATGTATTGAGTTTTTCTCTGAGGTATAAATCTTAGCATACTTCAGAATATTGTACTGCTAGTTCCTGTGCCAGCAGGAGGTTCAGCAACAGACCTGTCTTCCTGCAAGGAAAGAAATATGGAGGTGCCGGGAACGTGCTTTGGTCTGTTGATTTATTTTCTTATTGTTAGACTGCAAAGTGTTAGCCCTAACGAGAGCGTGGCCAGCCCTGAAAATTGAATCTCCCACCACTCAGACTTGTCAGGTTGGGAAACATTCTGCAAATGCTCAAAAATAACTTGGCACGTTTTTGCCAGTGCATGAGGAGTTCTATTGCTGTTTGCCAGGAGGTGGGATGTGTTACCGTGTCCACATATGCCCAGCACCCCTTGCCAGGTGCTCCTGTTGCTCAGGTGGGAGGGACATTGTTTTTCTCTTGTACTGTTTGGATGTGGTACAGTCAGCTCTAGAACAGAAGGAACTAACTGGTGCCCTAGGACCTTTCCATAGTGTACATGATGGACAGCAGAGATGTGGGTGGGGATAGAGGTTGTGCCTTAGAAGTGCCCGTGTGATTGATCTCATGGATGGTTTCAGAGCACATCCTGTGTTTGCACTGAGCAGCACAAACAGAGGGTCTGGCTCATCCCTTGGTGACACAGCTGAGTCTCTGTCAGGCAGGCTGTATCAGTTGCCTGCCTGTGATGCTCACAGAACTGGAGATGTCAAGGTTAATTGTGCAAGCACTTCTTCCATGTATATTTTGTACTGGCACAAGTCATGAGGTACCTCTGCTTTGGAACCCAGCTCTTATCTACACACAAGGGTTGGGAATGCTAGTGGAAAGTGAGTGTGAGTTGTGAGTATTGATGAAACAAATCTGAGGCACCTATTTGGGTTTGCATTGCTCTTTGTTTAACCTGCCCATTCCTGTATTGCCCTATGGGACATCTGCTCAAAAAGAGCAGCAAAGCTGTGTTAGAACTCTGCTAGAAGGACTGAAAGGAAATCTGTCCGTGTGAGCTGTGCCAGCTAGCTGCAAATGCAGAGAAGATCCTTGAGCTGGTGACATTCACAGCTTAGTGTGACCCCATAGAAAGAGGGCCCCTTTGACTTCATTTGAAAGACATAGTCTTCAGTCTAGGTTCAGATCCCATTCAGCACTTAAAACATGCCACTTTTTAATAGAAGCTTCAGATGATGAGTCTATGTTTGAGTTGGAGTGGGATGGAAGGTGCTTTCCTGGCAGGCAGGGTATACATGTTTCCAGAATCTCTCTTTCTGTTGATCTCTGCCACAGCTGGTTCTGATCAGTGCTAGAGGGAAAATTGTAGTGGTCTTCCACAGCATGCAGAGGGTGACTGCTTTGCTGATCCCTGTCATCAGGGCAAACCTATGGCCTATACTGATGCTAGAATAGGGGCTTCCTGGCAAGAGTTTGTGGCAGGCAAATGGATGCAAGATTTGTTCCAGCTTGGTGGCTGAAGATCAGTTCAAGCACAGACACTGGGTGATGTTTTTCAAGTATAGAGTTATATTTTTCTTCTGTCAGTGGCTCATGGTCTTGTAGAAACTTGTAGCTGATGGTGGTGAGGGTGAAGGATACCCATCCCCAGGAATTCGTCTTGAAGTGCTATAGATAAGTCTAGTTTCAACAAATTGCAACAGTACATTTTGGGTTGAGACGTATTTTTAGGAACAATATTATTTAGTTTTTTGTCTGAATACCATAAGCCTCTTTTGGTGATTTATTCTTTTCCTTACATGTCTTTGAAGGAGAGAAAAAAAAAACCAGAAACCACAAGATTCTTCTTCAAAAACCTGGAAGAAACACACTTTTCACAGAAAATGAAAGTTTTAAACAATTGTGAACACTTCTGAATTGAATTCTCATGAGACACAGCAACATTATTTTTCTCCCTTGAAATAAGATTGTGCTACTCAGGACCAGGGAAAGGAGAAAATGCAAGCAGGGAGTAGGAGAAGAATGGCATTGAGGGGAGAAAAGCAAGTTGGAGGTGATTTGGAGGGAGGAGTGGTGACGTTTTTAGAAAGAAGACACTTTGTGCTGTCACATTGCTGAGGACTCCCCAAAATGTTACTGTGGAAAGTGAAGACTGTGAAGCATTGATGGTTTTGGGCTCTGGTTGTGGAGGAAGCACCTGGAAAAACTGTTGAGCCTGTCCTCTGCCAAGAAGGAAGTGCTCTCCTTCCGGGTGCCACCTGCCACACTTTCCTGGTGTCAGGGCACCTCTGTGCTCAGCACACAATTCAGATGTCAGTGTGTGGACTGTTTTCCTGTGGGAGAATTGTGCTGAGAATGCAGACAGCTTGCCAGGCTGCTTTTTTCATTTTGGTGCTGAATTTGTTTGTTAAACACAGTCATCCTTCCCCTTTGGCCAGCAGACAGATGCTGACTGGTTGCATATGCTGGGGGATGGTGAGGTTCAGCATTCAGGTGGTTGGTGCAGGTTACCAGTCCAGCAGAGAAGCAAAGTCTCTCATATTGGCTCCATCAAGCTCAATAAGAGCTGCTCTGTTCTTACTATCCAGAGTGATTAATGCATTTTCTCAAAGAAAAGCTGGCGTGCTGTTGCACTGTGTTAAGAGTTTGCACCTGGGTGTACACTACAGAGCTCTGCCAAGAGAAACTCTGGTTTCCAAGCTTGTTAGCCTGCTGTTTGGAGATTTATATTTTTTGTTTGTTTCTTTCTTTTCTTTTCTTTTCTTTTCTTTTTTTTTTTTTTTTTTTTTTTGGAATCCTCCCCCATNTTTTTTTGGAAATCCTCCCACATTAAATTAGAAAGGAGAACTTAGTAAAAGCAACCAGAAGGGATGGTTTGAGATGCTTCATTTGCCAGCAGTCTCTGAACTTGTGACCCTTTAAAATAAAGTACTTGGGCTTTCCTGTGGGACGGCTCCCTCTAGGTGGAGGCAGGCTTTCAGGCCTGGATGTCTTTAGGAAGGGGCCTTTGACAGCACAGGAGAAGTTGCAGTGTAGAATTCTCAGCTGAGACTTCCAGCAAGGAAAATTGTTCAGCTGGTTGGGGACTGTGATAAATCATGGTTCCCCTGGAGCACACTGGGACTGCAGAGAGCTGGAAATAAATGCTGGGGAAATTCTGCTTTTGTAGTGGGCTATCTTTCAGGATGATGTATGGCTTTGTAACAGAAAGAGATCCCTTTGCTAGAACTGGGAGAAAACTGCTGCCTTCCATTGGGAAGGAAAACGTAACAATTCCGTTGGAGTAAATCCACACTGCAGGCTTGCCCTGAAAGCTGTGTTTTGGCATGGGCTACCTTAGCCCGAGAAACAGACTCTGGTACTAGTGGGAAGGAGCCACTGAGAGCCCAGGGTGGTGGCAATTAGTTGGGACAGTAGGTGTGACAAGAGGTTAGGGAATGCTGGTGGCAGGTGGCCAGTACAGTAATGACTTACCAAACGTGGCTGGGGAGGTAATTGGATGGCATGGGATGCCATTTGCATCTCTGCTTCTTGACTGCCACATGGTTCTGGGCAAGTAACTTCTGTGGGTGGATAAAATGTCTTCTCCTCAAACTGCAGTCACGGGAACCCGTGTCACTGCTTTCTTCTGCTTCCACTTTCATCCCAGTCAGCTTGGGATGTTTGGCTGTACTGGTAGAGTTATTACCTGGTGGGGATCTGCCAGTGTTTTGTGTTCTTCTCTGTTCTGAGTGAGGGCTTGGATTGCCCAGAAGTTGGAGAGAGCCTGAGTTCTGTGTTTGTGTAGCAAATGGAGGATCTACCCTAGTTATTAATGATGTTAGTCTGTAATGATTTGTCTGCATTAAGTATGTCCTCTTCTGGAACTGGGTTTTGGTAGCAATTTTAAGGAGACCCAGTCAAAAAGCTGGAGCCAGCCTCTCTTGAGGCTGGCATGGCCAGGTAAACAGAGGAGGCAGCTTTGTCCCAGGGAAAGGGAGAAGCAGTAGAGTCACCCTCTGCTCGTGCCAGGGCTCTACTGCTTGTAGCAGGCAGTAGCAAGCAAAGATTTCTTTCCATGCCCACATTCCAGACCCATGACATTGGCAAATGCTGTTCTACTGACTGAGGTGCTGAGATGCAGAACAGAGGAATCAAGTGCTGCATCAGAACCACTACCATGTTGTGTCAGAGAAAACTCTGAGTTAACCTTTCTTAATTCAACTGCCACAGATCTGATTGCAAGTTTCTGATATTCATGCAAAGGTCCATGTTCCATTTGTCTTGGTAGTAGAAGTGAGATGACTGGTAAAGCACATTGGTTTCTGAGGCCTAACATGCTTTGATCACTTATGTTCCTAGTGTAGCAATGGGATGTTTTTCCCCTCAAGTAATGTAAATGTTGACTTCAAAACACAAGTAAAAAGAAATTTCATCAAATCTGGTCATTGTTGCAGACAGTGCCTTAGCATTGTTCCTTGTCTGTCTGACTAAATTCTCTTCAACTGTATCATTAATTAATTTGCTCTGTTTTTTTATTTTTCATCAGCCTATACAGGCTTCTTGTATGAGTTTTAAGAGCTCTGTTTGTAATCTGTTTATGTCTGAAAAATCTGCTAGGCTTGGTCAACTGCCTCATTGACTGTGTTTATTTTGTTCAAATTCTCAAAATGCTACCTATACACTGTGCAGCATCAACTCAGCCAGGATACTCCAGGGGTATAATTTTTTGCACTCGAATGATTTCTAGTCTGTTTCTCTGAGCTGTGAATGTCAAGTGATCCATTTGTTTACCTTATTTTGCTGACTTCTGACTGATAAGTCGAAGATTTTTACAAAATTGAAAACTCTGCAAACTTAAATCTAGGGAACTGACCCACAAGGGGACAAATAACTGGTGTTTCTCTAGTGAAGTGGAAATGGTACCAATGCAGTGTGTCTGGGTGTGTGAGGTCCTGAAGCCTGTAGCCTTTAGATATGCAGTGCTGAGCTTGAGTGCTTCACTGCTGTCCTCCAGTCTTACACACATTGTTCACCTGGGGATGGTGCAGTGAAACATCTCAGTGAGGATCTGAGCTGTGACTTACCTAGTTCCTTCACAGGAAATAGGACAATGCTGGTGGTTGACTCATGCAGACTTTAATGAGTGAACACCACCTCGTTGAGAGTCACACCTGTGTGAATGAGTGGCACAAGGAATCCCAGCTAATCATCTCATTTTGGTGGATCTGACTTAATCTAAGTGCTGTCACTTGGCCTCCACTGATGTCCACTGTTTGTACTTTTAGAACTGCAGCAGCCTTTGACCCTTTCCTGGTCCATGAAGTCATTGCCTTTTAGGTGTGATACAAGCCAGATGGGAACTGTACCTTCCTTCCAAAATAAAAACTAAACTAATTGCACTTTGTTTCCCTCCAGCTGCCTTTTGGGGAGATATCGCTTTAGATGAAGATGATCTGAAGTTGTTTCAAATAGACAGAACGGTTGACTTAACAAAGCACTCAGATGGCAACGCAAGACACACTTCAGGTAAGGGCAGCCCTGGGGTGGTGATGCCTTCTTTCACCTGGCTTTGTCCTTAGGGAAGGGGGACATCCCTTTCACTCGTGATGTTGTTCCCACAGCCAAGGCGGTGCGTGCAGAGCTTAGTTATGGCTCTGAGGGTGGGATCCAACTTGGAACTTTGTTAAATAAAAAGTCACAATTTGATGTAGCCAAATCCTGTCTTGTCTGAGGGAGATTTTCAGATTTATAGCACTGGTCTCTTTCTATGAGGAAATACCTTTTTGCTAATTTGGAAGGAAATGTGTTTGAAATTGGGCCACTCAGTTTGTCAGGAGTTCTGCCTCTTACTGTGCTCCTTTTTTTTTCCACTGTATGATCTTAATGGAATGACACATTTTTTTCAGCTAGTAAAACCCACTGCTGTCATGCATACAGACTGCCCTAGAAGTGATATTCTAATCAAAATAGGTTAACAATTGTGTTGGTTTTCTGTAAAGTGTGTGCTCCTTTTGGCTCCCTATGCAACTCTAATGTATGCTTGGTCTCATGCCAGACCAAAGGTGTTTCTTGACTCAGGAGCTCTGACTGGACTCCACCTCTAACAATCTCTGAAATGCTCTGCAGCTGGTTCAGAGGGCTCCCCACAGTGTTTTTCCCTCTAGTTCACTTTATGCTGCAAGAGAGAAATTGCAGGAAGTCTGAGCTCTGAGAGATACCAGAGGGACTGGAGACAAAGAAGGTCAGAACTTCTGTTTTTCTTTGCTGTTCTGCCTCTAGGTTAGCAAGTAGGGTGAGAGGGTGGGTAGAGGCAAAAATCACTGAAATTGTATATTCACCTGACCGCTGTGCAACTCAGCTCATATTTCATTTGAAAGCACTGGTGGCTGATTCTCTTTCCTTGTAACTTCCTAGCTTTGACTTCAGAGCATCTAAGTATCATGTAGGTCTGGTTCTGGGGATGGATGGTCCAGCTTCCTGTTGGGATGAGTGCAAAAGACAACATCCAACACAGGCATATTTAATTGTCAATGTAGCTGAAATTCTGGATAGAGAAGGGCGGTCCGGTTCTTCAGGTTATAGTTAGGTCCCTGGAAATGCCATTGTCCTGCATTGCCATGTCACTTAGCCCATTCATATCATGTTTTTGGCTGTCACACATTCTTTAGGTGATAGGTTAATAGGAGCAGAAGGTGAGGACTAAGTGGGACAGGCAGCATTAATCTCTTTCACATCCCTTTGTTGATTCCTGAAGTTAGATGAGGACACTACTGGGAAAGCAAAGTCAGAGGATGTTTGAATGTATCAGTTTTCTGTGGTAACTTTTTTAGTTGTCATGTCTAGCACATTTCTTTCTCTTGGCACTGGTGCCAGACCCGTGCCATCTGGAAAATGAACTGGATTTTATAACTCACATCTGTATCCCATAATGCTGGCACTGGTCTCTTACAGCCATGGCTCGTGTGGTGTGGTTGGACCAATCTCTTCCTCGCACTTTTTACTGATGCATCATACAGTGCTTTGCCTTGGGTGAACAGAGATGTCACCTCACTTGCTTTCCCTTTTCCTCATCTCTAGTAGGTTTCATTTGTACCCCTGGGAGTGCAGCTGACAAATGGGCAGCCCCAATGATGGTGATGCTCTCTGCAGAGCACACACAGAGGGATCTCTGTGGTCACTTGCCCTGTGAGGGGCTCTCTACAGGGGCAAGGAAGGGTTGATTTTTCTCTTGTGAGGCTTGTTTGGCACTCGTGAATTGTAAGAGGGTCGCCTACTTCAGCATGGTGGGGATTGGGCTCCATTCTTCCCTGGGAGAGAATCCTACTCCCTGCTTTATTTCCAGTGGGAAGAATGCAACCTCTGTACAGAAACAGCCTAAGACCCTTTATGAATGGAACCCCTTGAATGATAACATTTCAGAGTTTCCTAAAGCTGTTAATCGGATTAGTTGTATAGTGGAGGAAGTACTTAATACATATATACAGACACACAGGCTCTTCGTATCTGGGAGCTGCAGTTCTGAACATGTTATTAGGCCAGGCATTCTTCTTGCCCAGTGTTGTTCCCTTGTTCCCAGAAAATGCTGTTCAGCAGGGAGGAGAAGGGAAAGTTGTGCCATTTGACACTGCTGGGCTGTTTATAGGTGTGCACCCTAATAGCTTGTGTGGAGCATCTGCAGCTGTCAGGCTCTGAGGAAGATTGAGGTTCTCGTGTACTTAGGAGTGATGGAACACCTGGTCCTCTGGGTCCAATGACCTTGTACTGCTCGAGGGAAAGCTTTGCCTTGGCTGGTAAAGACAGAGACTGTCAGATGTTTCAAGTTTTCCCCTTCTTCACCCTCTCCCAGTCATTGTCTAGAAAAGAACTAGGTAATTCTCTGGGTCCTTGAGAGAGAGAGGCAGGGAATCAGAGAACTGTTTGGATTCTGCCACGGATCTTGGTTCTGAGCTTAGTTTCACGGCATGGTGTGCTTCGGGCTTGTTTTCTCCATTAATTTCTTGCTTGCAAAAATGCCATGGTTATTTTTCAGAAACTAAAAATTTGTGATCCTGCTTGAGAGTGGAATGCCTTGAAGTTCAGTGTTTCCAAGAATTTTCTCAGCAAATACTGGAGTTAGTGTTTTAGTCCTGGTATCTGAAAGCAATGGACCAAACAGCATTGTCTCCTTGGTACAGTCACAGAGCAGGATCATGGCTCCTTCCCTCTGAGGAATGCTGGCTTAGAGCTCTCTGGCAGTCCCTTCAAAAACAACTCGTGTGGATTTTAGAGGTGGCTGTCTCCTTGGTACCTTACTTCAGTGTTCCAGCAATGATGTTACTCTTTGGCTTTGTCTGGGTTTCTCTATCCAGTATACCCAGATTCTTTTGTGTGAGTGGTCACATTGGGAATTGACATTACACAGGGAATTGCATCACTTGTGTTATGTACTTACGGAATGCAGCATATGACCTGATAGTCCTTATTCATGTGAGCAGTCTCACCTGCTCCAAGGGAGCTTCCTTCCTAAAAATTTATCGGGAAGAGTACAAATCAAGCATCTGAAAACTGCAGTAGGTTTTCAATAGCATCTTGGGTGCAAACATCCTTCTCTGGTGCATTTCTACAAGTGGCGTTTTCTTCAGGCCCTGTTCAGGGAAAGACAGGCATGGTGGTGGAATATGGCTGAGTGAAGCCCTTTTAATCAAAATAATTGTTAGATGTCTGCAGGTTGACTTGGTTAAAGCTCTGAGCTGTGTGAGTTAGTAGAGGGTATTTGCATGAAGTGCAGATTAACTGTGAGTGAATGCCAGGAGATGTGCTCTTCCAAGAGGGCTCAGAGCCACCAACTAGTTAATTTCTTGTCAAAACCCTTTAATGATTTCCCTAAAGGTTTTTTCCAAAGTGCTGTCCTCCAACCCAATTTTAGATTGTGATTGTTACATGACTTCTGGCCTTGTTTTCACAGGTCTCTCAACGTCAGCTCTGTTTTACTTGAAACCTAGTGTCATTCTAATCAGTGATCTGACAAAAGAGCTGATTAAAATTGAACATTTGACCTTTTGTTAAGATTTTTCTGATTTTCTAAACCATTATTTTTATTTTCCCTCATTGGCTGTTCTCCTTTGAACTTAAGTCCTAAACTCAGAGACTTGCTTGTAATCTCTTTGTTTGTTGCTTTATATTATATTTTGCAGACCTAACTATGTTCTCCACATCACCTGCTCATCCTGCCATCACTATCTGTAATACCATATAAAATCTGCCAAACGAGGAATTTCTCCTATTCCTTAAAAATGTTTTGCAACTAGAAGAAGGGACAAACAATGAGGCATGTTGTTAAAATGCAGGTCTTAGCTGCCTCCCTATCTCTGTTTCTGTGGGATCAAGTTTAGATGTTACATTTACTACGAAAATCAGGTGTTCTCATGCAGTGGTGTTCAAATGGATGCTCTTAGGATTTAGACCTGTAGAGAGACAGTAATGGTTCAGAACAAAACAAAATTAATCTGTTACCTGGAGATCTGCCAGTGAGTGCTATCTCAGCAAGCCCATGCATCACCAATTCCTAATCACTTTGATGAAAGATTTTTCAAAAGGCTTGCAGTTTTGAAAAGTTTCTAGTATTTCTTTTTAACTCTAGTGAAAATATTTGCTTTTACAATATAATTTAGTTTAGAAGAAATTTGACTGAAAGCTTTGAGGGTTCATCTGCTGCAGTGGGAAAAAAGAGAATCCAGAGGCAGGCTGGGAAATTGCACAGTGTCACCTCTCTTTTGGACCCAAATGAGTCCACTGGTGCAAGGTGATTCTGCTGAAGCCTTAGCCACAGAGGAAGACGACCTTATGTCTTGCCATGGCTCTTAGAGCTATGTGCCTGTTTAATACTAACTGTCTTGATTTAAGTTTTTATGGCATTTTAGGGATTATGAGTCCTTTCTGATACATTCCCCCTTTACCTGATTTTTGTATCTTAGGGAGTTTCTAGTCCTGAAAGGCACCTTTGTGAGTAAGAAGGGCAAGTTTGTCTCTTCAGGGTTTGGCAGCAGCAGATCAGAAGCCAAGGGAGTCTGGCTGCCCTCAGTGATGCCATGCTGTGCTGGGCTTGCTGCTAAGAAGCTGACTCCATATCCCACTGTCGCCACGAATGCTTTTCAAGAACAGTCAAAACAAGTTTTCTTTACCTCTCAGGATGAGAGGTTTTTAGGCTCGTGGCTTGAAGGCCTTGATGAGCCCTTCACACTGCCACAAATGACTGGCAGAAGAAATTCAAAGAGCACCTTTTCTAGTTAGAGTAATGCTTCAGATAACAGTGCAGCTGGGGGAGGGATGTATTTGAACCCAGGCTCTCTACTGACATCAGGGGAGACAGAGGCTGCTGTCAGTGACTGGAGGCTCTGGAAGCAAATTCATGCAAGTAATTCTCTGACAAATAAGACAGACAGGAGTTCTGCATTAAACCTTGTCTTAAGAGCAGGTTCATTGGCAGCAGCTCTGCTGTTCTTGAGTGTGCAGTGAAAATACAGGCAGCTACTCTGCTGCCTCACCACATCTGCACCAGGGCCTATCTGCAACAGGATGCTTTGCTTTTTCTTATTTCAAGATGCTCATGGTCACTGTCTCTGGTTGTATTCTTGAGGAAAGGCATTGATTCCCATGTTAGCTGGGTTTACTTGCTGCACAGGTTGCTGGAGTGCAGCTCTCCTGCTAAGAGTTGTGCTGCTTAACTTCAGGGTGGAGAGCAAGGCTTCTCTGGCAGAGCACTTAACATACTGGTGGCAGTCACAAGCAGGGTTTCTGCTGTTTCACTTTGTGAGAGCTTCCCCCATGTAGAGGCTGTGGCCAGTAGTGGTGCTGCACATTTACATCAGAGTCCTCTTGAATGCCACTCATGTGTTTCTAGTGAAATTTAACTTAGTGCAAAATATAGAATATACCTCTAGAAGACTGCAAAATCCACGGATTTTGACCGTGACTAACTGAGATTCCAGGGAAGATCTGATTTGTGGATTTGAAAGCAAGACTGTTAAATTCAGCTGACTTGACACATGCTTGCCAAACTCAGCTGGTTTTCCCCTTGTAGCTCATATTTGGTGCTCTACTGTAATGTCACTTGGTTCAGGGTAGAAGGAGTGGACTTCAGCATTGCTGGATTTCACAGAACCACAGAGTCAGAGCATTTAGGGCTGCTTGGAGCCCAGCCTTTATTTCATTTAGGCTTAGAGCAAGTCTATGGGTTGTGCTAACTTAACTTGAGCTGTATTGGTTGTAATTGGCCAGGAGCAATGCAAGTGACTATGTACGTGCTGTAACATAACCCACATCTGTGAACTCTCTGCAGGGGTCTGCTCTTTCCCTGGGAAATCTTTAGTGAAGGTTGCTTCCTCCTGTGTGAGTAGAGGAGCATCTTTGTTCCAACAGACCTGTCTGAGGGCTCTGTCCAGCTGTCTGCATACCTCCTTTCAGTTTTCCCCAACATGTGACATGCACTCTGGGGATGTCTCTTTGCAGTGCAGGCACATTCTTAACAGGAAGAGGAGCCTCAAGAGGGGAAAGGTAGGTGCCTAGAGCCTGGCCTGATGCTGAGGTTTGCTGCCAAATGATTTTCCTATGACAAGCCCAAATGTTTACCTCTGTGAGTCGATTCAGTCAGCGGTTTTACCAGAGCAGACAACCATGAAATGAATTTCCCACAGTTCTGTAGTTTGCTAAGGCAAAGCAGGAGCTCCACTTTGGAAGAACTGAATAAGTCCTCTAGGATCAAGAGTGTTCTTGTTGGCACTGCTTTTCTGAGTTATCCCCTGTCCCAAATCTACACTTCTGTGCAATAAGCCAGTGATCTTCTCTTTGCAGAAAAGCAGATACTCTGCTTTTTTCTCCGAGCCCAGAGTCTTACAGTCCTATTGCAACCTTCTCAGACTTGCCTGATTTTCTCCAGCATAAAGATAACTGTCTAGAAATCCCATACCCTTAGCTGATGAACCTTCTAATTCCCCCTGTAGTTAAGACTCTTCCACTAGAAAATACCTATCTTTAGGTTTGATATTTTCATACTAAATGCTTTTCTTTATGGGTTTCTGAGTGCCAGCTTGATGTCTTTTCTGGAACTTATTGAGAGGGATTTTTCTCATCTTAGGGGCACACTTTTTCTGGTCTCAGAACTAGAATCTCCCAGTCTGGTCCTCAGTGGTAGGAGAGGAGAGAAGGTGGTCAAGTCAAGATGCCAAAGCATGGAGGATGTGTAGGTGCAAAGGGGACAGATCTCCCTTGTAAGGTTGGAGAAGAAACCCTGAGTCAGGACAGCACACCTGTCAGGAGCAGGGAAGTCAGATTGTTGGCCACATCTGCCTGTTCTCAGGGGCTGTCCAATGCCTTCTTGTGCAGTGAGTGCTGCTTGTGAGCTGCCTGAGTAGCAACAAGAGGTGCTAGAGTCTTTACTCCACCTGTCCCACCAACAGATATGCAGGCTCTGATTTTCTTTCTACTAGGTCTTTTCAGTATGACATGTTGCTTTGAAACCAGGTGGGACTAGTGGGCTTGCAGTATTCCTTCACACACTCGGCTGTGGTGTTCCGGACTTGTGACAAGCAGAGAAATGAAATCTCTCTCCTTTTTCTCCTTTGCTTGTGATAAAGGTTCTGCAGGGCAGGGTAAAGGCAGTCTCAAGCAACAGGTGCTGAGTACACCTGGTTGGGAAGAGCACAACCTGAATGACACAGCCCTGTTACTTGCTCCATATTTCCTGTGGACTAAGGTATTCTTATTCCTCTTGTCTAAGTTCCCAGTGGCAGCTGGCCACATGCACCACAGAGTTTGTTTTGTAAATGCACTGTTCCCTGAAATCAAGTTTTTTGGACGGTGGCCTTCCACCTGTCAAAATAAGTGGTTTGATTTCTGCTGTGCAGTCAATGTTCAGCCTTACACAGGTTTTTTTTAGTGGTTTTATGAGCTCTGCAGTATTGCTCAAATGAATCCATCCAAGCAATAAAGCTTTCTCCATTGTAACAAAAATCCCCAGCTATTTCACACTCTGCCACTTACTCATTCTTAGTGGAAACTTTAGTTGTGCTTATCTTGTGAGTCACACTCATATGCTTCTTTCAGAAATCATCCAGGAAGGCAAGTAACTCAGTATCACTCTTGTCAAATGCTGCACTTCAGAAATCAAATAGCGTGGATTTTGTTAATGAGCAATTAACATTATTTAAGCACCCGAAAACATCTGCAGAAACTATCCGTTGATGCCATGGTTGAAGCTGCTTCCAAACAGCCTGTTTCTGTAGTTTCTTCCTATTCAGCATGGTGCCACCATAAGCTTTGGGCAGCGCTGCAGCTTTGGGCGGAGCTGCAGCGCTCCTGCACAGATGATGCCGAACCCCTGCTGCTCCCCACTTAACTTTGCCAAGTTTTGGCTCCCAGCCCCACTGCTTTCCCTGTCCCCAAAGGTCTCTTGGGCACATCTAAAGCACCTGGAAGTTGGTACTTGTTGGCACTATTAACCGTTTCAGGTGCTGGGCTAATCACCATGTAGGAGCATTTATGACATCGGATTTTTGTTTGCAACTGTCGTGCTCTTGATCGCTCTTAATTAAATTTTCTTTTGCTCTTGTCTACAGCTGGTGTATTACATTTGGAGGCTGTTCCTTTTACTGATGCCAGAAGAGTCTGAATGGTCTTTTGTGTTTAAGTGGAGGTTATTAAATAGCTTTATATTAATTAACTGTGATGAAGGGAACACATGGGCAAATGTACTTGAGGAGATCAGTTTATCCATATGGAAATTACATTGAAAGTTAAATCCATTACCCTAATTGTAAAATTTGACAGTGCTTAGCCAATAACTGAGGAATTGACTAAATCATGCATTTGTGCTTCAGAGCTGGGCAAATGCCTAATTTCCTTGCATATTTGCTCAAATGAAAAATTATATTTGCCTCAATTGCGTAAGCTGCCTCGTCATTTCTGAGAGTGTCTTAGGCAAATGAGTTTGAAGGCAGAAAGAGTCCATGAAAGGGTAGTGTCTTATAAGCTCTGAGAGCAGTCATTGCAGGATGGTCACTCCGAAAGACTGGCTGGGTTGTCTTGACCCTCAGGCTCTCTGCTTTCAAGCAGGAATGTTGCTGTGTCCATAAAATAAAAGTTGCTAACACTGGTCGGAAAAATGTCTGGAAGATCCAGGGAACAATCAATTGCCAAAATGGCTTGTTGGACAATAGCAAACAACAAATAAATTAGAAGTTGTAAACTGCTCGTGGTTGATTCTGAACAGAAAGGGGTTACATTTGTGGAATAAATGTGTTCACTTTGAGCCACTTGTTCAGGCTTAATTTGGAGACAAGGCTGATGCTTGTAGCTGCAGTGGATAAAACCCCTTTGCTGTGGCTCCCCTTTTCAAATGCTGAGGACAATGTATTTATTCAGCTGTCAAGTGGGGAAAGAAAGCAAATTAGTTTTAGGCTGGAACACTGGACTGTGTTTGCTGTTGTAGTTCTGAGGCCAGATGGTGACTTGGATAGCCCCGGGGAATGGGTAACAAGTTTCTCCAGGGCAAAGATCAGAAGCAAAAGGAAATATTCAGATTATCTTGCAGTTCCACTTCCTAGAGAGGAAAAGGGAGTGTGAGATGCATCAGGCTGTGTTAGGGAGGGGATTAGCCACTCCTTTTCTTCTGTTGTTGCTGTTGCTAAATCCTGGAGTCAGGTTGTGGTAGAGTGGGTTTGAGACCTGACTCCCCCTGCAAACTGCAGCTGTCCATGGAAGGACAGGGCAGCTGCACCAGCACCTATTGGGGCTGCTGGCTCAGTGAGGAAAGTGCCTCTGCCTTTAGTCCTCAGCTCCCCCATGGCTCTTCTAATGACAGCAAATGATTTGGGCACCTGTTTCACCAAGGAGTCAGGGAAGACGTTGGGGAAGGAGATGGTCTAAGGTTGCCTAACAGTGGCTACATTTGGCTTGTGCTTGCAAACTGTTTTGAGATCTACTTGTCCAGCCGTGGTGCTGGCTCCTGCCTGAGTTTCCATGGTTTGGCAGTTGGTTTCAGGTGCTCTTTAAATGAGCTGTGGTGGAGTTGGTAGGTAACCGAGCAGATGAGGTGTCTCAGCTGTATCTGCTTAGGCTGCTCAACTGCCTGCTGAACATGGTTCAGGCTCCCAGGGCATAAGAGGGTACCAAAAACTCTCCAAGAAGCTCCAGGACTGTGAGTGTCTGAATGTCTAGGCAGAAAGTGAAGTGGAAGAAAGGTCTCTCTAATGGCACAAAACATTCTCCATGGAAGGAGTTTTAATTTCATTCAAACATAACTGAGTTTCCCATGTAAGTGTTTTTCATTTTGAGTTAATTTTTATCCAGTATAAACAAGGTAGGGGTAAATAAGAGGATTAGGAAGGCTGAAGGGGAGGAGTGGCCTGGCTGGGTTGTGGAGAGCCTCAGGCTCTCCCTGGAAGCCACAGCTGGAGCAGGGCAGGAGCTGCTGCAGGGCAGCACAGGGAACAGAGCATGGCCCTGTCCGGAGCAGCCTGGGGTGCACTGAGGCTGAAGAAATTGGACTCTGCAGGTCAGAGGGAAAGGATTGTCAGCCAAGGAGGTCTGTGAGGTTGGTGCTGTCTGCTAGGACAGCAATGGGTGAACCCAAGCCAGCTCTTACAGTTTGTTGCCTGCAAGTTGACTTGTTTCTCTTTCCTTCCAAAAGAGAGATGGGGAGAGAAGGTGATTTTTGTGAATTGAGAGGAATGTAATAGTGAGGCAGACACCTGTTAGGAATGGATCCTGATCCATCAGATTGACAAGAAATCAAGTGCAAGGGGAATGGGATAGTTGGTACTATGCATTACTCAGTTTATATGTTGGGAGGGGAGAAGCCTTACACCCTGTGTGGGGACCTGGCTAAACAACAGAGACATGCACATGGCCAGGACACTCATGTACTCACTTTAGCTTTTCATTTTCACTTGCCTTAGTAAAAGCACTGTACTTGCAAGGCTCTTTCTCACTGGAAGAAACCAATGAGATCACACAGGTTGTAGGTAACTTTTTTCTTTCTTTTATCTCTCATTTATCCATCTTTTTACCCAAGGGAACAGAAGTGCTTGTTACAGCCAACAAGAAAAGAACCCTTTCAGTCTTCTCAGTCCCTCCTTTTATCCAGAGAATGTTGATCCCCTTAAGCATTAACTCTCAGTTGAAATGTTGGTGGACATGTTTGGTCAGAAAGATTGTCCTCTTTCTTGCAATGCCTTCTTTAAAAACAAGATGCATCACAGTATAAAAGTGATGTTGCCACTCCCAGAAGAGCAGGGAGTATCCAGGGTGTTTGGGAATGGTGCTGCCTGCACTTCTGCTCTGCCTGCTGTACCACTCCAAATACAGCTGGCCAGCAGAAGACCTGGGTCCATTAAGTGCTTTGTAGCTCCTGTCTGTGGCAGCCCTGGGTTTGCTGTGCTGTGCTAACCATCCTCCTCTCATGAACTCCCCTGTGAGGCCAGCGTCCTCCTTCCCTGCACAAGCATTCACAGCTGATGGGGAGATGACACATCTGCCTGTCAAGCCTCTGGACCTTGGGACTCTCCTGAGTTATTGCAGCTAGTCAGCTTACTCTGAATATGAAAAACAGATTCCTGCAGGGAATTTGGGGTTCAGAATCCTTCCTTTCTTTAATTTTTTTTCTTTAAGTAAATTGAGGGAACTTCAGCTATTCCACTGACAGGAAATGCTGAAGGATATATCTCAAATCATTTGCTTACATCTCCAGGGTATGGGGGTTTATGAAAGGTTTTTGCTATAGAATCTCCACCAGCTCTGGGAAACAGCTGTTCTGCATTCTGAATGCATTTTCCCAGCAGAAATTGCTTTAATAAAATCATCACTTTTTCTGTGCTTAGAAAACCCAGTGAAATAAAGTTTTTTCCTATGCTAAACAGTTCTTGACCACTGGTTAATGAAGTTAAAAATGGCATCTAACATTGTTTGACTTACCCTGTTTTTCCAAGAGCTTCTCTGATGGTCATAATATGACAGAACTCACCAGAACTGAAACTCTGAAGAATGACTAGTGTTAAATGTTTACTGCACTACTTTGTTTTGTTGGTACTTCATTGCAGTCTGTTAGAAATCCAGTCTCTAAGCTGTGGCATGTGAATAGCCTATATATTGAGTGAGACTATGAAAGCAGGGTGTTGTAAGGCATAGGAGGGGAGGTGAAATTGTTAATAATTTTTCAAAAGTTTGGGGTTTTTTTATCACTATGTTGTGACCCAGCTCTGAAATGGCCTTTTCTCCCCAGTAAGATATATTAGAAAAAGTCTTGCTGCGGTTTGATTCACCTGAGAGCACATAATTATGTGCACAGCCAAGTTACTCTCTGCCAAATCAGAAAAATTGGAAAATCTGTCAAAGTCCTCAGTGCTCACTGTGGACACCTTTGTCCTCAGCAGAGGTGATGAGCATATGAGTGGTAGCTACCTTCAAAGTTCAGCTGTGGAACCCTTTCCCTGTGTGGACAGCAACCAGGAAAGGGAAAAAAAAACTCTATGAACATGAAGAGATTCTTCATTGGTCTGGAGAGGAAAAATTATCCTGGCTTGGACCTGTTCTGAAAGTGGTTTTGATTTTAATGGGAACTTTTACAGTTTGGAAAAAAGGGAGGTGTTGCAAGCTTCATTCCATCCAATTTCCCATGTAACAATATCCTGTGTTCTCAGGCAGGAATTTTTCAGACAACTACAATTCCTATTGTCACCAGTTGGGTTTTAGACTAACATTATAGATGGGCATCATTTGAAAATGAAGCTTGACTCAGGATAGACCGATGTTTCTCCTTTGCTTTTAGTTGGGTAACTCATCTTGCCTCAGAGTAGCATTTTCCAATGAAAGCTCAAAGATGGATGGTGCTAAAATGTGTTGAAAGTCAGCTGCCCCTCAAGCAGCTTTGAGGTTTTAAATGGACCCAGTAGGAGGGTGCTAGGTATTTCTGGGCCAACTACATTCACCAGCAGGCTGCTTCACTGCTTTGCCTGGCTTCCTCTTTTTTTTTTTCCAGACAAAAACCCCTTCATGGTTCATAAACAAGTGGAAGAAGCACAGAAGCTTTAGTTAGCAAGAGATCGGATTGTCCCCTCTTTGGTGATTCAAACTATCTGGGCTTAAGCAAAAAAACCTAACCAGAACATGCACAGCAATAAATACCTTCAATCCTAAGTTTCATGTTGTAGAAGACACATTTTCAAGTCCGATATATTACTACTTCTCCAAGTCCCAGCCTCTCCTATTGGAAGTAAGGGTACTGAATGGGGTCTGCTTCCTGTTCTTCCTTCAGGTTGCACATCTTTTGCCTATGCTAGTGGTGCAAGGGAACTGCAAGCAGTATAGTTCTGGTGGCATGCTTTGTGCACTTTCTCTCTCTCTTGTCCTTTAATATCTTGTCCTTTGTTTTGGTTTCAGCTGAACAACTTGGACTTCATTTAACAAAACTAGATTTTCATTTTCCTCTCCTGGGAGAAGGAACTGCTTTCTTCCCAACAATGCCCCAGCCTGCTGCTTTCTGCTTTGCTGGACCCTTACTTACCACCTCAAGCTGCTTCTAGCTCCTGAAAACAATTTATACACCTGTTCTTCAGCCATGCTTGCAGACATGGTGGATTGATCTCAGATTTGTGGTGCTTTCAAGCTACTGGACGTTTCCTTCAGTTAGCCAAGGTCCCTTGGCAGGGCTGGTCTGTGAGAAACAGAAAAACAAGTTGTTATACAAGTGCACTGTAGGTAGAACACGAAATATTCCCCAGCCTGGGTAGAGAATCTCTTTTGTGTCTGCCAGGTCATGCACAGAAACGAAGTTACCTAGTTAGGGAGTCCAGCAGTGTTCTGTTGGCGTTGCAGCTGTTAAGTAGGACAAATTATTAGGAAGAATTGAATTACAAAAATGTGGAGGTTAAGAGGGTTTAGGAGATCTAGTACAGCTCTCTGCATGGAGACATGACCTAGCAAATTCTGTATCTTCAACTGGTTGTGGGAGAAGAAGACAAAACTCAGGCTGAAGAAAGGTGAGTGCTGGTCTAGCACAGCAGCGAGTGGGAAGTACTGAGGATGAAAATGATCTTGGGGGGTTTGTTAACTGCTGGATATTCATTAAAGTCAATGTCATGTCTTTGTGGGATACCAAGCCTGCTCTTATTGGCTTTCCACTGAGCACGATGTCAAACTGAAAATCTCTCTTCTCCTCTTCAGTATTCCACTGAATAATGGGCTTCAGCACATACATGGGCATTTCATGCTCTGGAGCAGTAACACCGGAAGATGTTCTGCTTTTGCATGTGACAGAGTAGTCTGTCAGAGAGGTACAACTTCAGGAATGTGTTGAGGGGACAATAGGACCTAGACATTACCTGCAACCTATGTGCAGCTGCTTCCAGATACAAGGTGCATTTCTTGGCTTCCTTATATATTGTTAATGGCATATCAGTTCTTCTGGGATCCTATGTTAGCCCTCTCTTGGAAAGAATCGGAAGAGGACTAAATGTCTGGCAAGTCACTTTAATTTTTGGGATATTTTTGGGTACCATGATGATAGGAAATGTCTAAAAACTCAAGTGAATCAGAAAAGGATCTTCTAAAATTGTCGTGTTTGATTCCAAACACCCTTGTGGGACACAAGCCTGTGGGTGCTCCCTGTCTGTATGAGTGAGATTAGAGTTTGAAAATATCTGGTATATGTGCACTCCCATATCTGGCCTTTGTGTAGTGCTCTCCCTTTTCACGGGCTACAATAAGACAAAATATGCAAAGATGTTGTAGATTTCATTAGTCACACTAGTTTATTCAAACCTCTTCTTTGCATAAGAAACCAAGGCCTGCGCTGATCTCTGGGAAAGAATGTGCTCACAGCTTGGAAAAGCCGTGTGCTCGAATGGCACCGCGGCACAGCAGAGGTCAGCAGCTCGGGCACAGGAGAGGGGCCCGGCTCTAGGGTTTGGTGCCATCATTTGCAATTCAATCCCATGCAGCTCCCTCTTAGGAGAACAAATCACTAAATACAGAGTTGTTCTTTTTCCCTAATTCACCATATAATTCACCTCCTAAGTTCAATTAAGAAGCAATCTGTTTGTGACTGGAAGCAAGCTGCATTTATTTAGAAATACAAAATTATCCTTTGCCTCAGCAAAGACTGCATGCCTTAATAATTCTGGTGATGAATGGCTAGTTGGGTTTCCTTTAAATGGAATGAGATATTGTGTGAAGAACAGCATACTTTGGAGGAGTGGGGGTGGGAGAAGTCCTGGGGATGTAAAACTGAGAAGAGGAACTTTTGTTGATTTTGGGCTTAAGGAAGTGACGAGGACTGGGCATGAAAGAAAACAAAGGGAAATCTTAGGATGGGACATTGAAGCTGGAAAAGAGTGATGGAGTTCAGAGCAATCCATCTTGTTGAATCAGGCTTGTTCCTGTTCACACATCTAATGGCTTTTGTCCAGCCAGCCTCTGTTAAACTATGGCACTTCCTTTGGGAGACAAACCCGTGATTTACTGTGTCTCTTGGACCAGGATGCTCTAACCTATAGCCAGTTGAGAATCTGGGTATTTTATTTTCTTCTGAATTGTTTTGTAACTATCTTTTGTCATAGTTTTCCTGATACTTGTATCAGTTATAGTAGTGTAATGGTGGAGATTTGTTACCATCCTCTCAGTCCTTCTCCAGGATGTCAGAGATAGCTTTTCCCCTGTCCTTGCCCCGCTGGATGGGCTGGAGAAGGATTTGCTAGAAGCCAGCTCCAGAGCAAAGGAGAGTTTTCCAGCTGGCAAAGCAAGACTGCTTCAGTGACTGGAAGTTGTCCAGCTGTCTTGAAAATGAGACATCCCTCTTGGAAGTGTCCACGCTGCATCCAGCAGTGCTGTATGACCAACAGTGTATTCTTTTCTGCATGTGGTTTTTTACCATGCTCTTCATGCTTTATCTTGCCACCAAGACTACAGAAACTTGCTCTTGCAATACCTCCAGAGAGATCAGTTCATTCAGCTCCTGCTCTCATTAAATCTCCATGAAATTAGCCTTCCCTAGAAGAGACTTTCTACCTATTCAGCATAAGGAGAAACTTAGACATGATATGTTAATGAGTTGCAAGATGTCACTGTAGGCTAGGAACAAATCCAGGAAAAGTGCCTAGCTTTATCAAGGGTTTAGTCCCTGCTCCCTGAACAGGGAAAGCAGACAGTGCTATGGCCAGCAGACCCCCAGCTGTCATTACTGATAGCTACTGTCCTTTCCACATCAGAGCTCTGCCAGCCAGCTCACCGGAGATGAGTCTTTGCTCTTTTTTCCTTTGCAGGAGGCCTGGGAGAAGAGGTGTCAAGTGAAAATGCCACTTCAACCGACCATAGTGACAAAGCAGTTAAAAAGGGTAATGTGGTACCCCACCCAGACCTTTGGGTATCTTTTATTTACTTTTTTTACCCCCTGTAAAAACATATTTCTGTACTGTTTTGTATATGTGTGTGCCTCCCTGCCTGGGAGATCAGCCCTGCCCAGGCATTTTTTGCTGTTGGTGAACTCTCTGAAAGGGTGGGTTTGCCTTCTATAATGTGGTGGGTTGACCCCAGCCAGAAGCTAAACACCCAGGCATTATTCCCCTCCTCCAGCAGGAGAGGTGAGAAAGCAGGAAAAGCAAGAGTGAGAAAACCCATTGACATAATGACCATTTAATAAGTGAATGAAAGGGGAAAAAAAATAACCAAAGTGATAGAACAGCAGCTACTCACCCCCACCCACAAGCAGCCCCTGCTAGAGGAATGTGTCAGGCCCCTCCAGAGAGGAGAATTTAACAAATTTCAGTTGTTAAAGTCAGAAAACTATAGCAGGAGTTAGGAGGAGTCAAGAGTTGTTGCAGGATTGGTGAGGAGAATTTGCCCGAGAGTCTATGTTGCTGGCAAGGAATGGAAGTGTTGGTGGCACAGAAGTGTGGACCCAGAGTCCCCTGGGCAGAGCTGCTGCTGCACCAGGCACAGGAGAGCACAGGGCAGACACCTCCTCACTTTGATTTGCTATCAGGAGCTGTCCATGTGCAAATCCACAGAGATTTTGGGCTTTGTGAATAGAAGACAAAACTACTTCTGTCTTGAGACCCTCTCTCTTCTTCTGTGGCCCTTTTAATGCCCGTGCCTGTGCTGGTGCCTGGTACCAGCAGTACCAGGTGTATGCAGGAGGGTGGTTCTTCCTTTGTTGGGAGAACCCCCAACCTCAGAGCAGCTGCCTTCCAGGATCCAGCAGCTGGCTTGGGGATGGGGCAGCTTCTGAAATGACAGGAAGGTGCTTAGGAGTAAGAGGAACAAAAGGCAAATTCCCGTTTTTGTCCTGCAGCTCAGAGCAAGGTCTTCAGCAGGAAGGGCTCGACCTGGTGAAGCAGGAGGGAGGGTTTAAAGTTCATTCTTTTCATTCCCCTACAGTGCCTGAATTTCCTTCCCATTGTGTTGATCCCCTCAGCCTTGACAGTAGTGGTTTGCTTACTGGTGTCTCAGCTGGAGGGATGAATAGGGGAAGAGGCTTTCAGCAGCCCCCTGGTCACTAGAGGGAGGTCTTAGCAGGACCTGTGCTTTTTAATAACCCAGCAGCCCATGTCCCTGATTTGGAAAGCAAGGCTGTGGCGGGTCTTGCTGATTTACATACAAATTGCCATCCTCTTGGGCTTCACAGCGGTTCACTGGTGAGCCACCATCACCAGTGCTGCTCTTCAAGGTGACAAGCATGTTCACCTTGGTGTGACCCTTCAGGCCTGCACTCTCTGAAGGCACAGCAACCCCTGTACTCTGTTATTCCTTTGCCCTAGTCCAGCTGATGAATTGGCTGTGCAACACAGGGAGCTTATCTAACAAGTGGTGGCTGCACACAGAGGTTTGTAAAGCCCAGCTGGACTGTGGCTGCTTTGAGGGTTTGAGTTGCCCATGGCACCTCAATTAGGGGATGAACAACCAGGAAGCTTTGAGTAAAGGATATTTTGAGTATGGGTGTCAGACTCATGCCACATTAAAAGTGCAACTCATGTAGGCATAATCAGTATCTGAGCAGAGCTGCAGCAGCACCGATGCAGGGCAAGGTACAGGGTCTGCCTAGAAGCCTGTATGAATCAATCCTCTTGCAGATTTTAACCTCAGCACTGAACACCACACAGCCAGGGCTCCTCTACCCTTTGTAACAAGAAATGAGATGTGTTCTGCTTTCCCTTTTGTATTTTTGCTCCTTTTCATTAAAATGAAGAGATTCAGCACGAATGGAGATTTGCGCTTCTGTTTTCCATCCTGAGCATCCCTCCTCCAACAGAGACTGTCCGATCTTTATAGATTTCCAAACCACCCAAGACCTGGTATGTGAAACCAAAGCAATACTTTTCAGCCTTGAGTACAGATTTCAGACTTAGGAGTCTGTCACCTTCTTCCAAGGCCAACTCAGATGAGTAGTTGTTGCTGTGAAGCTGTTCCCAATAGAGCAAACCATTCTCTGCAGATGCGTGGATAGGTAGGGCAAGTTGAGAATATACTGTGACATCTAGGCTTGTTTGATTCCCACCTCCTGTTCCCCTTGTTTAAGTACTGTGTCCCCATCTGTGAAGTTGCTGTTGCAGAGAGTGAGTGGCTAGAGACAGGGAAGGATGTGCTTTTACATCGTAATGGGAGAACAGCTTTGGCATAGTGCATATGGAGGCTCCAAAACAAGAAGGGTCAGTTTTCTGTAGATTGGCAGTCTCAAAGTCCCCAAAAAATCACTGGCAAATCTGGCTACGACTTCTGCTTTGGTTTAACACCTTGCTTTTTCTTTTTATCTCTTTCTGAAGCTCCAGGGTATTACCTGAGGGCTGCACGTGGAACTAAAGAGGGAAGTAAAGAGGATTTAAACAGTGTTGCCACTCTGTCTTGCAGACGGCAGGCAGAACACAACGCTTGCAAGGAGCCCAAAGAAGAGGGAATATAAAGATGAGTCTGGCATGGATACACACTCCTCTCCCAGAGTGCGCAGGGCAACCACATCCAGGGCTGAGAGGATCTGGCCGGGGGGGGTCATCCCCTATGTGATCGGAGGAAATTTCACTGGTCAGTAGTGAAAACACTGCTTTCTGTTTGCCATGGGGTTTGTGTCTCAAACTCTGTGGGAAATCTCTGGAGCAGAGTTCTCCCACAAATGGCTCAGGTCCTTGGGAATCTGTCTCCTGAGGTAGGGTGGGCATGTCATTGCACAAGGAATTGTGGACTATGGAAGCTGAAGCTGAGGTGTGCAGTGAGATGGTTCTTCTCTTGGAGTCCAAGAAATAATTGAGTGACTGAGTCACTTTTCTTTAGGGGCCAGCACTTGTGAGCTGTGCTCACCCCCCTGTTTTTCCAGAAGAGAATCCTCTCTACTGTTGGAAGAGCAGGAGCAGAAGTACTCTGGGTACTGACATTTGTTGTGCCTTAGTTTTGAGGAGCAACTGTAGCATTCATGAGATTCCTGGGTCTTGAAAGATGTGTGTGGCCATTACTTAATGTCATGAGAGCAAATTTGGCACATCACTTAGTAGCTGGTGTTCATATCAGAACACCTGGCAGCTCTGCCAGAATGGCCTGTACCTACAGAGGAGACATGTTTTATATTCACAGGTATTGATGTACTTAATCTGTAGAGTTTGCTACCTGTTCAATTACAGCAGTAAATTCATCAGGCACAAGGGGAGACGAGATGATACAGGAAGGTAATGCTATAGCTGGAAGTGGGCCCCAGAGTCCAAGAGGTGTCTACAGGCATAAGATTGGCTATTTGGAGGGCTGATTGTTCCCATATCCAGATGAAGTCCATTAGAGATTTTCCTGAAAGCCAGGCCTTCACTGTTTGCTCCTCTTGATTTCTTTTCCAGGAACCCAAAGAGCTATCTTTAAGCAAGCAATGAGGCACTGGGAAAAACACACTTGTGTGACCTTTGTGGAGAGAACTGATGAAGAGAGCTTCATTGTGTTCACATACAGAACATGTGGGTAAGTGATGCACACATTCCCTGCAGCTCTCTATTGCGAACAGCGCTTTCAGTGACACATGGTTTCGTAAGTCTAGCCCAGAATCAGTGGAGAATCAGTCACAGAGATGCAGCTGGTCACCTTCAGTGAGGATTGCTAGGATAGTTTAGTATTTGCTCAGAAGGTGCTAAGCCTTTCTGGATTCTCTTTCCCTGGAATACCACTTAAGTGTACATGTGCGTGTTTATAGATATGCATTTTTTCTTTATGTATCCTTTGTTCTTACGTGTAAGTACGTATAGCGTGCACAACTGCTGGCCTGCCCTGAACCCTGCCAGATGCCATCCTCTGTTCCTGTGTTTTAGAGTTCCTTAAGTCACTGCATATGTTTGTTTGTGCTGCATGGGCTTGTGGGTTTTCTTTTCCAGGTGTTGCTCCTACGTGGGTCGCCGAGGAGGGGGCCCTCAGGCTATATCCATTGGAAAGAACTGTGACAAGTTTGGTATTGTGGCTCACGAGCTGGGTCATGTGGTGGGTTTCTGGCACGAGCACACACGGCCTGACAGGGACCAGCATGTCACTATCATCAGAGAGAACATACAGCAAGGTAAAATCACAATTCAGTTTATTCCACCTGGCTTTTGACTGGGTAGAAACCTTTCTTGGTACACCTGTGAAAAATGCTGCTGCCCTGAGGGTTGGCATGGAGAAGAAGAAATATTGCTGTCCTTGTGTAGAATAAGGATCAAAATAGCTATATGAATAGACATTTTGGATGTCCAACTGGAATTGTTGAAACATAGGAACATATCCATTTCATTCTAGGCTCCCACAGGTAGAAGTCTTCTTTATTTTTCCTCTAAGCGTGTTTGTTTCTTTTCACTTGTCATCACAGGTCAGGAGTACAACTTTTTAAAGATGGAAGCTGGGGAGGTGAACTCACTTGGAGAGACCTATGACTTTGACAGCATCATGCACTATGCTAGGAACACATTCTCCAGGTGATAATTCAAGGTTACATATCCTTAGGACTATTTTTTGGTAGTTGTGGTTGACTGTGTGGGATATATAGAGCCCAGAAGGAGACCTCTGATCTATTGTGGAATTGCAAGGCTGAAAAAATATTTGAAAAAGCAAGATGGGTGTAGTATGGTGGGCTCCTGTTTTCCACTTTCCACTGTATTTACTCAGTAATAATACTGATAATCTCAGAGAGTTTCCAAAGCCTTGCTAACATTCTTTGCAACCTTCCCAGGCAGATACGTGTGTATCTGTGTGCATATCTGCCCATGTGCAAGTTGGGTAATACTAAAACAAGCTTTGAATATCTTGGTTGTCCAGCTTGTGCTTTGGAGTCACAATACAGCTGTCAGAATCTTCTCTAGTGGTTGTGCTAAGGGAGAGTTTAACTCCAGATCATGATCTTTAATTACTTGGGGGATTTTTTAACCATATATGCATGAGCTTTCGATCATGGCCTCTGCAGCTACGTGGTTCTGTGTGACTGTGTTTTTTCATGGAGGAGGTATCAGTCCTGCCCCAGCTAAGTGCCAGTTTCTGTATAGGCTGTTTGTCCTTGATTCCCATCTCATACCTCCAGATGGAGCCCATTTTCTGATCAGACTGCTCTACTGGATAGACAGGTGATATAGACATAATTATGTCCTGTATTTGGAGTGAGAGTTACTGGATGACCAGATTCGTTTTGCTGCATTATTAGAAGTTTTCTTCCATAAATCCTACTATTGCTCTTTCCCAAGAGTTTTCTGTCACTACATACTGCAATTAAAGGGATTGGAAGGTACAGTGGAAGTATTCACACTCTTGGAAAATTTTTGTTGCAAAAATTAAAGATGTCTTTGAGACTTTTTAAATTTTCTTATTCCCCAGTTGTATTGAAGGGCCAAGCCTGTTGTTTTGTGCTTTTATTTTGGCAACTTCACACCAACCAGTGGAAAATTGTCAAACATGCTGAAATGCTTCTTGTTGTGGCAGGAGGAGATGGTGTCTGGGCAAGGGTGTTTTGCAGACTTCAGAGATTTCTTTGCATCAGATATCCAAAGTAAACAATTTTTCTTCCCTTGAGGCATCTGGTGGACCCTTCCAGCATTTGCTGAACTCTAAATGGTTAGAATTGTTTTGCACAAAAGCAGGATTAAGTTATTACCGCCATTTATATTGTGGATGCCTTTGAGTCTATTTCTCTTGAAAACTAGGGTCCTTCAGAGCACTGCTGGGCCAAAATGGGATAAAAATGGCAAGAGTCCTGCTAGATTTAAATTGGTGCTCGATAAGATTTTTAAGTCTGTTTTCTTTAAGCCCTTTGTCTCTGTGACCCACCCTTACCCCAGTTGCAGTCTTTGTGCAGTAATTGAACTGAGCACTAAGTGCCTCTGTAAGGTGATTGTGCTCTCACCACAAATAAGCAGTGCTGGGAATAGGCTTTTACTTTGCCAAGACCCGTCTTGACATCTGCTCCCCTAAGGGAGCAATGCATTGACCAGCCAGAGAGACTGATGGGTGTGTGCACCTATCCTTCCCACCTCACTGAGGTTTGTAAATGCTGTCCAGTTGCAGCCCAAACCGAAAAAAGCACAGAGTCCATGAAGATATTAAGTTCCAGCAAGTTTCATTAAGATCAGTGGCTAGGAAAGGGAGCGAGTTCCTGCTTGGCCCTGCAAAGGAAGGGCTGCACTGGGTGTGTTGATACATTAGCAGACACCAGAAAGCCAACATAAGATGGTGTGAGCACCTGATCAGTGGAGATGGGATTTCTGAGTGAGCAGGGGAAGGACACAGGGTCATGTCTGTGACTTACTGTCTTGTAGCAATTCTTATCTGGCACTTAGTACAACCTTGTTTTCAACTTCAGTCAATGTTGATGATAGTAAAGCATATGGTCTTGCCATGGTCAAATGCTGCTGTAAATCCTGGGCACTTTTTATTCTAAACTTTTTTACCTAGGACAGAAAGCTACAGCTTTTCTGAGATTTCATGAGTCCTAGCAGTGGAAATTGTTTCCAATGATACTTTTGAGATTGGTGTAGAGTCACTTCTTTCCTTTTCGTAGCAAAATATGCCTCTCATTTTTGTCTGTGGCTAATAGAAGTAGGAGTATGGCACAAGAGACTGTAATGACAGCAGGGACAAGGTTTTACCATTGGAATTTCTGTTCTCATCTATGTCAGAAATTCGCCTGTTTTGCAGAGTGTGGCTGCAGGCTTTTATTTCCTGGTGCATTCCTTACAGACATGGTAGCAATCTAAACTGAATGTTGCCATATCATGAAACAATTTCTTTTACACCTGTCAAGACCCATAAATGGCAACTTTGCAAGAAGGAAGTTTAATCCTCTGCAAAGCCCTAAGCAAGTAGCTGGTTACCTTAATTCACTAAGTGACTTGCTAATAGACATGACAGCACAGTCTGGAGTTACAAAACATGATCTCTGCAAAGCTCTTGTTCAAATTAGGGTGTAAGTAGCACTGCCTCCATGTCCAGGGATGACATCTTGTATTTGCAATGCACTGTCCTGATCCTGCACAAGACATACACAGATCCTCCAGAGGTTTTACTGCATGAAGTCAGTCATGTCTCTCTTCTGCACATGGAGAGATAAACACAGAATTGGGACCCAAGGCCTGTGGCTGGGTCCTTAACCTGCCTTGAATATCTGCTTCCTTGAGTGTTGTTTAGGTATCTGTATTTGTTACTCCATCTACTGGGACATGAATGTTTAGCATTTGTTGAGGTCAGTTGATAATTTCACAGCATTGGCCTGGGACTTTGCACATTCAGGGTGCTGTGCAGATGCTAATGACTTGTGTGAGTCTCTTCTCAAACTCTGTTGTTCTTAGCTGCTGGGAATGGTGGGGTGTTGTGCTTGGCTTGTGACTGCATTGGGCAGCTAATGCATGTTCTGCCTGTGCCTGGACAGCAAGAGAATGGGGCATCCAGGATTCATGAGTTCTCCTCCTACCTCTGGAAGGAGAGTTTAGATATTTTACTCAAGGATGGTTCTGGTGATAGACTTCCTGAGCTGCTCTGTTTAGTGATATCTGTTTGTTGTTTATTAACTTTTAACTCAAAGTATTTGCACTTTTAGAGGCACTCACCAGTTGTGCAACTTTACGCTCCAACTGTTTTTAAGCAGATGCGGTTTGGGTGGACAGCATGGGGCTTCTGGAACATGTGTGATTCGGGCTAGACAGACTCTTCTGTTCTTGGTTCCTTTGATGGCAAAATGAGAGCAACTGTACTTGCTGCTCTGTAGTTGGGAGTCTTGTTCAGCAATGCATGTGAAAGGAGAAAAAATTCAATTGGAGGGAAAAACAAAACCAAAAATCTTACTGCCTCAGCACAGAGTACAGGCTTCTGGAAGAAAATGTGTTTGGCAGGTAAAAAGGGTCGTTTGAAGTTATGGGTTGTTTGCATTGTGTGAACAGTGCCTTAGGTATACACTATGTGCAGAAAGCTGAGGGCTGTGAGTGCATAGTTGTGAGGGCTGAAATGGGAAAAAGAATCAAAAGTTTTCATGTGCAAGTGGTGGTTTTTCTCTTAAAATCTGTCATTCTTCCCTTCTTGAGCCTGGAGATCTGCAGAAAGCATTTCAGAGGCCACAGAAGTATGTCCCTGCCAAATGCTGAGTTCTTCTATGAACTCCTGAGGAGGCTTGAAAATTTACTTTGAGCAAACTGACCTATTTCTATGCTTGTGGTGTTTCTGGAATTGGAGGATTTATTTTCAATACATAAATAAATTCAGCCCAAGGCATGCAGTTGGCATATAGAATAACAAACTGAATTTATAAATCGAAATTTGGGGGACTCACCTCAGATCTTGTAAGTATTGGTTTTGGTGCTGATCAGGAATTTTTCTACTGCTGAAAAAATGCCAACATCTCCCATGCAACAGCTGATTCTAGTTTTCAAAACATATTAAATTCCTTTCCCTCTATTTCTTTCTTCAGTTTGAATATTTACAAACTAATTTCCACCCTTCCCTCCCCGCTTCTGGACTAGGCAGCACTAAAATTATTGCTTGTGCCCTGATTTCCCGTTGAACTCTCTGGACAGTTATATCCTGTTCTTCAGAAAGAGCAGTCTGCCTCACTGAGCTGATGCTGAAGATTAGCCTTGGTATTAGCCTTGGCATCCCCAAGCCTGTTTGGCGTTCAGGGGTGCAATGAAAGGTTCCTGTGGACTGGACAGCCTGGCTGCAAGAGCTTGGGTTTTGCCAACCTGGAGCTCAGGTTTATGATTCCCTCCCTCCCTCCTTACAGTCCTAATGCTCCCTTGGGGGCTCTTTTTGCGTGCAAGCTCTTGCTTGGCTGCATGGACTGCATTTTGATAGAGGTGAGGCCTGAGCTTAAATCCTTCACTGGACTGAGATCAAAAGTGCAGTAAAGAGTTCCTGAGTGTGAAGCACATGGAAGAAATAGTAGCAAGTAAAAAGAGGCAGAGACAACTGGAGTTACTAGCTTGGAAACTCATACAGAACAAAGGTAGAGCACATGATCTTTTCCTCTTGTCTGTGGCAGCCCCAGTCACTGCCAGCCCAGCCCCATCTGCTACTGGGAGAACTCCCTTTTCCTCTGCTTCTTTGGCTTAAATGCCAGATCTGTGCTCCTGCTGAGCCAGATGTGCCATGAACCATCTGCAGGAACATTTCATTGCTTTTTCTGATTTATGGCAAGGAGTGTGCTACCTCAAACAGAGGCAGCAGCAATTTTGAGATATCCAAGAGGAATTTTCTGGCTTGGCAGACTTGCTTGTACATTTGGAAGCTGTCTGCTCTAGTGAGAAGGCTGTCTTGAGATAGTTAGCAGATATTAGAAGCTGAACCACTACTGCCTTTTAGCATGGGATACATGGTCAGTGGGGTGGGGTGTGGGAGGCCTGCTAGCTCTACTCTCTGTTCATTGTGTCACTTTTCCTTCACTGCTGTGTGTGTCTCTGCTCTTCCCTTTAGAGGAGTTTTCCTGGACACCATCCTTCCCCGCCGTGATGATAACGGGGTCCGGCCAACAATTGGTCAGCGCATTCGCCTGAGCCAGGGAGACATCGCTCAGGCAAGGAAGTTGTACAAATGCCCAGGTGAGTATGGCTTGGGGAGATGGATCTGCTTTGTCATAGACACACGGTTTATGTGGAAGGCGTTGGAGTCAAGAGCACCTTAACGATCCCTTTGAGGAAAGAGGCTTGGAAACAGAGACTATCAAATGCTTTATGCTGGAGCCGTGGGGGAGAAGTGAACTTGCCTAAAGTGAACTTGTCTCCTGTTAGTACTTTGCCAGTATTCTTGTTGGGTTTAGGGCTTCAGATTGGTCCAGTGTAGGCTCTGTTCATAGAAAATTAAACCAATGTACAAACTACGGGCAGAGTGGGGACTAGGAGTTAGCAAAATGGTGGAAAGACATCTGGTAGACTGAGGCCCTGGAAAGTGGTGGATAGCTGGTGTGCAAATCCACTGTTTTTCTGTATCCAACTACAGGTCAGAAAGTAAGAGTCCATAAGGGTCTAGAATGAATTCTGAGGGCATCAAGGTCTATATGTTTGAAGCTTATTGCTTTTAGCTTATAATGGGTGGTATAACTTTTAGGTCTGTCAGTTCTAATTAACCTTTTTTTTTTCCTTCTTTTTACCTCATCATTACATTTTTATTTTACACTCATCATTGATTGATGAGTGTAAACTAAATTGATTTTGGTAGAATAAAATGTTATTCTTGCAAAATTATCTCATAGGTAAGTTTAGAGATTAATTTGTTTTGCACTATGTTTTTTGATTGAGTCAGACTTAACCCAACCAGGCTTTTCATTCCCATAGCTGGAAGAATCAATGACAGATTTAGATTTCTCAAGGCAAGCTGAAAAGCCACTTTGGCCTGAGGTACCAACTAAAAGCGACAAAGCAACTTTCTTTAAAATGAGGACTCTTCTGTGAGTCTCAAGTTTTCCATTTACGAAGTAGAACTTTTCCTATTTTTTTTCTCAAAGGTTTGGCAGAGGTTACTGCAGTTCAGAACATATTAGGCAGCAAAATAATTAGAGATTTAAGCCTACTAAACATTTTTTTGAAATATCTGTTGTTCTGCTTTGTTTTGTTTTGTTTTTTTTATCTTTGCTTCAAAATTTATACACAGGTTGCATCTTAGGAGAAGAGGCAATATATTTAATGACATTAACATCTTCATCTGCCATTTGAATCTGTAGCTTAAAAAGTTTTCTCCCTCTGAAAAATACAAACCAAAGGAGTTCAAAACCAAAGGACTTCATCTGTGTGTTCAAGCAGGATCTGAATGAGACTTTAGGGTGAAGACACTTTGTTCGGCTGTCAAGCTGAGGATTTTAGGGTAAAGCGCAGCAACATAATTCAGAACTTGAGTGGCAGATGGCTTCCCTTTTAGAAAGAGAGTCTCCATCTGAGAATACCTAATAATATCTCCCAAAAAAGAGCTAGTATGGTGGAGGATGAGTTACAAGTGTGCGCTGGAATCAGCCAGAATAACTGCTGTGCCTGTTGTAAGAAACAGGGCTCTCCAGCTCATTAGGCTGGAGCTCATGAGCCTGCTACAGTTAGGGCTTGCTTAGCTTGTCCATTCTAAAACCCTGCTGTTTTAAATTGCCCTTAATTCCTCAAAGCTTATACCTGCTGGGTTAAAGTTAGTGCCAAGCCAGGTGAAATCAAATGAAATTTGCTGAAGGAATTTCTGGAAGGCACGATACAGTCTGTGACATAGTAGTTAATGCTAGATTTGCTATGGCTGCACAGTTGAGGACTTGATGACTACAGTCACTACAAAGGCTTTAAAACAGCTCATCCTGCTGTCGTGTGCTGTGCTAAAGGAAGAAGACTTGTGTAGCTGTGCTAATTGTGCAGGAATGGTTAAGCTGTAAATTGAGACTGATCCTGCATTATATAATTTCCTGCAGTTCTCTGGGCATTTTCGAAAAGATACAGTGTACCAGTAACCAGCTGATGTGCTGTAAGTGCCTGTCACTCAACTGCTTCATTTACAAATGAGTTCTGAAGCATTCACCTTACTGCTTTGCTTTTCACCTCTGTTCCTTTCTACCAGCTCAGGTTCTTGGATCCCAGAAGTACCAAACTTTACTGAGCTTTATTGGACCTCTTGTCTTTGCTGCTAAGGGGAGTAGAGTGGTGTTGCTTTTTAGGGTGCTCTGCAAGAGGTGGTGCTCTCCCCACAAAGATGCATTGCTCACTGTCGTGCTTCCTCTTGCACTGCAAGCAGTCGCTTGCCTCCATGCTGGAAGGCCAGCCCGTCCCAGTGTCTGGGGAGTTTCCTCTGCAGGGGTTGGAGAGTTAGATAGGTCTCCTTTCATATTTCTGCAAAGTAGTCTTTGCAGTAGACACAGTAGTACCTGTTCCATAATTACAGAGTCTTGCCAGTAGCTGTGTACTTGCACTCTGGGAGAACGAAGTGTGGACTGTTGGAAACCTTCACTATGGTTCAGATGAGGGCAATAATCTCATGTCACTATGGTCATGTAGTGCATGTTTCCTATGATTTAGAGCTGCCTTTATCATTTTGTGTTTGTTTAAACAGACTTTTGAGCAGAGAAAAAGAACATTTATTTATCCTGGTGAGTTATGGGTTGGAATTCCCTCTTTATTAAAAAAAGAAAAAACAACTAAAAAACTCCTTTCTGAGTCCCCACATTTGTTCATCTAGTCTGATCTGTCAAGCTGTGGAACAAACTTCCTTAGGGAAATTAAGAAATTCCAGCCTAGGTGACTCCCTCTCCCCTGCTTGAACATATTAAACTTTTTCAATGAAACCAGTCTCTTTTCACCTCCAACTGCCAACTCGCCCATCTAAATGTAATCATGGCTGCAAAATTACTGCGTGGTAGCATCAAGCAGAGGAGCAACTCCTGGCATTTCCATGAGAAAGGGAAGGCCTTGTCAGATCTTTCAAAGCACGGCTGCACAATCAGGGATTTTTGGGGGCTGCCTTGCTGTCTCTGAGGAAACAGAGTTGCAGGTCCAGGGGAGCTTTATAATATCAGTTGGTTATGAAATTGGATAAACAACTGGGAAGCAGGCAAGCCAAGGTCCCTGCTCCTTGCAATTGGCGTTTGGATGTGTCTAGTGGGCACTGTCAAGGAAATGGGAGTTTTGATATTTGTGGTCCTCCCACCCAGCCAGTCAGCTGCTCTGCAGATGTGGATGGTCACTCCATGTTCCAGCTCAGTCATCCTGGCTCAGAGAGCACAACTACAGTAGTCACAGCTTTTCCAGATGTTGGAAGCTGCAGTTCCCTAAAGGATCATATGCATGTGCATATTCTTTGCTTCCCAAAAGTCGCTCTGGGATCTACATTTCATCAACTGCAGCGGGCCACAAAACAGGAACTTGAAGAGCAATGGGCTGCTGTGCTTGTATTTTGTCCTGTGCAGTGTAGTGGCCAGGAAGGTGCTGGGCAGCTGAAGCGTGTGGGTGACGGGACTTGCCCTGCTTTTGTTAGGATGTTTTAAGCCCAAAAAAGACAATTTACAATGGTAACTAAGGAGAACATCATTGAGCAGCTTGTTATGAAGGGAAAACAGATTTGCTGGCAGCAGTGTGGGATTGTGAGGTGGGATGGGGTTAATACTTTGAATTTGATTAGTGAATGATGTATTCCTCAACTGAAACCTGAAAGTGGTGGCATGTGGAAGGAAGATGAAGGAAGAAGGTGGCTTCTTGAGTAGCTGTTTCATCTGTGTTCTTGCACTGATGATCTTCTATCCCAGAAATTCTGACAAATTTCACATCACCCCTTTGGCAAGGCCTCAGGTGGTCCATGACCTTTGGCCAGTACCATGAATGAGCACTGTTGGAGTACCAGCCACCAACCTGCACACCGCAGCCACGAGCAGACAGTTTGGTAGACCCTGATGTCGTTCAGAGTCACTCCTTTCTGATAGGTTTTTTTCCCCTCTCCTGCAGCCTGTGGAGAGACCTTGCAAGACTCAGCAGGTAATTTCTCAGCCCCTGGCTTTCCAAATGGCTACCCCTCCTATTCCCACTGTGTCTGGAGGATCTCGGTGACCCCGGGGGAGAAGGTAGGTGCCACAGCAGCACAAGGTGTACTCTGCACCTCCCTCACGTGAGGTTTTACCTGTAATGACAGTGTTAGAACCTGCCAGAAGATCTCTGCATGCCTGGTGTGCAGGAATGTAGCCTGGAAAGTCTCCTGAGCACCACTCAGGAGAGAGATGGAGTCAGGAATACATGATTTTTTCAGGAGAGAAATGGTGATGCCGGAGCAGAACCCCTCACATATCTGGGGTGTATATTGATCTCTGATCCTCCCTCTCATTTTGAGACTGAACCCTACATGGACATTCCCTGACACCTGTTAGCTCTGGCAAGCACACATTCCAAAGCCAGTCAGAGGAGTTAGATAAAATGTGCTGCAGTCTGGGGGCCTGAAGGGAGCTGAGGAGCCGTGAGTGACATCTGTGGCCTATCCCTGTCATGCAGGCATAATGTCACTGTCAGGGAACTCCCACTCCCTGCCTTGAAACGCCAAGCCCCACTGCACATCAATCACCCACTCTGTCCACTTTCCTCCCAGCTTCTTTTGCTTTATTGATCTTCCTGTAGAAATGAAATCTTTCCTTAATCCAGCAACACCAGCCCTTTCGGCCTGTCACACCATACCAGGCTGCAAGAATGAGCAGCCCAGCTTGGGAGCTCCTTGGCAGAGTGACTTTGCTGAGGTTCACCCTCAAGATGTGCTTAAGACTCAGACTTGGACAAAAAAGTGCAGAGCTTGTTTGTTTTGCAACAGCTGCCTGGCTCCAGGAGCTGTTTGTGTCACCTGCAGGCCCAGTCCCCTGCCATGCTGAGCTCCTGCCATCAGCAGCAGGGAGAGCATCGCTGGGGCAAGAGGGCCAAGAGCCATCCAGATTTGACAGCTGTGGCACTGAGAGTTTTGTGGTGTCAGTCTTACTATAAACTCTCCCTTTGCTTCTCAGCCTCTTCAGAGTTGTGTTGAGAAGGACCCAGCATCTAAATGCTGAACCACTAACGTTAAAAAAGGAAATAAAGAATTGATTTCAGATTAAATGTTTCAATTTACCTGTTTAATCCAGTGCAGTGATTGGTGCAAATTGTTGCACTGAGGTGTTAGTTGAGAACAGATATTGGGCTTATAGCATTCATCTGCATAGAAACAGATTAATCTTCTTTTGCTGTCCAAAGTCAGAATACTGCAAAAATGTGAAAAAAGTGAGTGACATCATTACAGACTGCACTCTGCACACCCAAGCAGGACTTTGGGGGAGAACATCCATTTTCATCTAAAGACTTTTCTGTGACTATGTTCAGACTATGGATGTAAATGAATAATATGGGTCAAATCTTGCCAGAAAAAATATACAAGTGCATACCAATGGTGACCTCCATAGGTGACTTCCCAAACCAAGGCCAGTGATCCATCTTAGAGAGGAAGGAGACCAAAATAATAACATTTTAATGCCAAGCTCTGTTTGCTAAAGCCACTGAATGCAATTGCATCACAGTGATGATGTGAGTCTGATGGTCAGAATGTGGAACCTAATTAGCAAAATTAGATATTTCTTACAAGTATCATTTATATGCAGGTATAGACACCAAACATGTGGTTTGTGACAATGTCTTTCTCTCAATGATTTTCACATTACTTAAAACCAAAGGGTTTAGTTTTAAAAATCCAAACTGGGCTCTTTTTAAAGCAAAATTTTAGTAACTGAGAAGTATTGAATTTGAATTACAGAGTCGATAGTAACGGGCTCTCTGCTGTCCTATACTGTCATGGTTTCATTAAAACACCTTGAGAAGCCTTTTTTGAGGAGAGGTGGTGTACAAATCCTACAAATGGCCCAACGGTCTTTGCCTGCATACTCACTTAGGCAGCACTGCAGTGTAAATGAAACAATCTGTAGGATCTTCTCTTTAAAGTAACTCCCTCCCCTCCTAAAGAGAAATGTGCGGTCTCTCCTTTCAGATTATGTTAAATTTCACATCGATGGACTTATTTAAAAGTCGCCTTTGCTGGTATGATTATGTGGAGGTGCGTGATGGCTACTGGAGGAAGGCTCCGTTATTGGGTGAGTAGCTGTTTCATTTTAATTGTATTTTGTGTGTTCTTGGTGCTTTGTAGAGTGGGTGGGGAAAACAAACAGAAACAAACTTTCCTTTACTTGGAAGGATCCTAGGTCCAGCCAGTGCACTGGCCATCCCTTAGTGTCTCCATCCAGAGATGTCGGTGTGCTGTATTCACTCGCAATGATCCATGCTCCAAGCCCTGTGATCACAAAGGCTTTATTCCTTCCTTTTCCAGCTTGAGAAAGGAGGCAGGGAGGGAAGTGAGCCAGGGCCCTGGCTGGAACTAAAAATGTGGTCTCCGGAGTTTTGTTACTGCTCTTTCCTATATCCAGGGAAGAATTGTCAGGCAGTCTGAATGAAGCAGCTGCACAGCTCCTGACCCAAGCTCCTGCCATTATTTCTTATGAATTTGTGTTTACAAATACACAGTACTCTGTACTTTGAGCCTCTATAGTCCTAGCAGGGAACTTGCTAGACCATGCCATGTCAAATTGTGCAAGGACTCCACTCTGCTCCTGCTCCCAGAGATCCCTAGGAAATGCAGCTCCTCTGTATCCTCCCTGTTTCTCTGCCTCCTGCTATCATAACTGCAGGTCTTCTATCACCTTGAGTGGTTCAAGGGTCCCACCTCCTTTGCCACTGCCTCTGATCCTGACCTCATCCCCTAAGCTCAACGTCCCAAGTGTGTAAAATGCAGCACTGCAAACAGCCTCTTCTGCCTAAAAGGAAAGAAGCAATCAGGTTGGGCATCATCCCCTAAGCTGTGCTAGAGGGGCTATGCCCTATGCTACAGCACAGGTCTGGGCTAGTCAGCATTGGCTCAGAGGGTTTAGGGAGGTTTGGGTGCTCTCTCTGGCCCCAGTGGAAGTCCTACCTCTGGTACCAGGTGAGATGCTGAGGCTAAAGCCATGAGGCTTCCCAGGTTTCAGTGGGCCTACCTTTCAGGGCAGTTGGCAGCTGGTTTTGCTGTTTACTGCCCATTTTGGGGTTGGCAGCATATACTGCTGTTCTCTGCTGCATATGCATCAGGTAACATTGCTGCAGCAGCTGCAACTGAGCTCCTCAATATGTTTTTTTCCTGAGTAATTGAAAGGTACTTCAGAAGCCAAGCACCTCCTCATCCCCCTAGTGCAGGTGGACTTGGGAGTGTTTCCATCTGGAAGGAGACACTGCATGAGTGGCCATGGTTCCTGCATGGGGCTGAGCCCATGAAATTAGGTCAGAAAGGGCAGACAGACGGCAATTCAGCAGGGGGCGAGGAGGGGGATTAGTGTGAATTGTGAAAGCACGGGCTTCTTGTGGAGAGAAAAAATACATGTGTGCTGCATATTTTCCCAGGGAAGTGTGTGAAAACTCAGCCTTTAAATGGTGTATAACTTTTTATGAATGGGCCCTTTATCACACTCTGAGGAGTTTGCTCATTCTCGTTCTTCATCTGTGTTTCCTCTTCTTGACACCCTTGTTAAGCTCCAAGTCTAAATCCAGGAGGAAGTTGCTCAGTGACCCTAGAGGAAGAAGCTTTGCAGTGCTGATGCTGTTTTTAGCATCCCCTTTGGGAGTGGGGATGGGGGATGCTATTGATATGCTGCAGGGCTGTCACACTGCCCCAACAGCACTGTGCAGGTTAGGGGCACAATAGTAGCTGAGTAAAGCTGGGTCCAAGATCATATTTGGATGGGTGACGCTGCAAGAAAAAAAAGCTGGTAGGGAAACTGACAATCCCAGCCAGTTAGTGGGAAATATGACGCTGTCTTGAAGGTAAGGCATTAACCAGGTTTTTACCCAGTGGAAGTTGTTCAAATATGTCTTTACCTGGTGTTGGAAGGCCAGGATTCACTGCTGTCCTGACTGAATTCAACCTGAAGAACTGCTCTTGGCCTCTGTCAGATTCTGACTGGGATTCAGTTGGACAGGATGCCAAGACCATGTTGAATTCAGTGCATAGCCCTGCTAGTGTCAGCTGAAGTGAAAAACCATGTTTTCTCTGTGCAAGCTCCTGACCCAAGTGCAGGTCCCTGCCTATCAGTGCATACTTGGTGCTTGCTCTGTTTCTGTGAGGAGCTTCTGGCTTCAATAGAGGAGCACCAAATTGGAGTTGTTGAGGTTGTCTGGGCTGCAGATATCATCTGCAACTGTTCTGTTTCAGGATTCATTCCTACTGGCAAAATTTGGGAGCTCACCAGTGCTGGTACATGCCAGAGAGCTCAAAGCTGGGGAAATCATGGAGCAAAATGGCTCCCGGTCTCTTTCTTTTGAAAGAAATTAAGTGACTGCAGAAGCTTAACTGGGATTTGTTGAACAGAGAATGAGATAAATGGTTTTTTCTCATCAGCATGGCCATGTCGTGCCCTTGATTTGGCTTGGAGTATTTGCTTCTGGGTGCAAGGTGCTGAAGGAGTTTTCAAGGCTTTCCTTTCCTCAAGGAAAGGACATTCCCTAATGCCACATCTCTAGAAGGACAGGGGCATGCTTCCCCACCATGGTAGCTCATTTGCTCAATTATGTGATCAAGACAAGAGCCCTTTTGAATTTACCAGGGCAATAGAGGCTTTATCCATAATTAGTGGATTCTGCTCCCAGCTGAAGGGAACTTTAATTCACTTAATAATGGAAAAGAATATGAATTAATGAAGGGGGGACACAAAAACTTATTCAAAAGCACAACTGATGGGAGTGAAAGAGTGTTTTACACAAGCACACTCCTTTAACCAAAGACTCTGCTTCCCAGTCACAGGTGGCCGTTATGCTGTGCTGTCCCTCAGGAGATTATAGAGATCTTTATTGTCTCTTTCCTGCCTTCTAGGCAGATTTTGTGGTGACAAGATTCCTGAACCAGTAATCTCCACGGACAGCAGGCTGTGGATCGAGTTCCGGAGCAGCAGTAACATCCTGGGCAAAGGCTTCTTTGTGGTCTATGAAGGTACAGCCCTTAGCTGGAAGTCTGCATCGTATGGAGCAGACAGAACAGGATGCAGGGGTTTTATGGGATCAGCAGGGGTTCTGCTGCACTGTGTGCTTAGATACGGCCATGCATTTGTTTTTATAGGAATTGGCAGATTTTGTGGCTTGTTTCAGTAGACAAGGCATGGATTTTCCAACTAGATTATCACACTTTGGGGGGCACAACAAGATGGGAACACAAAGCAATAGCTTCCATACTTAGGCCAGGTTCTGTTTGCTCTAACCAGCCCCTCCAAGCAGCAGTGTGTGGAGCAAGAGTCTCGTTCAGTAACAGGCAAAGTTCTGTCTGGGATCATACGTTTTATATCACTTAATACAGATTGTCTTGGGGTGTTTTCGTTTGGTTGGTTGGGGGTTTTTTCCTCAAATGCAAAGATTGTTCTTTTGTTTTTCCTTTGTATGTTTTACTTACAGAAAATTGGAAATTAGCATGTCAGAACTTCTACAGGTCAGGTATTTTAGAAACTTGCATGGCACTGAGATGATGAAACCACTTCCGAGGAGGAGCAATGCTACCACAGTCATTAAAAATCAGTAACTTCCCTTTTCCATATATGCTTGGGGTTTTTTGCAGTAATAATTCTAAAATGTATTAAAAAGCCCTCATTATTTTCTGGGAAGCAGGCATTTTTCTTAGAAATACCAGTGTTGTCAACAGTGTTGAGGTTGACTGTATTGATACCGACATTGCATCATCTTCTTTCTTCAGCCACAGGAACAAGCATAATGCTGGAAGGCCAGTGCCCAGGTGTCCCATAAAGTCATGAATAATGATACTAACAGAGGGAAGTGAAGCAAACATGGAACTGTTGGGGAAGTGCAAATAAAGCATATGAGGATTTTACAGCAGTGTGGGGCTAACAAATCTGTTTCACAGGAGAAATATCTGGTTTCTGCAGGAATTGTTGCCCCAGAGACAGAGGTAGCTTACCTGATGCTGGGTTTTTTTAAACATCTCTTCTGAAAAGCAGTTTTCTGGACCATGTGGTTTGTAACACCCCATTTATGGTAGTTGGAATTGGACATGATCAAATTAGTATGTATGGCATCATCCTTCATATTGCTAAATGGTATTGGAAGAAAAAAAATTTACATTGGTTGCATTCCAAAGTCACTTTGCAAAGTGACTTTGTATTCCCCTGACAATTTCCCATATTTCCTGTGGATTAATAAATGATCTCTAAAGATTCAGTAAATATGAGCTTGCTTCACTTGACTTTTTAATAGAGCAACTAAAGTTAGCACGTGCATCTAGTGGTCAAAGAAACTCCAAGATCATCTTTTCCTGCCTCTTCAAGACTGGCTTTTTATATAACCCTTTCCTGCAAGGAATTTCCCATTGTAAGGCTGTGAAATCCATGGCTATGCCTGAGGGCAAGCACAAAGTATGACTGGTGCAAACCAGCTTGTACTACAGACACAGTGATGGCCCATTGCACAGTTCCATTCTTATCTCTGGGTGATGAAGAGAATGCTTAAGCATTGGATATCTCAGCCTCCTCTTGTCAGAACACCAGGTAGAGAGATTATCTACATGTCTCTCCATAATTTATTTGCTGAAATAGGAGATTTTCCAAAAATCTTCTTTAATCCCTGTTTCCCTCTTAAGCAAGTTCTGATAATGTCTATTTCTTTTGCCCTTTGCAAAGCAGCTTGCTCAGCTGTTTTGTGACTTCTCTGCTTAGGCAATAAAGGTAGTTTTTATTTCCAGGAGGGGTTCGGGTTCATATAAATGTTTAATTTTCTATCAATTTTTGTCCAAATTCTTTCTCTGTTGCTGTTAGTTCCTCTTTTTCTTTTGTACTCCTCCCTCACATTTAGCACTGCTTCTCTGTCTTCTGCTTTAGTGACAGTGCATATGAATGCTCATGCATCTGAACTTTTGTGGAAACTGTGGGTGAGGACTGATTTTTGGATTTGGATTCCTCCAAATCTTGGCCCTAAAGAAGATGGGAGGAAAGAGGCAGAAGCATGCAGCCACATGATGGTAGAATTACTTGATATTAAATGACAGTTTATGTAGTGAAAGTGTCCTCTTAGTTCAGTCGTTCTGTTCCCTTTCTTTCATGAGATTTAAGATGGGAAGATGGTGGTGGTTTTGCCCTACAGCACTGCTGACAGCCCCAAATTTGCCATCGTTACTGTCTTCTCGGGCTCTACCAGCAGATGTTCTTTCCAATTTGCAGTAAGGCTCTTCCAAGTATAGTTGATACTCAGCTGTATGTCAGTATGAACTTCTGCAATGGATAGGGAAAATATTATTTATTGGCTGTCAGTTTCATGGATCTTTGGAAAAAAAGTCCTCTGCTCTTGTAGTCCTCTTTCTGTTAGGTGAGGGAGACAGTTCTTTAAAGGGTCCTTCAGAGGTTTTCTCAAGGTTTTCTTTTTTTCTTTGTAGCTCTGAATATATGAACTCAAATTGCAATCTAAACTGTGCTCTGCAGCTGAATGTTTGGGAGCAATTTTTGGTGGTGCCTTAGCACTGATTCTGTAAGAAAGACGTTAGCTGCACTAATAAAGCAGTGCTTTTAACTCAGTTACATTAGCAGCTTACAATGCAAGACCAAGACAGCGTTACCCAATGCAAGCAATTTGCAGGACACTACGTGGAGACCCATACCTGAATTGCTAATGCAGTGCCTTGTGGGGAGAAGCCAAGGGTGAGGATGGCTGATATCTGGCAGGTGTCATTGCAGTACCATCTCTCTTGTACTTCCTGCTGGTGCTTTTTGTTTCCTTGACTTTAGGCACAGCCAAGACATTCACGTGTTTTGTAGATGTGTGCCATGCATCATGGATAACACAGGTTTTAGCCTGTGATCTTACTTTAATTCTTACATAGTCTTGCAGACAGTTTTTGCTGAACTGCTGTTGTCTTCAAGATCTTTACTAGTTTTCTGTTAAACTAGATTTCCATTAAATTTTCTATTTTAGTATTTAAACTTGCTCTTATATTTGGCACTAAAACTTAATTTTTCATGCACAGCAGTCAGCCTGATAGTCTGGCGGTGAGCAGCTCAAGTTGTGCTTGTTAATATTGCCATCGTGTGGCTGGATTAGATTTGCAACTTCTCCCCCCTTCCATGCCCTCCCCCCCAGCTTTTCTTGGTTCTTAGTGCTGATAGCAGGTTTCAAACAGATATGAGGTTGAGCAGAGTATGAATAACAAAAGCTTATAAAAATTCTCTGTCCCAGTGAGCTCATCTTCTGAGGACGTTAGCACAGCAAGATAGGAGACACTGTCACAAGACAAAATGTTAGATTTGTAAAAACGTCCATGTCTTGTGTGTTGCCTTTGTATAGCAAGCAATACTGAAACTGATTTGACGAGAAAGGTGCATATGGAGCAGGCTTTACCTACAAAATAATTTGCAACCTTGTGGGTTTGCTGTTTCTTTTTTATGAAGCTATTTGCGGCGGAGAAATTCACAAAGATGCTGGCCAGATCCAATCTCCCAATTACCCAGATGACTACAGACCTTCCAAAGAGTGTATCTGGAAGATCACAGTTTCTGAGGGTTTTCACATAGGAATCACATTCCAAGCCTTTGAGGTGAGAGATGTCATTGCGTGTTATATTACAGATATTATTTTGCCTCTACAAACCCTTTAAAATGAAGAAGAAAGTGGTGGTAGTAATAATAATATCTTTTGACTACTTCAGAGTATCATTTACCTTACCAGACATTTACTCAGAGATTTTGATTTTTGAAGTTTAAAATATGCTGAGTTTTCAAAAACTGTTACTCTAAACAGAATGAATTAAAAGGGACTCAAAAGCGTTGATGATGTTAGATAGGGACTCATGGGTCCTTAAATTTTCACTCTGGTCAAATGGAAATAAATGATCACAATCCAGGCGAAAAAACTCTTGTTGCTATCATGGGGACTTGTCAGATTGCAGGATGTGACTCCCCAAGAGACATCGTGTTTCCAGATGGCAGACAGACTTTGAAGAGCTCACAAGAAGTTTTCTTCTACTGGTTATAGGATATCTTACACTCTTAGCTACATGCCAGTGATCAGTCTCTGATTACTGATGTTCAGTCACAGACAGGAGTGGACAGGACCTTGGTTGGTGCATAAACCTCTTCAACCTCCCCAAAGCTATTCCTTGAACCTTTTTGTTTGTAGATTGTCAGGGACTGGGTTTCACCGCAGGATGGCCATGAAGTAGTGGCAGAACTGAGATGTGCCTAGGCTTGAATGCAATTTGAACTTCAGAAGAGCTCTGTGGCAGCCACAGCAAGTATTTAGTTGTAGCCAGTTGTTTGGGGAGCTGGCCTGTGGCCAAAGTCTAACTGTGTCTCTAGCCCGGCTGGAAGAACTCTTGCTAGCGAGGTACAGGCACACATTTTCCTATTGCAGATTGAATGGCACGATGCGTGTTCTTACGACTACCTGGAGATCCGAGATGGCCTCACTGAAGAGAGCCCTCTCATCGGCCACTTCTGTGGCTATGAGAAGCCAGAAGACATCAAATCCAGTTCAAACAAAGTGTGGATGAAGTTTGCCTCTGATGCAACCATCAATAAAGCAGGCTTTGCAGCAAATTTCTTTAAAGGTATGTGATGTAATACCTCTTACAGTCAAAGCTGGGGACAATTCATCCCTTAAGCTACCGCCATCCACCAATCAATTCATTCTATCTGTCAATTCACACATTATCGTTCTATCTACTTGTGCTTCAGATCTGTTTGTACAGTTTGTTTGCAAATATCAAATTCATGTACAAATTGCTTTGAGAATGTAGAGGGGGTTGATGCTGAGGCAGGAACACCTCCTTCCTGATTAGGACAGAAATCAACTCTGCTGGGCTGGTGTCAGCATAAAAGTTGCACAGCTGGATTGGATGTCACCTCCATTTAGCCGTGCCAGAGGACACTGACATTTTCAGAGGAGTACTAATACTGCACAAGGAGTGTTAAAAACAGCTCTCTGATTAAGTTCTTTTCCAAAAGAAATGTCTGGAGAGAGGGCAAATCTAAATGCAAGTAGAGTCCCAGTAAAAAAATACTGAGACTTTAGGAGACAAATGTGTTTTTAAACTGAGATTCTCTTCAGGAAGATGTAAGACTAAGATTTTTTTTTTTTTTTTTTTTTTTTTAAGAGCTGGACCCTAGAAATGGTCCTTTGCCAGCATTCTGGTGACTTGATAGAGGCAAGAACCAAATATTTAACTCCTGGGGAAAATACCTGTGGAGCTGCTGGGGGGAAGACAGTAATGTTTGTCTCAGGTTCAGTGGCGCTTGTACAGAAATAATAGTTGCAATGCCAATATTTGGATTGCATAAGTCCTTTATTTATTTCTACCTTAACTTTTGTCTTGTGTTAAGGGTGTCATGGTCCATTTAGGTTTCTCAAATTTTCAGAAGAATGTACTCTGTGAATAAAACTTTATTCCGTGAACTTAAGACTTACAACAAACAAATGTGTCGGGGCTCAATCCCCTTGGCTCAAACTAGACTATCCTAGGAATTCACTTAGTCACCATTCAAGGCATAAAATGTCATAATTTATAACCCATAGTTCTTAAACCATGCACTTAGGTCCAAAAAAACCCAACAAAACAAAATAAAGTTTAATTCACAGATTATATTCGCCTGTAAATTTGAGAGGTCTTAATGGACTGTGACAAAAGGTGATTGCAAGATCACTGGCAAATACTGTGACATTTGATCTCAGTCCCTGGACAACTCTCACAGTACCTAGACTTTCTTGTTTAAATTTCTCAGGCTCCATAAAGGCACAGAGAATACTTCTTCCCAAAGATATTTTGGCTCCTTTCAGGAGTGAACAGTGCAGGCTGACTGTGGTAGAGATGTTTTCAGAGATTAGCACTACATGGAGAAACAGCAAGTCATTCTCTAAAATCTGAGTTTCACCTACAAGTTTGTAGGGGAAGAAGGTTATACACCTGAACCTGAACTGCTTTCTCTGTGATACAGATAGTCAGAAGTAAATTTGGGTTGGTTTTTATTTTTATTTTAATGTAAAAGTGTGTAAACTTATACACTAGTACAGTTGGAGACACAGGTATTTTCTGTGGAGCTTTTGGTGGCATAGATCTTTCAGTGTCTGGTCAGATTTCTCATGTTTGAACCAGAAACCACGTACCTTGTGGATGGTTAGAGCGTTTTTAAGTCCATGCCAGAAAATTCAGCTGAGGAGCAAAGTGTTTTTGCTTGAACCAAGCATCACAGTAGTCATAGCTGCACAATTTCTGGCCAGCTTGCACTGTGGGCCGAGCTGATGTCTGTGTGCAAAAGCTGTGTAGATACACGTGCAGGGTACATGTGGAGTCTCAAGCTGGAATCTGAAGTCTGAAGTCTCCATATCCAGCAGGATTGTGACTACCAGGCACTCCATGAACAAAGGGAGCAAATTAGATGGCTCTGCAAGCACTCATCAGACTGCTTCTCATAGCTGATTGAGCAATGAGTAAGCTTTGCTTTAATGAATTATGAAAGGAATAGGGCTTCAATTAAATGTCTTACAACACTGAAAGAAAATAACTTAGCCTAAAAAATTAGAATTAAGGATGGAATTGAATGCTATGCTTTGTGACAACATGCAATGGTAATGTCTAAGTTTTCAGGGAAAATAAACCTGCAATCAGCTTAGAGAGGGTAAGCCATTTGTCACACCCAAGATGCATTGCCAGGAAGATATGGAGAGCAATTACCTCATGTAATTATTCTTGTTATTAAGGGTTATTCTTGTTCGTTATCTTCATTTTGGCAACAAATTGTTTGTATCAATGAAGCCTATTTTTATATGATTGAAGTGTTAGTTCATCTATCTGGAGCAGGGGAGAAGAATGAGAAGGAGCAGCAGGGTCATGTACTGCCTGTGGCTCCCCATCCCCTCTCACCTTTGCACACCCGTGGCTTTGCTGAAGGGGCTGAGTGTAACTTGGAGGGGTACAAGGAAGGGGGAGAGGGGCTTGGAGTGAAGTTGAGCCAGGAAAGGGAAGCAGAAAGATCTTTTCTGTAAGTGTTTTAACGTATTTGTTTTCAGTTTTGGTTTCCCCATACCTAAACCAGCACTCAAATATTTATATTAATTGGCAGTAAATTAAATTCCCCAAAATTGAGTCTGTTTGAACAGAACAGTAATTGGTGGATAATTTGTCTGTGTCAACCCAGAACTTTCTTGCTCTTATTCTTCCTGTTTTCTTCCTCATTCCATGGGAGTGGCAGGCCAGGGAGTTAACCAACAGCTAGATGGGAGTTTGGCTGCTAGCTGAGACTAACGCACCACAGCCATATTAATAAAACCATCTATTATGGGGTGCATGTGGAATCAGGGTAAGAAGCCAGTGGCTATCTTTATATTAAAATGTCAGCTCATGTTGTTGAGACATGACTGAAGAATCTGACTTCAAAGTCTAGGGTAGCAAGACTTCATGTGCCTGTGAAAAGGCAGAACTACTTGCGTGTCCTGCCAGCTCCTTTGTGGCACCCTGTTCCATGGGGTATGACCTCCCTCAGCTCCATTACTGTGTGTGTGCCATAATGGGTCGGTTCCTGGTAGCTCAAGTTACTCAAGAGTGTGAGGAATTTAAAACAAACAAAACAACGCCAAAAAAAATGGCACATGAGAACTAAAGGCAGTGAAGTCTTTACAGGAGACAGTGTTTTCCTGCTGGTGTCTAGAAAAAGCACTGCTGGCTAGTAGCAGTAATGGGAGTCTTTTATGGTGCTGGTGTTCGCAGTGTTTCAGCACTTGGGAGCTTTGCTGCAGTGCCTTGGCTGTGCCTACAGTCTTGGCTCAGCAGTCAGTGAGTGCTCTGTTCCTTCTGTCCAGAAGGGTTGCCTGAGGAATATCAGGGTGTTTGGGTGGTCAGGAAAGTGCGACTTGCTCTGGTTTTCTCCTGACAGAGATGGATGAATGTTCTCTGCCGGACAATGGTGGGTGTGAGCAGCACTGTGAGAACACACTGGGCAGTTACAAATGCACCTGTGAGCCTGGCTATGAGCTGACAGCTGATAAAAAGAGCTGTGAAGGTAAGTAACCTACAGATCGAGCCATCTGACTGTAAGATAGGTACTACAGCTAAAAATGGAATTGAACAGTCTTGGAAGTAATTTTCCTTGCCCCTGCAGTTTCTTTATTTCACTTTATTTTCCCCCAACGGAATTTTTTTTTTTTTTTTTTTTTTGTTAACATCATCCATTAAAAAACAAGTTTTGGTTAAAAAAACCCTGAAAATACTCTGATTCATACTGCTAAACATCCCTAAAACCAGTTGTCCTTCATGGCCAGAGATTGCTGTTCAGACAAGATCTCCCATGGTGAAGTAGGCATTACAACCTAACCATTGAGTGGCCCAAAAGTATTTAAATTTAACGCTGAATTAATTTGTTTTTAAGAAAGAAATTTACTTCATATAATAAAATATCAATGTTTTGTCTGCGTGCAAAGCAGGCTTTTCCGTACTGAAGAGAATTTTCCTCCCTTCCTCTTCTATGGAGGAAAAATCCCCCATGTCTATAATGGAAGCTGTTTGAGTCAGCTTTCTAGAGAGTTAATCTCATGCAACAAGTGTTGCTTCTGGCAACAGTACAGCTGTTGGTGTGCTGAGAATCCATCCATTGTTCTTGTCTCAAAACTCTGTCTGTAGGGACATTTAGGGAGCTCCATGCTATGAATGGTGCTCTCAACATCACCCAGTTTGCCCTGACTTCTGCTTTTGTCAAACTGTTTGGGTAAGAGTGCTATCGACTTGGTGAGGGCAGTCAGGTGTGTGCAAAAGGCTTGTGAAAGCTTTTTTTTTTAATTAAAGTAATTTCTTGCAATTTTAGCAAGCCCCTTGCTAAGTTGCTATAACTTGACAGGGTTTTTTCTGAACTTCGCTCTTAACCTCCTATTTTAAACTTCATTTGTGGGCAAAACAGAAAGGCTAGTCTTTGAAACCATAGCTATATACATCAGAGTAAGTTGCTTTTTTTTCTCTAAAACCACTTGCTTGCTACTCTATTTATATTGCAGCTGCTTCCTTGGGTTAGTCCTCTTAATGCAAAATGATGCTGGGAACAAGACACAGAAAGCTTTTATCCCTGTGGGTTTTGAAGATGTGGCTATATCTCGTTATTCTCAAGAAACAGCAAGAAGAAAATAGAAAAAAAAATTGCTTTATTACAAATAGAATTCTGCAGCAAATTGAGGTTTACTCCTTTGAGGTAACAGCCCTGCCCTCCCACAAGAGGATGAAGCTGAGATGTCTTAAATTTTTAAAGGAAATGGGAAAATAATGCTAAGTCTTGACTTTACCTTCAACTTTCCCTAGAGAAGATGCAGTCCAAATATAATAAACCACTGAAGAGTTGACCGGAATGTCTTCCCTAGGATTCCATTATCTTGTAATTATTCCATTACTGATAAACTTGCAATAGTAAGGTTTGTAGCTCTGAGTGTAGGTGAATTTATCAAGCTGTGCTGTGCATATCAAGTCAACTGATTCACAGTAAGCCCAAGGACAGAGATTAAAAAGGAAATTATTCTCACATGGTGGCTCTCAGGGCCATAGCCTCACCGGGTGTGTTTGGCTGGTGATTTACAGCAGGCAAAGTTTCTGTTGTCTTCACACTTCCCAGCATTTTAAGCCTGTTCTGGAAGCTGGGATTTGAAATGTGCCACCAACCAGGATCTGGTTCATTTGCTAGTTAACACTGTGGCCCAATCTGTGTGTCTGAACAGAACCAAGTAAAACTTGTGTTCATTTATTGCCTCTCCAGCTGCCTGTGGGGGCTTCATCACCAAGCTCAATGGGACCATTACTAGCCCTGGATGGCCCAAGGAATATCCTACTAACAAAAACTGCGTCTGGCAGGTGGTAGCTCCAGCCCAGTACCGGATCTCTCTGCAGTTCGAAGTGTTTGAGCTGGAAGGCAATGATGTACGTAACCAGTCCCTGCGTCTCAGAGGTGGGACTACTGGCTAAATGAGAGCTGGATAAATCCTTGGGGTACAAGGAAGAGGAGGCTGTGTCTGACTGGTGGAGCTTCTGGTTGTTTTCCCACCCTCGATGTAATTACACTAATAGCAGTGACTGTTCTCCTTGAAGTCTGGATTTGCTTTCTCTATAGAGTGGAAGGATTAAAGCTGTTCTATTATAAGTGGGTACAATGGTTTAACCCAATCTGGCAACTAAGCACCACACAACTGCTCACTCACTTTCCCCCAGTGGAATGGGGAAGAGAATCAGAAAGGTAAAAGTGAAACTCATGGGTTGAGATAAAGACAATTTAATAGGGAAAGCAAAAGCCACACATGCAAGCAAGGAAAAATGAGGAATTAGTTCACTACTTCCCATGGGCAGGCAGGTGTTCAGACATCCCCAGGAGAGCAGGGCTCCATCACACGTAATAGTTACTTGGAAAGACAAACAGTGTCACTCCAAATGTCTCCCCTTCCTCCTTCTTCCCTCTACTCACCCCCACTTTATATACTGGGTATGATGTCCTGTGATATGGAATATCTGTTTGGTCAGGGAGGATCAGCTGTCCTGGCCATGTCCCCTCCCAGCTCCCTGAGCATCCCCAGCATCCTCACTGGTGGAGCAGTAGCAGAAGCAAAAAAAGGTTTTGACTCTGTGCAACTCCTGCTCAGCAATAACAAAATGTCTTGATATTATCAACCCTTTTCTCAGCACAAATCCAAAACACAGCCAAGTACCAGTCACCATGAAGAAAATTAAATCTACCCCAGCCAAAAGCACAATGGGCCTCTTTTCTTTACTAGTTTTGTGTAATTGTAGGTATTTTTCATCCCTAATAGGTGTCCCGCCTCCCACCTCCGCAGTGCTGCTTTTTCAGGAAAATAGTTGGAAATGAACAATGAAGTAGAGTTCTTCAAGGATAAAGGAAATAACAGTAAAAGAGTCTGTTCTCTGCCATGCACAGTGGAGTTTGAACAAAGCATTCTGGTCTGAATTTCCCTACTGCAAATGGGAGCAGTGGCACTTCCATAATTCAGGAGGCTGCTAAAGTTCATTCAACACTGTCAGGTTCTTGGATAGGGTGGAGATGATTACTTTTGCTAAATTCAATGAAACCTTTGGAATTCTGAAAAACACACCCATGCTTTAAGATCAGGGCAGCAAGTGAAGGGGTGAGAAAACTGACAGAGGTGATTTTGGGCAAGTGAGGAGTGCATTTGAGTACAAGGCTGTTTCTGTTCCTTCTCAGTGAAGCCTCTGTCCCTTTGTCTGAAATGCTCTGTTCCAAGGCCAGAGCTGAGAAATATCTTCCTCTCTTGGCAGGTCTGTAAATATGACTATGTTGAGGTTCGTAGTGAGCTGGCTTCTGATTCCAAGCTACATGGCAAATTCTGCGGCTCAGAGAAGCCCGAAGTAATCACATCATATGGCAACAACTTGAGACTGGAGTTCAAATCAGACAACACAGTCTCCAAGAAAGGCTTTAAAGTTCACTACTTCTCTGGTATGTGATTCTATGTATTCTTTCACTTGCTTAGCTGTCTTCTCTGACTGAACCTCTTGGTTCTGGTGAACTTTCTTCAACATCCTGTCAGAGACTGACATGGTTCATTAAATAAAAAAGCATGGTTGCTCTGTTCTGTGTCACCTTCATCTTGGGTTCTCAGTGCAGTGTATGGTCCAGTTTCATAGTGTGGTGTCAGCAAGATGCATGAGTTACAAGAATGCCTCCAGTCCTTCTACAGCAGGAAGCAATGTGGAACCCAACCCTAGAAATTATTTCTGTCCCTGGAGTATTAAAGGAAAGCTTTTTTCCTCTGAAACTAGAAGAGATAGAATATTTCCTGTAGTGTTCTATATGGCAATCATTCCCATCCAAGCAGCATGTACTAGTG
>WAAE01008295.1:112930-207683 GCA_013400495.1 Nicator chloris
GTCAGGGAGGATCAGCTGTCCTGGCCATGTCCCCTCCCAGCTCCCTGAGCATCCCCAGCATCCTCACTGGTGGAGCAGTAGCAGAAGCAAAAAAAGGTTTTGACTCTGTGCAACTCCTGCTCAGCAATAACAAAATGTCTTGATATTATCAACCCTTTTCTCAGCACAAATCCAAAACACAGCCGAGTACCAGTCACCATGAAGAAAATTAAATCTACCCCAGCCAAAACCACCACAATGGGCATCTTTTCTTTACTAGTTTTGTGTAATTGTAGGTATTTTTCATCCCTAATAGGTGTCCCGCCTCCCACCTCCCCAGTGCTGCTTTTTCAGGAAAATAGTTGGAAATGAACAATGAAGTAGAGTTCTTCAAGGATAAAGGAAATAACAGTAAAAGAGTCTGTTCTCTGNAGTACCAGTCACCATGAAGAAAATTAAATCTACCCCAGCCAAAAGCACAATGGGCCTCTTTTCTTTACTAGTTTTGTGTAATTGTAGGTATTTTTCATCCCTAATAGGTGTCCCGCCTCCCACCTCCGCAGTGCTGCTTTTTCAGGAAAATAGTTGGAAATGAACAATGAAGTAGAGTTCTTCAAGGATAAAGGAAATAACAGTAAAAGAGTCTGTTCTCTGCCGTGCACAGTGGAGTTTGAACAAAGCATTCTGGTCTGAATTTCCCTACTGCAAATGGGAGCAGTGGCACTTCCATAATTCAGGAGGCTGCTAAAGTTCATTCAACACTGTCAGGTTCTTGGATAGGGTGGAGATGATTACTTTTGCTAAATTCAATGAAACCTTTGGAATTCTGAAAAACACACCCATGCTTTAAGATCAGGGCAGCAAGTGAAGGGGTGAGAAAACTGACAGAGGTGATTTTGGGCAAGTGAGGAGTGCATTTGAGTACAAGGCTGTTTCTGTTCCTTCTCAGTGAAGCCTCTGTCCCTTTGTCTGAAATGCTCTGTTCCAAGGCCACAGCTGAGAAATATCTTCCTCTCTTGGCAGGTCTGTAAATATGACTATGTTGAGGTTCGTAGTGAGCTGGCTTCTGATTCCAAGCTACATGGCAAATTCTGCGGCTCAGAGAAGCCCGAAGTAATCACATCATATGGCAACAACTTGAGACTGGAGTTCAAATCAGACAACACAGTCTCCAAGAAAGGCTTTAAAGTTCACTACTTCTCTGGTATGTGATTCTATGTATTCTTTCACTTGCTTAGCTGTCTTCTCTGACTGAACCTCTTGGTTCTGGTGAACTTTCTTCAACATCCTGTCAGAGACTGACATGGTTCATTAAATAAAAAAGCATGGTTGCTCTGTTCTGTGTCACCTTCATCTTGGGTTCTCAATGCAGTGTATGGTCCAGTTTCATAGTGTGGTGTCAGCAAGATGCATGAGTTACAAGAATGCCTCCAGTCCTTCTACAGCAGGAAGCAATGTGGAACCCAACCCTAGAAATTATTTCTGTCCCTGGAGTATTAAAGGAAAGCTTTTTTCCTCTGAAACTAGAAGAGAATATTTCCTGTAGTGTTATATATGGCAATCATTCCCATCCAAGCAGCATGTACTAGTGGAAGTTTTTCTTCCTCTGTTCTCAGTCCTTTGTCTGTGATGTACATTGTTGGCAGGCAGTTCTGGAGGTTAACTGTATGTCATTTGGAGGTAGAAATTCAATTTTGTTCTGTCTTTTCGGCAGAGTGCTAGGAGTATTAATGCTTTTGAGGAGAATGATCAGGCAAAACGGCCTTGAATTAGGACAGGTGCAGACTAGAATCAGGGGTAAGGGTTTGACTTATTAAATCTAACAGGAGGAAGGATGAGGTGGGTATGATTCATCTAGAAATACATTTGAGAGTGAGGAGACAGATTAAGTTAATGAGATCTAGGGAGGGCATTATCCAAAAAAAAAAATTGGAGATAAATTTCTCATAAATTAAATTGGACTGGCAACCATGAGCAGACCCTATGCTCAGAAAGTGAGATTGAGGAATGCGTAGTCCTGAACACACAGGAGTCAAGATCCCCTGGGGCATATTTCAGCTTCAGTGAGCAGTTCCTTTCTTAGATCTTCTTCATCACCTGGTGGTTTGTGCTCAGGCAGAACTAGTTAGAACTAGAGGCTCATCAGAGCACATAAGAACTTCAAAATATAAAGTAGATTTTTACCTCAGCTAGTGGATTTGTATGAATTTTTCCTGGACTCTATTCTTAAATAATTAGATGCCACTATAGGTTTCTTTTAGACAGGAGTATTTAACCAATAAACTTACATTATAAATAGAACACATTTGTGATACATTTATGGAATGTGAGGCAGTTGAAGAGAATAGGATCTGGGCTAAAAAGCTGACTGGACTAATCCAGCAGTAGAGTTGGAGGTTTGCATATCTGCCAGTCTGGATATGGGGCTCTCAGCTGTTGACTGTGGTAGGCTGTGTCACTGTCAACTCAGTGTTTGTTGGTTTGATCCTGCCCAGACAGAGACGAATGCTCCAAAGACAATGGTGGCTGCCAGCACGAATGTATCAACACCTTTGGGAGCTATATGTGCCAGTGCAGAAATGGCTTCGTGCTGCATGAAAATGGCCATGACTGTAAGGAAGGTAAAGTCCCCATCCCTGCCCTCAGGAAAGCCAAGGTACTTCAAACACTGTTTTGTTCAGGGTGCTTCCTGCCCTGTGCTGAAAGGAAGTTTGTGCAGCATACCAGGCAAGGGCACTGAAAAAGCCCCAGCTAGCTGAAAAACTGGCTAGAAATAGAACCATTCCCATTCCCCAGTCTTGCTCTCTATATGCCCATAGGGGATGGACAGGGTGGGGATAAGAAATTTGACTTGCAAAAGGAGCAGTTGTGGGACATCATCATTAGACTGGTCACTGCTGCTTCATTTAATTGTTGTGTTTGAATCAGAAGAGAAAGGATGGGCCGATCTAACCACTTGCTGGTGCCAAAACTACCTTTCTTCCTGCACCCCTAACCCATCTATGTGCTCCCATGGCTTTCCTGTATATGGTGTCTGGTCCTTGTCTGACCTCTCCATGACCTGATACAGCTCTCCAAATTGGCAAAACAATGCAAGGCTGAGATAGCACCAGTCAACACTGTGGAGGGGTTGAGATCATGGCCCTAGGAACAGGGCAGAGGAGGTGAAGTAGCAGGAGAATAGATTAGGGTCTGAGGACATAGGTTATGTTAATGAGGCCCAGGGGAGTGAGATGGTCCATTTCACCATCTGCCAGGTTAGCTCAAAAAAGTGTAGGACAAACCCACCAGAACTATGGAGTAATGCTAAAAGGTCTTGTTTAGTGACTGAAGCCTTCTGTGTCTCTGCCCTGTAGAGGGTCTCAGTGGGCAGAGAGGACCATGTAGGACACTGCAGGGTTGCCATGTGAGACTTGCCTCAATGCGATCTCTCTCTCCCAAGCTGGTTGTGAGCACAAGCTGAGTGGTGCAGAGGGAATGATGAGCAGTCCCAACTGGCCTGACAAGTATCCCAGCCGGAAAGAGTGCACCTGGGACATCTCTGCAACACCTGGCCACCGGGTGAAAGTAGTGAGTAACCAGAGAGCAGACGTGTGAGGCAAGAAGCAGGCTGGGTTGTGAGGAACTGAAGTGACTTCCCACCACCACTGTGTGAGGCTGATGTCCTCAGGTCCTCTTTGGGGCTCTTGGAGGAGAGTTTCCTGGGAGGCTGCCCTGGCTTTCAGAACGGCAGAAAGTCTCAGAGGGACACAAGGCAGAGGAGATGCAGCTTGGAGGGGACTCCAGCAGATGACAACTGTGGAGTACTGCCCTCTGCAAACAGATGGCATAAATGCCCTCCCACCCCTACCCCTCCTTGTGAGCCACTCTGTTGGGGCCATATCTACGTAAGGTGGTGGCTGAGCCAGCCCCTAGCCCCTCTGAGGGAGAGGTGTCAAGGCCATTTTACAACATGGCCTGATGCAAATGGCAGGACATGCCCAAAGCTGTGCAGATGGCCCATGTATTGGGGGAGATAATCCCTGTGCTCAGTGGAAGTAATATTGCAGAACAGCCCATCTGGTGTGCTGGGCAGAATTTCCAGCCAGAAAAATAAGTGTTATAAGGCTTGCAGTTGATAACTCTTGTCATGCACCCATGTGAGGCAGGAAGGCTGAGACAACATAGCACACTGATACAGAATTCTGATCCTTGCCACCCTGAGATCACTCTTGTCTAAAAGCACATTATTCTGTTGTAGTTTGTGGGGAGAGTGGGACAGATGTACCATTTGATCTGTTTCTCACTTGGCATTTCGCCCTATGCTAAATTGCATACTCAGACTTACAGCTGTCTTAATTCTCCATGTTCTTGCTCTAGACCTTCAATGAGTTTGAGATTGAACAGCACCAAGAATGTGCCTATGACCACTTAGAAATGTATGATGGGCCCAACAGCAAGTCACCTGTCCTCGGCCGCTTCTGTGGCAGCAAGAAACCAGACCCTGTAGTGGCTTCTGCCAACAAGATGTTCCTCAGGTTTTACTCTGATGCTTCTGTGCAAAGGAGAGGTTTCCAGGCAAAGCACAGCACAGGTAAGCTGATTGCCTGCCAATACCCCAGTGCAAAAGATATCATCGAGTCCCACTACATTTTTTACTAGGTAAAAACAGACACTCCTGTCTCCTAAATAAGCTTAGCCTAAATTTTAAGTGGTGTACATTCAGTTCCCACACCCCTGCCAGTGCCATACCATAAATACCAGCTCCCATAACAGCTCAGAATTCTCTTGGTATTGGACATTCCTGTTCAGGCTCTTTTGTTTAAATTGGAGGTATTTGCTTGGGCAACAATCCCTTTTGTTCCACATCAACCATTGGAAAAGGAGGTGGTGCAATTTAGCCTATATATTGGCCCAGCCTCAGAACAGGCCTACATTAGATTGATTATGGTAGAAGCAGAGCTGTGCTGTGAACAGACACAACTTGAACCTCCTGTGGCAGCACAGAGGTGGGCGTGATGTGCCAACATTCATTTTTTAAAATCCCTGCCACTGTAAATAGATGAAACATGCTCAAAGTGGCAGTGCACATGACACTGGTGAAGAAGCGTCTTCCTCATTGGCTGTGGGAAAACTCTGCTGAAGTGCACATGTTCTGCACAAACACAGGGCTACTTTTGTGCATTGTATGGCCAGAAAAGGATTGTTTTGGTCCTCAGCTTTCTGATGTGCTTCCACTTCTTGCTGACAAAATACTTGGGGTCAGAATTTCATCTACAGGGCAAGTGCAAAGAACAAAGCAATTGTGTTCTAATACAATACAATTTCCCAGAGTATGTGTCAGGAACCCTATCCTGCCAGTTTAAAGTGATCACCTCTTTCCATGTGTTTTCTGTACCAAAAAACCCAAGTTCATCTAAGCTCTGTGGGACTTTGGATTCATGGGTGACTGTAGAATTCACTGGTTTATTGTAGTTTGGTGCAATGTTTAATTACCTTCCCTGTTGCACTTCAAGCTAGAGGTCTTCTCTGCTCATAACTGACCCAAAAGTGGGATGAGTCTTTGTTGTGATTAAGGACTTTGAGAGACTGTTTTGTATCCTTTTCTGCTTTCAGAGTGTGGTGGTCTCTTAAAGGCTGAAGTACAAGCTAAGGATCTGTATTCCCATGCTCAGTTTGGGGACAACAACTACCCAGGTCAAGCCAACTGTGAATGGGTGATTGTAGCTGAAGATGGTTATGGGGTGGAGCTAATATTCCAGATATTTGAGATAGAGGAGGAGGCTGACTGTGGGTATGACTACATGGAGATTTACGATGGTTACGACAGCACTGCACCCCGTCTGGGACGCTTCTGTGGCTCAGGGGTAAGCCATGATAGTGGTGATTTCAGAGGGATTGCTGAGGGTGGCAAGGAAGTATCCTCATATCGTTTTTGGAGAGGAGCAGCTGTCACCAAACTGGTACTGAGAATGTTTTCTGACTGGGTTTTCTTCTTTCCCTTCTGCGGGAGATCACAGCCATTTTATCTGATGCACAGTATTGGCTGTTGGAAAATTCTTGCTGACTGACTGTACTTTGTAGCCCAGGGTTGTGTACAGCAGCATGAGACTGCCACGTTGCTGTGCCCCAGCCCTGCCATGAAAGTGTTATGTAAATGTGAGAAATGGCTTCCAAAGGCCAGTTTCATCCTCTGGTGCTTCCTGGCTCAAGCCAAGTTATGTTGTGGCCATGCAATGGCAAGGGTGAACGGTGGAGGGACTTTGAGCTGTGTGATGCTTGCAGCCTTTAGGATGGCATGCTGTCTCCTAAACTGTCACCTGCATCCCTGTTACCAGGACTGATTCTAGCATGAGTAATGATGTGTGATTTTTGAAATCAGAGGGTCTGTGTTTGGTTTCTCTAGGCCTTCAGCAGTGAAATGGAGATGTTTCTTATTGAATTTAAAGAGAGACAATCAGGGAGCAGGTCTGTGGAAGAAGTTCTTACAAACTGGGGAAAGGGTCTGGAAAATAAACAAAGGCATAGCAGCTTGGTGTGAAGAAGCTCAGGGCAGCTGGGTAGTAATCTACCTACCTGCATGCTGACAAATGAAGAATGGGTGGGAAAGGGAAGCACAAGGAGATTGCAGCAGGTCACAACAGTGTGGGAGGTAACCAGAATAGTCATGTAAGATGAGAACCTGAGTTATTTGAACCTTGGGAGAGCCTCAGCTGCCCAACAGGTTTGAGTTTGTATTGTCTCATCTCCTGAAAAGACAATGACAAATTAGAGTAAACCTGAAGACTGGGACACGAGTATTCAGGGAGGCCTGTGAAAAAAGTAGCTGGAAGAACTGGGATTGTAGAGTGGACTGGCATCAGTCTTCAAGCATAAAGAGCAAAGGAATATGCTTAGGAAGGCAGATCAGGGCAGGAGGTACTGAGCATTCAAGTCTTCATGTTTACTGGCCAAGCTGTCTTCACTGTGGGCTTAAACTCTAGTATCATGGTGCAGACAGTTATTTAGTCTGCATACTTGACCACTGTGTACTGTCTTCTTTCCTTTTCTGCAGCCTCTGGAAGAAATCTACTCTGCAGGAGATTCCATTATGATTCGATTCCATACAGATGACACCATCAACAAGAAAGGATTTCATGCCCGATACATAAGTACCAAATTTCAGGATGCATTGCACATGAGAAAATAGTTTGACTGCTCCTCGCAGATATTCCCCATCTGAAGATTGAGACATTTAACTGTGATCTTTGTCTCCTTTTTTTTAAAGCTTCTGTGCACTTGGCCAAAAGCAGTGTACAGTATTTTCTGTAACTACAACTAAATCCAGTCTCAAAGATTTGCCTCTGCAATTATTAGCATGACCCTTTCTTGTTAACCTACCTAGCACCAAAAAATTCTTTTAATCATACTTTCCAGGACATAAACATTGTATTTTGCACAACTTGCCATGGGGCTGAATGAAGACTGAACTTGAATTGAGAATAGCCTTCGTCCCTTGAATATCTTGTTTCTAGGTGACATTTCCCAAGCACCCACATAAGCTGTGTGAACGTATTTTCTGGAGCAGGTGTTTTGGACAGACAACCAGTAGGATTTTTTTCAATGGACTTTATGAGCCACTCACTCTCCCCTACCTGCCCCAGCTACTCTGTGCAATAAGAGAACAACCAGATGGCTGTGCCTGCATCATTCTTTCTGTCCTCTCTGTTATTGTCTTACTTATTGTTGAGTGGAGAGCAAGGCAGGGGACAGGGACAGTCTCTTTAGGGCTCCTAGCTACTTGGATTCGAGGTAATGAGAAGGACTCAGTGTTTGGTTTGTAGTAATTGTCATGGTATATGTTGAATGGAAGTACTTCAGTGCAGTACCCAAGGAAGGGTGGTGGCTGACACAGAAATGCTGTGGTGGGATACAAGGCATTACTGTGTGATGGTGCCAAGGCTTAGTAACAGGAGTGCTGACAGCGTGCTCCAGTTACACCACCGTGCAAGGCAGCTCAGAGGGCTGTGGCAGCAGTCTTAAATAGGCCCTGTCTTAAATAAGGAAACTCTCCTTCTCACTCCACCCATGCCTGCTTTCTCAGCCTTCTTTAGACTGCCCCCTTTGCTTACTACCACTTCCCTGTTAGCCCTTTCTTTTCACAGCTGAGCTGCTCTCCCCAGGGCTCCCTGCCACAACCTAGGAGTGCTCTGTGACTTCAGCTGGCCAGAACATCTCACTGAAGGAAATGCTGGGCAGGGGGAGTCAGGGTGTCCCTGAGGCAGAGGGACGCAGGCCATGCTACTGGTCAGCTTTGGTGATCTCTGAGAACCTGTCAAATGTGTGCAAGCTGCAGGATTGGGCTAGGAATGGAGGAGTTCTGGTTTCTGCTTCCTCCCCATTTGTCATTGGTGTATGGCCCAGTCTCTTAACTTCATGGCAAGGGTGCAAAGGAGATGGTGACTTTGACTTAGAGCACTTGGAGCTATGAGGCTCAGACATGTCCTTGTTTGCTCGTGAAAGCTACCCAGCTGTAGGCTTGAAGAATTAACAGGTAGCTTGGTGCTTCTTTCAGAAAAAAATAAGGAAAAGAGTGTTTTGGGGGAACCACTGTAACTGAGCAGTTGACATGAGAGGAAAAAAAAACTATTCTGAATGTTTCATTAAGGCACTCATGGGCAATTAGGAGCTAAAAGCTGAGGTATGTTAGCTTTAATAAAGTATTTATAATCCAAGGATTACTATGTTTACATAAGCATTGTGCTGTCAGGCTTTGGAGTGGCACTTCCTCTCTTGTGTATGACTGTGGAGAAGTGTGGGGCCAGTGCCACTGTCTAGCACAAAAGATATTCCTGGAGATAAGGGCATTTTCAGATGGATATTAAATAGACCCACCTCTCCAGAAGTCCTTGACTAGAACATGGTCCAAGTATTGTGAATACTAGGAGAAGCAAATGCATGAAAATATTTTCTTGCATAGAACAAGAAAAGTAAAGTAATTTATACACACACACAGAGGATTATATGTATATAAATTGTGCATGTAGAAGACTAGTAGTCAAAGCCTTAATAAGTGTAATGTGAACAATACTGTACCATTGACTATTGCTTTATTGCAGGCTGTATAAAATCATATTATCTCTGGGGTTTTTTTGTTTTTTGGTTTGTTTTATTTTAGCTCTGCTTTGTTTCTTTTTTCAAATTTTGTGGCCTTTGTACAGGCAAGGCCTCTGATCTCAAGCTGTTTGACCATGCAGGTCTGGGAAAGTGAGCTCTGCTGATGAGGTGTGTATTTGTCCTTCCCTTCATTGCTCCAGTTCAAGCAAAATTACAGTAACTCAGGTCTGGAAATAGAAATGTGACATCAATCCCTGTGGAACAGAAGCAAAGTTTCAGCTGACAAGCATCAGTTAAAGTTTCCAGACCTTTTAGTGTCAGCAATGGCTCTAGAGAAAAGTGACTGTAACAGGTTCCCAGGTGCTTTAACATCTTTGTTCCACGTTCTGGTAATTTCCCATCCACCCCAGACTGATTTGATGCAGATGCTTCCAATGTGGTTTGACAGATCTACTACACTTGTTAGTGTTAATCTGGGTGTCTTTTGTGACAGTGTGTTCACAAATGTTGTACTCTGCATTCCAACCAATGATCTATGTAGAATATTTCTGCTGTACTGACTGGACTTAACAGTCAATAATTCTAAATGAGTGAATTTTCTTAAGAAAAAAAATGTCAAACCCTCTGATGTGTGAATATGTATTCTGGTCTTTGTGTGGTTTTACATTTCACTAACTAAAATAATTTTTAGAGGAGGAGAAGAAGAGGGTGTGGGGACAATCACAAATGTACCTGTGCCCAGAACAAATCTCTGCATTCATTAAAGACTGTGGATTCAGTTGCACATTCTGTTGTATGCATGCATTTTCCACTTCCTCAAGGGGAGGAAATTTCTTACTACATTCCTTGTTCTGCCAACTGTTGTTTGTGTCTACTGCTAATACTGGGAAGGAGCTTTCCTGTGGGCCTTTAGGTTTGTGTTGGCCATTGCAATCAAGGGAGCATTTAGAAAGTGGGGCAGAGAAACAAGTTGGCCAGCTGAAGGGCTACATTGTTCCATGTGTTGCTCACACTTGAGGGGGCGGAGATGCAGGTCTGCAGTGATACCTATCAGGGGTCTGGGAATTAGTCCATACATATTATTCACAGGACTAGCTCGTTTGCTATACTACAGGCTCTGGCCTTCAGCACCAGGTCCCAAAGACCCAGAGACATTAAACCCTGTTTGAAGGACAGCAGGATGAGGCAGATGTTCCTTACTGCAAAGTTTTAGTCCACATTCTGTGTCAGCAAAATGCTGCTAAGGCAGCACCTAAAATGTTTTTCTTCCTCTTTCTGTCCACTGCTTGATGTCTGCCTTGCTTGCTAAGGACCATGTCTGTGTTCTTTCCCCAACACACATGTAATTAATTTATGTCCCATCACCCAGAAGACTTCCTGTGGTGTGTGTCACAGCTACCCAAACCTTCATGGCTCTTGAATTTCCTTCCAGCTGTTCCCAAAGGCAAAGCAGCAATGGAGATGAAGTAAGGAATAAGCACCCCCATGTAGCCTTCTGCACCAGAGTACCATGGCACAGTATGACCCAGTGACACAACTTACTTCAGACAAAGAATGATGCCTCAGACCAGACAGGCTCATTGGTCTCAGCATCAACCCAGTAGAAATCTTCTGCTTTGTCCTGGCATTTCCAGCAAATGCTCTGGCAGACAAGGTGGTAGCCTTAGAAAGCAAAAGCAGGATTCCCCTCTGTGCCTCATTTTAAGTGCACTCTTCGAGCCAGGAGCTGCCTTATTTGCCGTGCAGCTGGTAGAGAAGAGATGGAGGCTCCAGTGACCTGAAGCCCAGTTACCCAGGTGTATGCCAGAGCCTGATGTGCTGGCACCAAGCCAGTTCGTCTGGGTCAGCCCAAGAGAAGTGCCATCATCTCCTCCTCTTTGCAGGTCCTGCATGTATTAGCAGGAAGAGCAGCTTATCAGAAAAGGAGCACTAACCCTGACATTGGGCAGTCTGCTGTTACTGCATTCAGGGATTTTTCATGGAGAAACACGAAATGGTGAGTGGGAGTTGGGTCTTTGGATGGGAGAACTGGGGGGAGGTCAGAAAGCAGGAGAGGTGAGGCCACTGGGCCACCTATCTATTGGCTGAAAAGCTCCCTGGGGATGTTTAACCCTCCCGTTCTCTGCCCCAACTAGATCAATCAAGCTCACTCCATCATTAGCTCTGCCTTTCCTTACAGTGCAAGAGGTGGTTTCAGATACCTGCTTGGATTTTAGCATCTGCCCCCAGCCTTTCTGTCCTGGAGGTATTGTCCAGTCTTAGGGCAGTTGGAGCAAAGAGGAGATTGGTGCCCTAGATTATGAAGCGGACCTCTGCAAGGTCATTCTCATGGGCAGGTGTCAAGAGAACTGTCATTGTTCCAAATGAAGGACCGTTTTTGCATCCAGCTTAGGATATGTTGAATATTATCCCAAATATTATGCCCTTTTTGGTTATTTATCCCCTGAACATGTCCTGTGTTCGGGAGCTGTTTTTAGTAAGACAACATTTTCTCACTGCCCTGTGCTTCTCATGCAGTTGTTTGTGAATTATTGATAGATATTGTTTGTCATGGTTTTGTTCATTGCCTCAGATGAATCAACATCCCAGTGGGCAGGAAGGACATGAATATGAATCATCCCCTCCAAGACCTCCAGATGTAAGCCATTTTTAAGTTGTTCTCAACAAAGCATACATGCTGCTGAGTTGCAGGACTGGCTCTAAGGGCAGCCTTAGGCTAATGGAAACCTCAAGGTAATCTCCTCCTCATTGTGTCTGGGTCTCATACATGATTGCTGTTTCTGCTTGCACGTCTGTCCATTTGATGCAATCCCAGATAAGCAGTCAGCAATGGTTTTTAGAGTACACAAGCATTAGAGCTGCAGCCTTCATGGGAAAAAAATGGAGGGACAAGAAGGGATGGACCTGAGATGTGAGCAATTATGATATTTCCATCAAAATAATGCTAAACATTTCCAAAGGGAGACGGGAATTCTTGCACACTGTTTTCTTTGCAGTACTCCCGTGATCTCTGAGTGACAACCTTGTGACAACCAGTCACAGAAATTATATTTTGCCACTAGGACTTTTATATAACCATAATGCAGGGGACAACAAGTATCTATGTAAATGAAGATCAAGACAAACACAACAAATTGAACATCCAAATACAACCAAAGGCCACAGGAACAAAGATGACCAGAAGAAAGTCATCTGTGGTGGAATATTTTTATGAAAACTATCTGGCCTCTTACTGAAAGAAGGGCACCAAATTGTAGCTACGGACAGAAATAAGAGACACTACCCTGTTCCTAAATGAATTCATTTTAATAAAGAGCATCTAAATCCCTGTAGTGATACTGATGGTTGAAAAGAGCTGCCAGAGAGTTGGTTGCAGTCTCCAATGTTCAGGTAGGTGATCTCCTTGCAACAGCCTGCAAAAAGCATGAATGCATTCTTTTCATGGGCAGACAGACTGCAGGACACCCTTCCCCTCCAGCACCATGAGCCTCCCCAGCTGGTTGTGTGCTGTGACTGCTGTGGAGCTCCTTGTAGGCCGCAGCAGTGAGCACAGCGGATGACAAAGGCAGGATCCTTGCCCAGAAGGGACAGCCCTTCCCAAAGGCTGCTGGCCATAGGCTCTGCAGACCTACTCTACAGTGCAGCAGCAGATGTGGACACTGCCCCAACCCAAATTAAATAACAGCTCAAATCTTCATAAACAGATTTTTGTTTATTGGATCATGAATGTACACACATGCAGCACCATCCATCTGCAAAGCATGGTCTTGGTGGTACATGCTGCAGGAGCTGTGTTGGTGAGAAAACCAGCTGTTTCATGCAGCCACTGCTCTCAAAGATCCTGTGACAGAGCATCAGTGCAAGAGGCTGCAATGTCACCCAAGGCCTCCTGTGGTGTGGTCATGTCGTGGTTTGATGTTCACCAATTTCTGTTCCCAAGTTCTGGGAGGCTTCAGAGGTCTCTACTTTGTGCATGTACCTGTGTTCGGACTGCCTTCCTGAAGGCCTGGGAAAGGTGGGCCAATGCTCCTGCTGCTGATTTTAGTAAAGAAGATGTAAAGGAATAGCCGGTTTCAGGACACTGGAGAGTGGTTCAGTGCTTTTCAGCGGGGGACAGCACAGAGCTTGTAGGCAGGAGGTACATTGCTTGTCCCACTCAGAGTGGGGGTTATGTTCAGCTCCTGGGGGTTGACAACTGACTTCAAAGTAAAGTTCTGCAAGATGGTGGCTATGAGTAAGAATATCTCCATTCGTGCCAGGCCCTCTCCAAGGCATATTCGTTTTCCTGAAAGTGAAAGCAAGCAAATAGGACTCAATGGGTGTCTCTGAGTAGACCAGAGTTTGTACTAAGCAGCTGTGTTGCACAGCTTTGTTTACTACTCACAGCCATAGCAGTGAGATGACTGCCAGGGTTACTGAGGACATTTTCAAGAGAAGAATTTTTTTTGCAAAAGACCCTTGACAGTTTGAATGAGTGCGTGAAGGAAGAACAGGAGCAGGAGAAGACTTAACCATGGAGGGAACATCACAGAAGTCAAGATGAGAGAGAGCAGGGTGGCATAAAGCATGGGTGAGAAAGTGGAAGGTTGGGCCTATTGATAGGTGAATGGTTGCATGTAGCCTAAGAGGTACTTAAAAGGTGCTAGGGAATAGTGGAGCTACCACAAAAAGATTCGTTAAGGACAATTTGGGTGGTTGTATAGGAAGGTGACAGATATTTTAGATGGTGCCAGTAGATCCCATTCACATCATTACATTGATAACTCCTAGTAGGAGATTTGAGAAGCCATCAAGCCTGAAGAAGATGGGAGATGCCACCGGAGCTGGGAGCAATAGAGAGGAGTTATCCAGAGAGCAGTGAGCCCCAAGGAAGCACTAGTGGGACCGTGTTGGGAAAAGGCAGTTGTGTGTTGCAGGGAAAGACAGGGCAGTCACCAGAGGAGGAGGCTGACAGAGAGAGGAAAAGAGCAAATTGTGCTTTACCTGCTGAGAAGGGCATGAAGAAGTCACTCTTCCTAAAGGTGCCATTTTTGTTCAAGAAATGTTCAGGATTGAACTCATGTGGGTTTGGAAACTCTTTACTGTCATGGAGGACAGAACTGAGGACAGGGAAAATCGTGGTACCCTGAAGTAACACAAGAAGAGCAGAACATGAAAGGCAGGCAAATTAGATCACTCAATCTGACTGCCTGCCAAGTTGAGATTGTGCTCCCCTATATAACCCTACCAGTGCCTTTGGTTTCCCTTTGGGGACCCTTCTTTAGAGGAGACCCTACTGAATGTCACAGCAGTTGTTGGCTGCTCTTCCTGAATTCTCCTTGTCTCCAGAACACTCATCCTCACCTTGCTCTGGTCATGAGAGGACACTCCACCTAATTCTTCTCTTTCTTGGTTTTTCACAATAATGACCTTGTAGATGCACCATGTCCTTTCTTTTCTGTGAGTTATCAAAAGCACACAAGGTTGTGGAAAAGCAGCTCCTGTGGAATTCCCCTCCCCTAACAAATTTCTCCTGCCGCAATCCTCTACCTTCCCACTTCCTGGCCAGCCATTAACAGGGGCTGGAGTATCCAGCACCAATGACACAAGAGTTCTCTGCTGGTAGCTGAGCAGTTCTCTGCACCCTGCCTTACGATTTTACACAGACAGCTGGAAATCACACCACCAGCAGCCCATGTACTGCTGTTTCCCAGCTGCCCACAGTCACCCAGAAGAGCAATGAGCACTGCTGCAGTGGGCCAGGCCAAGCCATGGGCTCCTCTAGCCCACCTCTGGCAGTGGCCTCTGGCAGTGGCCTCTGGCAGTGGCCAGCAGAGTGCCTCAGGAGGTATGCTAGAATAGAGCAAACAGGTTTGGCTTGTTCCATTCAATGCAAGCATACCCTACAGTATTTTGTGGCACAGATTCTTTCTGTGCTCAATAACAAAGTCAGCAACTGACTTTGCTCCCAAGCATGTGCACAGGCTATCCTGGATGGTGGTTAGCAGCTCCAACTTTGCTGCCTTTTGTGTGAAGAATCACTGCTCTGGGTGTTTGTGAACCCACTGTGCTTCTGCAAATAGGTAAAGCTCCAGAGCAAGGGAACAAAAGTGTTGCTCAGAGCTACTGTTCAAGTCTTGGCCCGTGCAGCATCAACAAGGGAGTGCAAGTGAGCTACAGCTGCCTGAGGATAAAATCCTCACAAAGGCCTGGGTAAAAACAAGGTCAGGCCACAACAGTTGTAACTCGTGGCTTATAACTGACAGCCTAAGAACTTCTGAACTTGAGGGAGCTAACCTTAGGAATGACATAGTCTCTGAAGCTGGTGTCTTTGGTCACAGTGTGAGGGAGAGCCAGGGGGATCAGAGAGATGAAGCGCTGGATTTCATGGACCACGGCGTCTGTGTAGGGCATCTGCGTCCGGTCAGCCACACAAGGTTTTCTTGATCGTCCTACTACCTGGTCAATCTCTGCTTGAATTTTCTCTGTCATGAGAGGCACAAACCATCAAAGGGGTAAATAAAACCAAACCTATCTAAATAAGTTGCCCTAAGCTGTTTACAAATCAGAGATGGCAGGAGCATTAATTTGGTTTTGATGTTTGCTGGAACACAGCTCCATTGCTGCCCATGCAAAGAAATTTCTCCTACTGATTTGGCTAAATAAAGATGTGGACACAGTCAGGTCAGAGAGAGAGAGAGAGATAGAGAGAGAGAGAGGGAGGAGGGGGAAATCTGGGAGAAGGATGTGATGTTAGTCATGTGCCCAGCCCAGGGGACTAGCTAGAGAGGAAGAGATAACAAACTGGTACCTTGTATCTTTGGATATTTGAGAAGAAGCAGAAGCCCATGTCGTACAGTAGTGCTTGTAGTCTCAGTTCCAGCAATGAACAAGTCAAAGGTGCTTGTTATCAGGTTCTTCATGTGGAAACTGGAATTGGGATGATCTTTCTCCTAAGGAAAAAGCTTTGCTTTTTCTCTGGCTGAGCTGAGAGAAGTGGCCCTTTCTCATATCATCCCAGACCTTCCTTTTCTCCTAGAGCTGTTGCATTTCTCTGCTAAGGTGCAGCAGCTATCTGGGGCATTGCACTGCTACCTTGAGCAGTAAACTCAATACCAACCTTCTTTTAATCTGTGCACTGAATGGCACTCCACTGCTTGTTTGCTGTGCTAATTGCTTTCCAGTGAAAGAACTGCAAGACCAGCCTGAAAAAGTCCCTGTATTTTGGTGAAAGCAGAGGAAGCTCTCCCTCTCTGAACAGCTGCAAGTAGTGGTGGCTGGTGAGCATGCAGACCCAGAGCTATAAGCCCTAATACAGGCAATATCTGGGGTATTTTTGCTGCTTTCCTATTGCACAGCTTACTGAGAAGGGGTTCATCCCAATGTCTGTGTTACTTATGAGAGGGAAGGACTCAGCACAGGTGTGTTTGGGGACAAGCTGGGGCAATCTGTCTCCTTACCTCCTGCATTTTGCTGAGGAAACAGTCGATGAAATCCTGAGGGAAGTTGGGATCTAGGGAGGCTTGGTGCAACTTCACCTCCTCTGCTACAAAGGCTTTTAGAGCATCAAATTCTGAAAATATATTGTTGTGTGGGCCAGGCAGATAATCCAGGATATTTGAGAACATCTGGTAGATCTGGAAGGAAAGAAACAGGAAGGTCCCTAGTATGGCATTTGCCCCATCCTTTGATATTAGCCAAAAGCCCAGGAAAGCCACAACGCTGTAACTGAGCCAAGCAGAAGGACTATGAGGCTGGGCAGTCTGGCAGGGCTTGCTTAGTAGTAGTAGTAGGAACCTTAGAAGTGGGGAAGAAGGGTGTCCAGGACTATTGGGAAGCTGCACTTAGGTGGCAAAGCCAATTCCAGCTTTGGTGAAGGAGTTTCTTGCTCTTGAATTAAATGCCTTCAGTGCAGCAGAGCATTAATGGGGTCCTAACTAGAAGACTGAAATGGAACTTCATTGGGAGGGAGGCCTCCTGCTCCCCTCAGAGAATGTTGCCACTGTGAAATGCCTACTGAATGTACCTGTCCCCAGAAGGAGTTTGTCATCTCAAAGACATTGTTCATGTTGTTCATCAGAGCCAGGAACTTCTTGTCTTTATAATCATATCGTTTCCCAAAGACAATGGAGCATATGACATTGGAGACAGCACAGCTCAGCATGAAGGTTGGGTCAAAAGATTCTCCTGTGATTTCAGAAAAGTTACAGATTATAAAAAAAGCCCCCATTAATTGTTGTATGGCTACTGTGGGTAATCTGAACTCTGGTTGTTAGTGGAAATGTCAGATCAGTCTCTGAGCGACACAAAAGGGTCCTCCAAACAGAACAGAACATTATCACAAAATTATTACAGCTTTGTGAGGAAGGGTAGCTGGTGCATGGACCAAATCCATAGGAACTTCATTCCTTGCTAAAGATGTGAGCTCCCTTAATACAGACTATTTTTTTTCAAACATAAAATATATTAAAAATGGATTGTACCCTTTGTTTTGTTGATCTCTTCCAGCAAGTAGTCCGATTCCTCCTGTATCCTCTCTTCAATGCTCCTCTTCCCCATCCCAAAGTTCCGCAGAGTGGTGAGAGAAAACCGCCGGACTTGTAGCCATGGCTCATTGTTGCTAAAAATAATCCCTGCAGAGGAAGAAGGAAGAGGGAAAACATGTCTTGGGCATGCTGGGTGTGAGATGAACAGTGGCTGATGGTATCAGTGAATCCTGTCCCTGGAGATTACTGACGTGGTAGTATCACAGTGTACTGTGGTTTGGAGGTTCTGTAGTCCAACTGCCTGCTTTTGGCCTTCTCCACTACATGCCAAACATCCTTGTGAATAATTCATCACTCACCCATACACAATTTCCCTTGCTGCAGCTAGTGGCTGCTGCCCCTTGCCATTTCCCTGCCCATCTCTGAGAACAATCTGGCTCTCCTTCTCTGCTACCTCACACCCTTTCAGTGGTGGAAGTCAGCAATTACAGCCCTCTCTGGCTTCCCCTCTCCAGGTGGGTTGCACCCACCCCTTGCAGTTTTCCCTCATGCAAGATACACTCCAGCTCTAATCTGCTGGATCTCAGATCCACATCCTCAGCCCTTCCCTTCTCCTTCAGAAGGAGCTCAGTAAGCAAAAGTACCTAATCCATTGTTAGCCCTGTCTCCAATTGGCATGTGTCCTCTGGCAGCAAACTCATCTGCGCGATCAACCAAGGCTTCTTTCACCACATCATGTCCATACAGCACCACCACTGGGTCAGAGCCCAGGTGCACTGTGAACACTGGTCCATACTCTTCACTGAGCTGTAAAAATGCAAGAGAGAACATGACCATGGAGCACAAATAGGGAGGAAGAACGGGAAAGAATGGGAAAAGAAGAACGGGAAAAGTCCTTGCTGCTGCCTCTCACAGCAGGCAGTTAGCCTAGCACATTGGTAACATCAAGATTTGGTTCTCTCATGATAAATGTGGCTATGGAGATGGGTCCCACCTATCAGGCCCTGAACAACATGGCAAGAGCAACGAGGGGAAGCAGCTGCAATCCCCATGACTTTTCTGTACCTCTAGAATTCCAAGTCATCGAGCCATAGCCACAGGCTGACCTCATGCACAGGTCCCACACATTTCTCACTCACAGCAGAAGGAGGGAAGAAGAAGTGGACTTACCTTCTGGAGGGTTTTGGACAAGTTACTTGGTTTCACCTGCAGCAGGTTGCCTAGAACAGGAAGGGGAACTGGTCCTGGAGGCATCTTGCCCTTTCCAGACCTTCCTTTCCATGCTGCAAAGGAGAGCAGGCAAGCAATGCAAACTAGGAGGACAACAGTGACTCCTCCCAGGAGCTCCATTTGCTGCTGTGGCTCAGGAGGGAGTGACCCTGGCTGTCAGAATCTGAGTTTATATACTGAAGGTCTGTATTAGCTCAAGAACAGGTATTGGGTCACATGGCTGGGTTGGTCAGTGTTACTAGTCAATCATTTGTTAGATTGCCCTCTGTTATGAAACTATCACATTTATTGGTATTAATTATTCATTGAGGACACACTTTATCTCAAACAACTGCAGGTGCCAACAGAGATTAGGAAATCTGTAATATGCTCATAAATCTTGTTTTGTTTTATCTAGAGTTAATTGTTAAAGAGATCATGCTAGGGCACACTCTCCTACTGGGGTGCTCACAGATATTCACTGTCACAAGAGCATCTTCCAAGTACTTCAGTGATATTTGGGTTTTCTTGTTTTCCATATTGATTGTGCAAGCCCTCAGTGGTGTGAACCTTCATGTTCCTGAAACCTTCCTGACGTTATTAATACAGCTCTCACTGCATGTGATTTGCCAAAGGACATGCAACAGTGTTGTCCTCAGTGCACTGCAATAACCTCAGTCTCTCTCCCTAGAGGTGTCCGGCCTCATGAGAGAGGAAAGTATAAAATATCTATCTAGCAAGGCCAGAAAGGTCTCCAGACATGACAATAGACAAGAAAGGACTTGCTGGGTGAGACAAAATGAAGATATAAGAAAAGAGGATGAGATCTTGAGACTCTGACCTCTTCAAGGTCTCCTAGAGGAGAAAAAGAGAAAAACAGACAGAGAAGAGAGAAATCCAGAACTCAAGAGAGTCTCTGGGAAATGGCTCCCCAAGCTGGGACAGAGATGCACTTGTCCAAGGCTGGGTAGGCTATTGCAACCTGGCAACGAGTCCTTGCACTTACCAAAGCAGCTCATTCAACCTGCTGCTGGAAGCTGGCATGCACAGGTTCTTGTTTTGTTGATGTCTGACACTATGAGGAACTAGTGCCCTGGAAGTTCCCTAGGTGCTCTGGGAGACAGCAGAGCATGTCTGGTGTGTTGCAAGGGCTTAAAAAAGAGCTGGAGGCTTCCTGCCCAAAATTACTCAGTGCCTATGTACCGGCAGGGTCCCAAAAGCAGTGGCAATGTCTGGTAGAAACAAACCTCAGCACTGTGCTCAGCTTGTTCAGTCTGGCCTTAACCCTCCATCTCTCCTGAACTGTGACACATTTGCAGGCAAAACTGATCAGAAGGTGTTGCAGAGATAGGGAATGTGGGACTTGGTGGGAATTAGCAAGAGGCCTGGGTGAACTGAGTGCTTCGTTGTTTGCTGTACAGTAGTGTGTTAACGTGAGTTTCCCTTTCCCTCAGAGGAGCTAGTGAAGGTCTCCATTCCTTGCAAAAGTTTTTGTACCTTCCCTACAGAATGGAGTTCTAAGTCATCCTTGTAATCTTGGATAAGTGCCATGATTTTCTAGTTGTTCTTTTTAAATCTCATTTTACTTCTTAGAGAGTCATACTCAATACTTTGGGGGAAAAACTGAATCGCCAACGACTTTTGGCTAGTTGCTGATCTGCTGGCCAAATTCCTGCATCAGCTCAGATGCTGTCAGGGCAGTTCATGGAAGTTCATGTGAGGTTCATGGACTTTCACTTAATGAAAGTGAAGTTCATGAGAGTTTGCACTATGACATAAGGTGGCTGCCAGCTACCAATGTTCATGACCTTGCTACCTTGTCTACAAAGTTCCCTTGTTCCCATGACACTCATTGATCAGACTAATGGCCCACAGAGATGTTTTCTTCACCTACCTTCATCCTCTGCATGTCCTTCCTGTCTGTGGTGATCTTGGGTGCTATCCAAACTGGTGCTTACAGCTGGGTCACTGTAATGCATGAGCTATCAAATGGATGAGGAAAAGATTTCTGATGAAGAAAGATCTGCTTGTTTCATTTCAGCTAGGCTGCTTTCCATTTTCTATGACAACTTCTTTCAAACAAAGCATTTAATTTCCATGAATTCCAGGCTCATTTGAAGAGCCTCCCATCCCTACATGATCAAACACAGCTGTTTGGTGTCTGTGTAGGAAGTAAGAAAAGGTAGTTACCTGAAACCATTCTGAGCACAGGTACTCCTTGGTGAATCTACAGCACTTCCGGGATCGTTTCACGCAGAATTATTCTTCAAGTCCATGTAGACATTTTTGCTGTCAGCATAAGTAAAGTATTGATGGATTAAAGTGTAATAAAAGTACTTCCCTATAGTTCCAAAGTACTTTACTGATTTTTACCCAATTATCAGCAGGTAATGCAGTCAAAGGAAGCATTTGGCCGTCATACAGTGATGATGCGATTTGGGCATGCACAGCCCTCAGCTTCTAAAGAGATGAAGCCTCACTCCCTGCCAAAGTCCAAATGTTTTCCCTGGGTGTCTCTCCACTGTCACTGCCCAGTGCCCAGGCAGGCACTGTGGGCAACACAGTTGGTTCATAAGGGCTGCTCAAACCTCAGCCACACAGGCAGTCTTGTCAAGATCCATTGCCTCCATCTCCTGTTGTGCAGAGCTGCTGACAGGGTCTATACTTTGTGGAGCAGCCATCCTGGTGGGTGGATGAAATTAGCAGAGGTAGGCACAGCGATGTCCTTGACCAGCTGGGATCGTGGTATCTTGTACAGCTGTGCAGCAAAGATGGGCTGCCCACCATGCCTGTGAAGAGGGCTGGCTGGGCCCAGTGTACTGATGCTGTACAGTGCTGTGCAGACATCCAGGAGCTGGAGGGTCTGCTGAGGGCAGAAGTGAAAAGACATTCACAGTTCCATTGCATGAATGCACAATCATGTATGGAAAGATGGACAATGAGGCATTCACTTGGTTTGGCTGCCTGATGTGTGGCTGGGGAGAAAGGTCTGCATGAGATCTTGCAGTTACAGGCAGGCAATAGTTGCTAGCAGGCAACGGTTGCTGGCAGGCAGAGTTTTCTCTGGGATCACAGAAGCTCCCCTTCCCTGTGATTCAAGCCCATCTCAGGGGACCACCTGCCAGTTTTTGGGGGTAGGGGTCCCAGAGAACACACCATCCTGCCACTTAGCAGCCAGGCCTGAACCAGTCCTGCAATTATCCCCACGTAACCACACTGCAAACAGGGCTATAAATCCACAGTAAAGAGTGTTTATGGGGAATCACCAATGTTTAGGTGTGCAAAGCCTTCTGAGCTCCGTGATTTCTCACAGATTTTATGTGGAGGGCTATTTCTGTGCTTTTATGTCAGCACTCTGTGTCTGGCATTTGAACCTGTATAACCTTTAAAAGAGAAAAATAGCATTGTCACTGTTTCCTGCACTCATGCCATGTAATGATCAATTAGAGCAACAATAGGTTTCATGGAGAGAAGCAGATTTCCTGAATATCTCAACTGCGAGAAGAACTCAGGGTAGGAAAAAAGGTTTGAAGACCTTCCTAGGGCTCTACAGTATGAATAGAGACCCATCTCTTGACATTAGCTCAACTCTTGGCCTTTGGTTTTCTTCAGAGAGTAGAGGTGAGTACAGGTGAGGGCAATGGAAGGTGTTAAACTGCTGGGCTGGGTCCACCTGGACTCTTCAGGGATTTCTGGTCCCAGCTGGCTCCACAATTTAAAAGGGCTAGGCTAAAAGCCTAGCAAGAGAGCAGGATGGGTGTTGTAGGGCAGTCTAGGGCTGCTTCAGGAGCTATGCTCTTCTGCATGTTTCTTAGTCCCCTGACTTTGGTTCTGAAGGCTCATGTCAGTGTTTTTTCTGATCCTACCCTGCTGACTTGTGGCCAAAAAAGCTTGCAGCTCACTTTACCTCCAGGCTGGGAAGGGAACGCTTCGTTTGTGCTGACTACTTGGGGTGAGGCAATATCAAGAGGCTTTTTTAGCCATATCCTTGCCCAAATGCACAAGTGCATGGAATGAGAAGAAAGGAACAGGTTTTGATGTGAGGTGTTGCTGAACAGCTTCTGTACATCTTGCATAATCAGGGGGCTGTTTATATGACACAGCAGTCAAGGACTTGGTGAAGTGCTGTGCCTGGAGCTAGATCTCTTGGCTGGTGGATTCTCTCACTGCTGTTCCAGACCCTAATACTGGCTAAGTCCCTATTTCATAGAGAAAGGTAGGATTGTAGAGGGTCTAATCTGCAATGTGGGCCTCTGAAGCCCCTCCTGCTGTGTCCTCTTTCCCTAGATATTGAAGGGAAGGCTCATGCTCTGCAGAATGACTCTGACTGTGGGCTCTTGATATCTGGAACTCCAGATGGCTCCAGGAAAGTATCGGTCTCTTATGCTGGCTGTTATGTCTTTGAGTGGGTGAGTGACCTTAGGGATTCTGCTGGGGTTGTAACCACTGCTGCTCTGGCTGTCCTGACTGGTGTGGCTTTCCCCTAGGATCACAATTACCTTATACTGGTTGGCCTTGAAGGAACAGATGCTGCTGGGCAAAAAGTTCTTCATGAAGAGACACTGCTCAGGTGCCCTGTGGCCCTTCCTGGTAAGATACAAGCACCTGTCAGAATGTTGTGGTGATGAGTGCCATTCCTTTCAGACAGCTGTTCCTAGTCAGTTTAGGGGTTAGGAAAGGGGAGTTTCTGCTGTGCAGAAGGCCCTGTGTAAAAGGGTTTGGACATAGGAACCATCAGCTTGCTGGGGACTTGTGCCTCTCTGCAGGGTCATCAGGTGAATGTGTTCATTGTGTCTCGCATATTCTGGCTACATGACTTCCTGCCAAGTTCAGGGATTGAACTGGAAACTAGAGACAGTGATTTTCTTAACCACCAAGAGTTGATCTAGAATGCTTTATCTTCACAGATCTGATGTAAGTCCAGTTTTCTGTACATGGCCTCAGGAAGAGTCTCTGTTCCATGGAAATGCAGGTCACTCCTGAGCAGGCTTCCATGCTAGATCCAGGCCACGTGTTTGACCCTCACCTGACTCTCACTTCCCTTGATTTGCATGCAGAGTCACCAGGACGCCTCCAACCAGTGTCTTTCATGTCTTTGTCCTCCTGCTCTTGTGCTTTAGCTGCAAAGACCTTCTGGTTTTTTCCAGCCCTGGATGCTCCCAGCAGTAGTGTCTGCTCGGCTGTTTCCAGCCAGGATCGGCTGCCATGTGCCTCCCTGCCCTTCAGCCAGGGAGACTGTGAAGCGCGAGGCTGCTGCTATGACCCCAGAGACAGGGTGAAGCCTTGCTACTTTGGTAACACAGGTAAGCCTGAGCAGTTGTTCTCCCTCCCTCCTGAGTTGCTGCAAGACAGGATTTCTCACTTTGCTGCCAGGGCTTGGTGTGTACCATGTCTGCAGGTGGCTCAGGGCCATGCTTTTGGCTGCCAAGAATATCATGTCCCAGCCAAGTGTCCAGCATTTTCCACTGTATTGCAACAGACCTGGTTTTATGTCCAGCATCTGTGTTGTTGTTGTTGGAGTGGTTGCACTTGTCTTGCTGTACTTAGCGCTTGTTTTGTGGGTTAAAGGCAGGACAGCTTGCAGGACTTGCTGGTCTTGTCTTGATTGTGATGTTAGGGCCTCCTTCCCATCCCTCTTATCTCTGAGCTCAAGATTGCTTGTGTCTTTCTCTCCAGTGACAGCTCATTGCACACCAGATGGCCAGTTTTCCATTGCTGTTTCTCGAGACGTGACCCTGCCACCTGTTGCCCTGGACTCAGTGCAGCTGGCCAGTGGACACAGTACTGGCTGTGTCCCTGTCCTGACAAACCATGCCTTTGTTGTGTACCAGTTTCCACTCTCTGCCTGTGGCACTACTTTTCAGGTAAGAGCTGCAGCTGTTGCTAGGCTGGAGGTGCTGGAACAGCCTGGCATGGCTTTGGCTGCCTAATGGACATCCTACAGACTTCCAGAGGCCCAATGCTGTTCTCCAGCCTCATATTGATCCAGCCTGACTTTACCACAGTGATGGTGCCCATCTGTCATTCCAGATGATTGGAGACCAGGCGATATATGAGAATGAGTTGGTGGCAAGCAGGGATGTGAAGACTGGGAGCCTTGGCTCTGTCACTAGGGATAGCATTTTCAGGTATTACCCTGGGGCTGATGTTGCTGGGTGTCACAGTGTTCAATGTCACTAGAGAAATTCCTGCTTGTCACAAACTCTGAATTCACATGAGGGCTCTGGAATAGGTTAAAGACTGGTGTATCTCTAATTAGAAGAAATACACCTGGTGTTGATCAGTGACAATCTGCAGATTCGAAAATATAAACACTAAAGAGAATTTCAAGCATTTGTTAAAAGGAAGTGTTGGAAGAAAGGGGATATAACTAATTAAAGCAGATTATACATTCCCATATTGGAGAAAGGAGGTATCGGAGTGGCTTTTCTTATTTGCCTGATTTGGACCTTTCCTTTAACCACCAGGTTACATGTCCGATGTAGTTATTCCATCAGTGGGAGCTCCATTCCCTTGAGTGTTCAGGTCTTCACATTGCCACCACTCCCTGGTGTGTCCGAGCCAGGTCCTCTGTCTGTGGAGCTGCGTGTTGCCTCAGGTAGGAGAGGTTTGCAGGACCTCCTCAAGCCTCTCAGTGCAGGCCTCTGGTCTCCGATGAGTGCTGATGGATTAACCCAGCACTGTTTCCCTGCCATGGTGGGAACTTACTGACATGGCTATAAAGGATGCCTGTTCCTGTTTCTTCCTGCTCTTAAATGGCTCTTCGGTTTCTTCTGTCCCAGATGGAAGCTATACTTCCTACTATACAGACATTGACTATCCTGTTGTGAAGACTCTGAGAGACCCTGTTTATGTAGAAGTCAAGATCCTTCAGAGAACAGACCCAGACCTGATTTTAGTTCTGCACCACTGCTGGGCCACACCAGGCACCAACCCCCAGCAACAGCTGCAGTGGCCAATTTTGGTGGATGGGTAAGTGACTTGTAAAAAACTTTGGGTTGAGGCAGTAACTTGCTCTTTTTTCATTCCTTACCTTTACTCCTCAGGTGCCCTTATGCAGGGGACAACTACCAGACACAGCTGATGCCTCTGAGTTTCACCTCAGGAGTACTGTTTCCTTCTCATTACCAGCGTTTCACCCTCTACACATTCAGCTTTGTGGACTCCACTTCCCAAGAGAAACTCTCTGGGCTGGTAAGATCCTTTCCTGGCTGCCTAGCTTCATATTGAAGACAAGTAAAATGTGTGAGCAATAAGAATCACTTCATAACTATGAGTCTCTTGGTCTCCTTGGGCGAGTGGGGTGAAGACTAGAAAATTCCCTGCTGAAACAGAAGGGGAGAGGTTAATGCCGAAAACCTTATTCCCTGAAGAAAATGTGGTAGAGGTAAGAGACATCACTGGAGGGATGTGACAGAAAATGTGGCTACCAGAAGGGTTGTAGTTTACTTAAGCAAGTGCTAGCTTGTCTGGTGAATTAGCTTAGGGTGTGTGCTCTAGCTATGCTAATCAATATTCTCAAAACTACATTTCTTGGCCAAAACGACTTGGAAATAACTTTGAGTACCTTTTGAAGCATCTGGGCGCTGAATCTCATTGAGCTCCTACAGTTAAGTCACATGAAATTCACCTTGCCTTGTACTGTTTGCTCAGTGCTCCTGGGATCAACTAATACTGAAAATTGGTCTCAGCTATACTTAACAAGGTTCACGGTGAAGTGGTGCTCAGGCAGCAGCATTGCAGGTGTCAGGGAGAAGGGCTCTAATGCCGGATTTGACCGAGTTTTAAAGTGTATGGTGTAAAGGTTTCGAAGCTGCCTTGGAGCAGACAGCAGAGGGCTCCAAGGCTACAGCCTGGATGTGAAACTAACCGAACAGACCTTCCTGCCTTCCCCTTTAAGGACCAGGTGCGCTGGTATGGAACTAACCCTCCTCATAGCCGCCCATATGGTGCTGTGGCTTTGGATTTGTCGCTAAAACTTGAAAACATGTTCTTGCTGTTTGCTGAACAGGACTTGCAGAACACCAAGACTTTCTCTTCATTCTGCTGTCTCTCATCCCCAAGTGAGTAGGCATGGGATAGGCTAGAACCTGGGAGGCAGCAGAGCTGACTCAAAATGGCCAAAGGAATATTCCATGCTGCACGATTTTCTGCTCAGCATTAAAGTTTAGGGGATTTCATCTTCCAGTGTAGCTGATGCTCCAACTGCCTGGGCACTGATCTGCCTGTAGGAGCAGGGTAGGTGATTTGCCTTTACCTCACTCGTGCTTTAGGTTTTTTTCTTCCCACTCCTTCACTTAATTAATTCTCTTTATCTCTCCAGCTACAGGTTTTCTTGCTTTTGCTCTTCCTATTCTTTCTCTGCCCTGCTGGGGCAGAGTAGGGGGAATGAGTAAGTGGCTGTGTGGGTGCTTAGCTGTTGGCTGGGGGTCTATGCACCACACTAGGATATCACCAGTCTCCAGACACTGCCTGAGGGATTTCAGGCTGTGTTCGGTTTTTCTCTAGGTGTACCTGCACTGCAGTGCTTCAGTGTGCCACCGGTCTGTAAAGGAGTCCTGCATCACCACTTGTCCTTCCAGAGTCAGTAAGTGTCCTGGCCTTCTGCTTCCCTGTGCCAAGGGGCAGCAAGGGCCTAGTCTCCAAGCTGGGGAGTAGGAGACATGTAGCCTAGGGAGTAATTCCCTTGAGGCATAGACAACTTGACAAAGCATTTCCTGCTCCTTTCCACCGATTAAGGGCTCTTCTTATGCCAAAAAAGACAGATCTTCATGGGCTCTTAGCTCTACATGGACTCACATGGAAATTGTGGCCTTCAGAACCTTGCATGTGAAGCTGATCTGGACAAAGTTTGCTGACCTTCAGGGCTATACCTCTTCTTACCTACAACCTTCACATTTCTCTGTAGGGGGTAAAAGAAGTGCTGAGCATCCTTTTCGGAAAGGTACTTCCCACGTCTCCAGCAAAGGCCCTGTGATTTTCCTTCAGGATGAGCTAAGACAGGACACAGCCAAGGATGGCCTTGGTAAGTGTGGCAGCAGAGCAGGGGAAGGGGGCTAGTCTAAGGCTTTTCTACAGAAAGGCTGAGCCCCAAAGTCATCCCTGTGCCTCACTGGGGAGCATTAATTGGGGTGTCTCTCCCCACAGGAGCGGCTGTGCATGCTGCAGCCCCCTGGGCTCTGGGACTTGCTGCTGGGGCAACTGGGACAGCTCTGTGTGTGGTGCTTGTGGTTTCTGTGCTGTGGCAAAGGAAGGTGTCAGCAACACACGAAATCAACGGATTGCAATAAAGCAACTGCCAACCTGTTTCGTTGGTGGTATCCCTCCCCCTTGAGATCCAAGCTGTAAGACTTTATTTGCAAGGCATAAACTACCCCAATGGCTTTGAAAGCTATCCAAATGCTCTGAATTCATCTCACTCTGGAATTCTTCTGCTCTGGGTTTGGTGTTATCTGTCTGCCTAGGACAAACTGAAGACCTTGTCAAGGCCTGGGCTGCAGACTGAGGCAGGATTGATGGTGGGTGGTGTTGGCATTTCTGTTAATGAATAGAGTGGCTTTCAAAAGTAGTGACCTAGGCTACATTCAAACACTGAGCAGGAGTGCAGCAAAACTCACTGAAACCAGATCCTGCGGCTACATCTCTCTGCCTCTGGGGATGCAGAGCAGGTATTTTGACTGCACCAAGAAGTTGCAAATTGTCCACTTGTTGCTAAATCACTAGGTAAGTTAGGGCTGTGCTCATGTGGCAGGGCTGGAAAGCAAGGATGCCAAAGCACTACACAAATGGGCCTTCCTAATGATGCTGTGCATGAACTTGCCTTTCTTGCCCTAGAAACAGAAAAGGGTAGATGGTATTTTTCTGGTGAATGAGAACATGGAAACATCATTCCAACTGGAAAAAAAAGAGTAGGACCTAGGTGGTTTGAACTTCAGAGAAAAAACAAAAATGAAACTTAGAGCTTAATCTAAGATGAGAAATAAAACTTGCTATTTGAGTATCAGGAGCAGTTCAGTGTGGTGTTGTCAGTCCCAGCAGCTGGGCAGCATCCCTCTTTGCTTTCTGAGGTCCTGGGTGAAAACAGTACAGCAAAACTCTCCAGGCAGTAGAGGGGAAACAGGGCTACACCCCCTCCTTCCTGCCCAGCCTGGGAGAGCTCTGTTGCTTGCACTTGCACTGAGATCTGCTTACAGCTGATGGGGTAGTCCTTGATGGGAAGGAAAAATGCTTTTCTCTCTTTTTCTCTAAGGCTTGATTAGAAATTCTTCCTGTTAAGGGCAGGAGAGAAGTCTTGATTGTATTGCTTTGGGGCCCTTAAGAGGGAGGAGTAGCACTTACACATGGAAGCAAAGAACTGATCAGTAGCTTGCTTGAGGCAGCAGATATTGTTCTTTTTAATTAGGTTCTGCTTATACTGTGTGATTGGAGGGTGTTAACGAGTAGTGGGATCTGTGTTTTAATTCCTTTCCTATTCCAAGAAACTTCAGGAGTAATCTTATATTTTTATTTTTCTGGTAGAAATTATTTTCCCTGCTACTGTCAGGATAACAGTGATCTTCGTCTTGTATGCTTTCAAAATCTAACCAGAAGAAAAGACTATTCCAAGTTGTATGGTGGGAGGGAGAAGGAGATCACAGGCTGGAAAAAACCATCATCTGAAGATAGGTCAAACAGCCTCCTCTTTTGGAGCAGGCCTCTGGCAACTAAATGACCTTGGTACAGGTGGAGCTCTGTCTGGGAAAGCTGAGTGTAAACTCATAATGTGCCTCATGACAAGCCTTTAGTAGCAGTCTGTAATGTTAATTAACTGGGCAATTAGAGGAGTAATATAAACTACACCTTCTCAGTGCACCAGGCAGGGTGCTCTGGCACTGGTCTTAACTGTGTGTGTAAGCCAAGACCTAAACACCTCCTGTCTGCTACTGGAGCCTTCCTATGCCTCAGTAAGGGAGACAGAAATATTTGCTTAGAGAGCTTAGATGACCGGGTGGATGCTGAAGGGGCTGTGAGAGTCAGGTCCCTGCTGCCCTTTGTTGGGTTACTGAACCACCCCAAAGTGGCAGGGAGCTCTGGGTGTGTATCCTATGGGAATTGCATAGATTCCCCTGCAGGGACTGTCCCTTTTTGTGCAGAGCTGTGTGTAGGAGGCTGATATGATGCTTAGCATAGCACTGCATGTATGCTAAGTGGAGGTGGGTGAGCAAAGAAACAAACTTAATTCCTTTATCCACTCTGGGGAGTCTTCTTTAAGGCTTGCTACTTGGTCCTCAGCTGGCAGGAAGGCTGTGAGCAGCAGTGAGATGTGAGTTGTTCTTGTGAAGCACTGGTACAGGGTGAAAGGCGGCCTGGAGGTTTCCTCCTCTGTGGCATCGGCCCTGTCTTCACTGCCTGTTCTCCAATGCCACTGAGGTGTTAATGGCTTTCATGGCTCCTGTTATGCAATATTTGTTTCTGCAAAAAGTGTATTCTTTCCCTTCTACCTTCACAGATGCACTTCTGGCTTACTTTTTTTCTAGGCCTCTCTTTAGTTGAGTTTCACTGGCTTTTCACCACTACTTTCCTTTGAATACCTCTGTGTGACTTCTGTCAGCATCCTCTTTAGCTTCACTCCATATCACCTGGTTATACAGTTCAGTTAAAGCTGTTGGGGGGTGCTGTACACAGTGGCTTAGACACCTGCAGGGGAAAGGAAGCTCCTCTGCTGGGGGGTGCTGCTGGCTGGGAATCAGGGCTGAGGAAGAGCAGCCCAGAGGCCAGCTAAGATCTGTCATTTGAGGCTGTTGTGTAGTGCTGCTACTGAATCCAGATTTTCAAAAAGAAACCCCAGTGCTGAGCATCAGCACACTTTGTCCCAGTGCCTTCACTGATTCTTCTTGGAAGTGCTGTGTGTGCTACCTGTCTGTGGAAGCAAAGCCCAGCAACAGCACCTAATACAAGGCTGCTCTAAATTAACATATCCATGTTGTCATACCTGAACTTTCAAAAGGCTCTCCTCACCCTCTAGATGTTTGAGAACAGCACCTGCTTCCAAAGAGCAAACTTGCTTCTTTGCCAAAGCTAAAGAAGTTCTTTAGAAGCTTGGAGGTAACAATTCCTTTCTTGAGTAGCTATGCTCACCTGATACCCTAAAGGTGTGGCAGTTGCTATACTACAAGCCAGGTGTTCATTAATAAAATATCTGAAAACAATTATCATAAGTGATACTTTTATTAAAATTCTTATGCATGGATTACAATGGATCCTGGAGTGGAGAACTATACAGTATGTTACACATTATAAATATATTTATTTCTGAAAATACATGATCATATTTAATGTAATGCTGTAATAAAGAAGAGTGCTAGTTTATCTTAGAAACAAAACACCCAACAAACTTATACCATGAATAGAAAGGGTTGTAGAAAATACCAGTTCATGATACTGTCTTAAAACACATTAAATTCAGTTTGCACTGATTCATATTCTGTACAGTCTCTGTAAAAAAGCTGGAGGGATAATGGAGGATGTAAGTTAATGCAGGATTTTTGTCCCCTGTATTTACAGAGATATACAGAATATTCACGGAATAATCAAGTCATAAATCTTTCTAGCTTTGGATGAAGCTAGCAAGATATACAGTGAATAACCAAGTCCTGCAGTAGCAGCTACAACATTAAACACAGCACCTACTTCGGGGTGCTAACTTTGAGTCAGCACAGCCATTGTTTTTCTTTTTAATGGAGATCTGGGTTTGGGTTGTGAGGTTTGGTCATTGTGTTTGTGGGGTTTTTTGAGATGCTAAGTAACAACAGTAGCAATCCCGAGTGCTTGAACCCTTGAGCCATCGCTCATCCCTGCAAACTATACTGGCCCTGGAACAGCATGGTGGAGATGCTCTGAATCCCAGGAAAGACCCTGCTCTGGTTTGGAGGACTCCAATGGCTCCAGTTGATGTGGATGAGCAAGGGTGAAGCATCTGTTCCTGAAAGACTAAGCCTGCTGAAGCTGATCATTCCTGCCAGCTTGTCAAATCTTGTTTCTCAGGCAACCTGGGGTTGGGGACAGATTTTTAAATGGCAACTTGACTTGTAATTTTGTTATAATTTATGGGGTAGAACAATCTTTTATCGAGAGGCAACGTTAGTTTACTTAAATCTTTACTCCATGTGTGTTAATTATTTTGCTAGTACCAATAAGAGCTAGAGTGCAGAGACCTCTGCAACCATGGGATGTTCAGAAGCATGCACTGCCTCTTCCTTGAGTCAGGAAGCAGTGGACATGTGACAATAAGGCAGCCTCCACACACAGTCATAGTGTTACACAGTTGTTAGCGTATCCCAAAGGAGCACCAGTTTATAAAGGACGTATTTGAATTACTTCCCCTTGCAGCCTTGCTCTCCTCAACTTTTCCCAGCAGAGAGAGTGCAGGCAGAGCCATACAGCAGCATGACTGCCCCACCTACAGCCTCAGGCCCCCACCTGCACAGACAGAGCACTTCAATGGAACTTTAAAGTAGGAATTCAAGCCCAGTGTCCTGTCCCCCATCAAAGAAAAACCAGAAAAATATCGATTACACAATGGCTGGGTGTGGGGCAGAGGCTGCCCTGGATGCCCCCTCCAGTCTCTCGAAAGGCTGATTCCTGCAGTGCCGCTTACTCCGGTCTTTACAACGAGTGTGTACAATGCCAACTTCTGTGCAGGGTAGCACCAGAGTCCAGGGGCCTCTGCAGAAGGAGCAGGCCCACAGGACGGGAAGCTTTCAGGAATGACCTTAGCTTCACATACTTTGTTTTCCTGTTGGATTCCAGTGAAATGGCACAGCTGGCCATGGGCTTCTCTGAAGGGAGGAACTGTGCTGGGGACAGAGACTGCAACTCAGGTTCCCCAGAGAGAGGAGGCTGAAATTTCATCAGCCACCTCTGCCCTGGGCAATGAGTCTCTAGCACTCCTCTAGATGAAGCTATGTCCCATAAAGCTAATGTTTATTTCATTTTCAGCTGGAGAAGTCCCCAGAAAGTAATGAGAATTTAAAAGCTTCAGTGTTTCAGGTAATTCTGCTCCCAACCCAGAAAAGAGGAAGAATTTCCAAATCTTAAAAGTCCCTTTTGGTTGTGTTGCCAAGATGCTAACAGCAATTTTCATCTGTGGCTTGACTTTAAAAAGTACATTTCAGATGCGGGAGCGAAGCCATACATAGCTAAGCATGTATCTGCCCACAGACCCTTCTCAACATCCCCCTTCCCTCTTTCTCTTCCAACACTCAATACAGAGTTGCTCTGTTGACAGTTGTGGGATGTAGATTGCACAGAGTAACCCCGGGATTCTTGGTTTTGTGTCCTTTGGTGTTCTTGCCTTGACTTTCTGAAACAGAAACATGCAGTGAATGTGAGATTAGAGTTTCTCTGTATTTAGCCTGTGGGCTGAGTTGGGAAGGTGGAAGATGAAGCTGAGTCTGATTTTCTTTTCGTCTTTGTTATGGACAGATTGTCTCTTTCCCAAGACATCTCACTGCCTTATTATTTGGAAGTCTTTTGACTGACTGCAGCTAAATGAATTTAGTGCCTTTTATGTTTTGTGAAAAGGTTGTGTGACGTAGCCTGTATGACTACAGTTGCCTTTAAATTGTGGGTTAAAAAAAATACAACAAACCAAAAGCAGGGAGACTATTAAAATGAAGATATATGGGCTAGTCCTCAGTAGGCATCAATCCACATTATTTGAACTTCAAAAACTGTACCTGTTTCTGTCTTTGCAAGCTGGAGTGTGTCTGGATGAAGGCACAGGACTGCCTCATTTTTGTGCCAGGAAGAGGTGAAAAACCCCAGCCCACAAAGAAACATATACTGCTTTACTTTACCTTGCTCCACTTGACTCAGGTTTTAGAAAGGCCATAAGTTTTCATTCTTTGTATTTTGTCCCAGAACAATCATGGAGTTCCTCTCAGTTTTCCTCAGCTCTGAAGACATAATATCTGGCCTTAACAAATGGAAAAATACAAATGAAGTTGACAGTGGCCAGAATGCATGGCTGTGTTCTTAACATTAATGTGCTGTGCGTATGTATCTAAGCTATACCCAGTGCAGCTTCTCCTCTCCAGTCTGAAATCCCTAACAGATGCTGTCCAAATATTTGTGGCAGCATCTAAAAAGAGAGCTACAAGATGCACCACTTGGCAGGGAGCCACATTGTAATGGATGGACAGAAACATCATTTTGTTCAGAGCAACCAGTATTTTCTGCCTAGCTGGAAGATGAGGGATAAACTTGTAGCTGCATGTCACAGGGAAGTTAAAATTTCTGGCCTAAAATAGTAAGTAGGAAATGAAGTGTTTTGAAGAGCAACGCTAAGCTAGCTGCTGTGGACTGTCTCCAGCTTCATTTTTTGTTTGTTATTTATTATGTATGTTTGAAATGAGTATAATACATCCTGTTTGGTTGAAATGACTTAGTTAGCTCAGGCCTCCAGGGCTTATGAGAGACAAACCTTTTCAGACAGTTTCTAGACACCTATTTAAAAGAGGTTCTGTTTAAGGATAAAAAGCTGTCTTTTTTTTTTAGGCTATATTTGAAAGTTATTTACAGAAAATAAATAGCTAATACTATTTACTTCAAATCTTCAATTTGAAAAATTTCAGCTCAAAGTCCTGAGTAATGTGGTGCAGGCTCTTTACTTCGCAAACTACATTCGTTTTTTTACTATATTTTTTTTCTCAATGTTGTACATTTTTATGTTTTGTTCTGCTCTTAGTTCTTTTACAATGGACTGGTCAATCTTCTGCCTTGATGTTGTTTAATTCTTTGGTGGTTTACACCTTAGTATTAGTCTTCCATGTGAAGAGCATCATTCAGATCTGAGCCTGAGGTTCTTTGGCCCTTTTCAACCTTTACTACACAATATTGAAGATGGGGCTTTGTCATGTTAGAGCTGCTAGGTTACTTCACACTAACCACAAAGTAGGCATTATACAGCAGCAAGCTTTTGGTGGCTTCAAACTGAAACTTTACCATGAAAAATACTGCATTTGATGTTAGCTCATGTCCATGCATCTGCATTAAATCTACAGCTCCCATGGATATCCAGGTGGGTATATCTGCACTGAAATGTCAGGAAGGGAATGCCCAAAGCTTCCTACATTAGATCCTGCCCTGGAAAGTGGAGGACCATGTGCTGCTTAAATTCACAACACCGTAATGAAATCAGTCATCAGTCCTTTTCACAGAATAGATGTTGCTTTGCAGGAATAAATGTATTAGCAGGAAAAAGAAAATGAAATGAAAACCTGAGCCTGTTTAGAACAATGTATGACAAACCACTGAGTCTTGTGCCAGTATGTTTACCTTGGCTGGCCTCCCCTCTCTCCTGCTAAAAGAACCAAGTTCTCTCTGCTATGAGAATTCTTTTGTGGATGTTAAAAAAAAAAAAAAAAAAAAGAAAAAGAAAAAAGAGAGACAGAAAAGAAAAAACAACCACCCTGGAGCAGATCATTCATCATACACAGAGTAGGAGCATGAAAGGGGATTTGCTTTGACCTAGTTACAAAAACAAAAACAAAGAGACTTTCTCTAATTGCCTAAATGGCTCAAGTTGGACTGGGTGTCAAAAGCAACAAATCTGACTCCTTCAGAGCTGTGTGTTAATACAGGGCACCAGGCACCAGCTTGTTCCAGTGCAAGACCTGGAGCCCCAGAAAGCCTGGCTAAGCAAAAGCCAACCAACTCCATATGTCTGCATGTACAAACAGGACCAGGAGCCAGGACAAACATGTTTCATAAATTATAACAAAGACTGTGGCTTTAAATGCTGAGAGTATTAGGGCTTCAAGGTTTGCTTTGCCAAGAGCTGCAGGAGAGTCAGATTTTATTGCTTTACCATTCTGGTACTGCTGCAGGAAGGGTCTGTCTTAGTGTCCAGCAGCATTTGCTGCTCTGTCATTGATCCACTAAGCCTAACTTTTTACTTCATAGAAGCCTGAGGGCAACTGCATATCCAAACTGCCACATGAACAAGGGGCCCAACTTTTCCACAAAAGGACAGGGTCGGTACACTGCTATTGCTGGGTTTGGGGTAAAAAGAGCAAGCCCAAATACAGATAGGGCTGGGGTATAAGGGCTAGAATGAAGGAGAAAAGGAAATGGAGGGAGGTAAGGGGCATGAGTAGAGGCAAGAGTTTTATGTAGATATATGGGAGAAGAAAGTTAGTAGAAGAAAAGGCCATTCATCAGCTACTGAAAACAGCCTGCAAGAATCAGTGTACAAGAGCTCTGAAGATGCCTGGATACAGCCAGGAAAAAACCTGTGTATTTGGCATCTCATTGTACAGCATTTCCATGATAGCAGTAGCTGTCCATTTTAGGAGACTAATTTCCAGGGAGCTAGAATTTCTGCTAGGAGATATTGGCCTGAGCCTTCATTGGAAACACATCAATTTAGGCAACTGAAGACCTAGCCTTCAATTCTTATGCAGGGAGTGCTGGCGCTGTCCTCTGTGCTGTGGAGATGGGGCAAGCAGAAAGTTGCAGAGACAGAACTTTTCTGAAACCCAAATAAAAGTGCTGGTTCTATTCCGGTTTAGAGGGAAAGTTCACAGGAATTTGTATATTTTCCCCAGCTGGTTCACCATCTATTTTAGATGGAACTGTTTGATCTCTCTGCGCTTTGTGTTTCTTTCAGTTTCCCAAACAATAGGAGGAAGCTCTCCTGTTACGTGTGCTTGGGCCCCAACCAACCTTTTCCCAGCTGGAAAAATCACTCCATGTGTTATAGGGTTTTTTTTTCCCAGCTGTAATTATAAGATTCCCAGTTCCCTTATGCATTTAGTTAGGTAGGTAGGTACAGGCTGTCTTAAGGGGAACAATAGGACATTCCTGAGTGCTTAAACAACTGCTGTTTCCCCACCATCACCCCCTCTAAAACCGGAGGAGGGCTTAAGCACATTTGAAGGTAACTGAGACCTCAGCTGAAAAAACATACAGGGAGGTGCACAGCTCCACGTAATGCTCCTGCTTTGGTGACTAAGATACCCAGGCTCTTCCTGTTACTTGACTACATACACAAACACTCCAAATTCACCAGACTAGCTGGGAAGACTTGGCAAGTGCATGAGGAATATCTGTGCAAGGGGTAGCTGGCAGAACTGTCAGATGGCCATGCAGAACACAGTTTAGCTCAGAGGCCAGGCTACAACCAGCGGGGTAGACAAACTTGCCCAAGGGAGCAGCACGGATCACTTAATAGAAATAAGACCTCATATTTGACCCAAATATTCATCTACAGCAACAAACAGGTCCCACCCATGAGCACACATTCAGCAAACTTCATCTCTTCTTCCTCTGACAAAAACCATCCAGCTGATCCCGACTGTCCCATCCCAACACACATCTGGTAACTACAGTCTGTCCCGCTGGATGAAAGGTGGGAAAGTAGACAAAAGAGAACATTAATGCTGACTGCAATGCTTAGGAGGGAGCAGAAAGACAAATAATTAGGCTACAGAATGGCTCTGGCTAATTGTCATCATCCCCCTGCCCTACTGGGGAGAAGCGTTATTTTAGGGACCCTAATGTTTCCATGATTCTCACACGGCTAACAGCCAGTTGGGATCCTAGAGCATCTGGGCTCTAAGGAAGCAAATGCTACTGCTAGTCAGGACCAGCATATGCAACGGAAATAAGGTAAGGAGTGGTTTTCTCCAGGCAGCAACAACCAGAGGTAAACCTTCTACCACCTCCTCGCAACACTAAGTGAAAATCTCCCACAGCATTCTCTCACCTATACAACTGCGGGCAGGACCTCTTCAGAGCAGCAGAGGACAGCCCCAGCTTGTTCTGGTTTGTCAGCCGTGTCTTCCTCATAAGATCTCTCATTCTCCTCCAAGCATGGCTCTCACCCTAGGGAGCAAAAAGAAACCACAACTTAAAGGACCAGAGGCAAGCTGCTGGCAGACTTCATCTGGTGAACATGTAATATTTTGGGGTATTCCAGCGTGGTGGGAAGAGGGAAGTTTCTTTATTTCGTACAGATAAGGTCAGGGCCCACAAAAGAATTTTTAACACTGCAATGATGCCCAGTAGCCAGCCTGTACCTGTATGGGACACAAAGAGGCAGGATTGATGAACTCTGAGTAATACCATCTTTTTTTTGTATTTTGTTTGGTAACATTTCTTTGCCTAGGACTCTGCTGTTCTTTCTGACTTAGGATTTCAGAGAGTGAGGGCACCTCACTGCTGAATGCTGAATAGCTGCCTAAGGGCACGTTTTACCCTATTGTTATGCTGTGCTAAAGGAGAAGATCGGTTTGGTTTCCTACCTACTCACATGCACGCAGGGGGCCTTTACAACAAAACCCAAAAAAGCACTTTGACTCTCTTATCCCTTCTATTAGGCCAGGTGCATTGGTATCAGCCTTTTTTAAGGTGGTAGCTTTTGTGGACCATGAATTAGAAGAGATCAAGCCTTTGTTTCTCTGTCACGTCAGCAAGCCACAGCTATTGGGCCCTTACATTTGAAATGCTAATAGAGATTATCAGGAGGTCAGGGAGTCTCAGGAGGCCATCTCTAATCTTTTTTCTCTCCAGGCAGGGCTCATCTGGACCTGTGAACTACATGGATCTATGAATCAAAGAAATTAATGTTTGTGGGGATATTGTTTTGAATTTCCTAAAGTGATGACTGGAAAACCTGGGGAACAGAACAAAAATTATCATGTCCCAGAGCTAGCATAACAGAGAAAAATTATTCCCATTTCAGTGAATTTCTCAAAGTATTGTCATGTTCCTGTCATTGTTCTGCCCTGTCCCGAGGTTCCTCCTTACTGTGTGCTGGTGCTGCTGTGCCACCAGCAGAGCCATTACTACAGGAGTTGTGGCCACCTTGAGAGCACAACCTGGCAGCCGCCCAGCCACACTTACCACCCCCAGCAATGCCTACTGCAATAGTTCTTCTTGGGAATCTACAAAGTTTTCAGTTCAAAACTTCAGATGAGGTCATGGCTCAGCTGAGAACTGCAACACCTGATTCAGTGCTATTGAGTTAATTGCCTCTAAGCAAGACTGTTTACTCATGGAAATAGCAAACCTCTGTGTTTACTGCTAGGATAAATGTGTGCCGTGGAGGGGTTTTGAGGCCTCAGCAGTTAGTCCCTCGTTATGCTGATGTTGTCTCAGACAAGCAAGCACTGCTGATACCGCAGAAAGCCTCAGCAGCTGATGCTCCGGTCGTCCACGAGAGTAAACTTCGGGGGTGAGTAAACCTCTTTTGTTCATACAGTGCTGTGCACTACGTGGGCTTACACTCTGAATATGTAGACACAAGTTAAATATATTCTGCAAAGGCAGTACATACCGAGATGTTCTTGCTGACGTCCAGAGCCTAAAAACAAAAGGCAAATACGTTGATAAATAACAAAGAGAGCGAGACCATCTCCCAGTGTTTGCAACAGACTAGGCTCTGTTCTCAGCTCTGCCCTAGAATGTACCCATAGCCTTGGTCGAGTCCTTTATCTCTTCTTAGACTCAGTCCCTCACATGTGCGATAATCCCTTCTTTCTCCTTCCACCTCTTGCCTCTCTTTAGTATTTCAACTGCCAGTTCATGTGTATAGTCCCTCATAGCCTGGGGATGAGTGTAACCGACAGAATTCCCATACAGTACCTGCACTGTAGGAATAAATAGGGCATTTCACGTTCAGGGTACAAAAGCCAATACTAAGTGACAGTAGTAAGGTCTGATGTAACAAGAGAGGATGAGGATTCAGTTTAAAGAGCATGGATCTTGGTTCTACGGTTCTGTGAAGTCATCAGAATTTCCCACATGCTTAAAATACTCCGGAAGCTGCCTGGACACAGGGCAGAGCATACAGCACCTTTCAGGCCTCAGGCTTAATTTTGGTTCTGAAGTTCATTGAAGTGTTTGTGACCTATTTGCAACTTAAGGGTGGAAATTTCATGAGGTCTTTCCCATGGGAGACCTACTCCTTCCTCTTTCCTGTTTGCAGGGCTGGGAATACTCTGATTAGAGTCTCTGCTCTGGCATTTCAGCACTTCTGAACCCCACCGGAACATGAAAGAGCTGAGGCGGACATAAACAATGGGAAAGAAAGGGAGAGGAAAGCATTAATCCTCACTCCCTTGGACTTCAGTGACACAGATTTGCTGAAACACATTCCCTGGAACATGCTTTGAGGACTGGAGCTAATTACATTGATGCTGCCAGTCTGGTAATAAGTGTGGCCGCCTAAGGATTGAACCACTACAATTTTTATTAGTGGTAATGAATGCTTGGTTTAATCTCACTAGCATCAGTAGTGGAGATACTTATGACAGTCCACACAGGAAGTTATTTGGAGTTGATGAGGACTAAACCCCATGCTGCTGTCTGCAATGCTCATCTCCCCTGCACCAGTGATCCATTTGTGCCTTTCTTGGCATAAAGACACAGTCCTTCTTCATTTAAGGTTGGGAGCAGAGAGACACAGACCCCCCTGACCCTCGCTGGCCCAGCTCCACTCGGTAGCAGACAAGGTTGGCTTGCTCTCCTGCCACCTCACTCTGATCTGCCTGAGCAGAACTTCTCTCTGCTTCTCCCACTGGTCCCACTCAGAGTCAGGTTCCAAGCTTATCACTCACCTTTCTTACTGCAGGGTCCTTTGACAGAAAAGCCTGTCCTTCAGCCATACTCCCAGCTTCTCTGAACTCATTCTCCTTGTTGTTCCTATTGTTTGATGACTTCCTGAGCCCCACCATCGGCTGGCTCTTTCCTGATTCCAGGTATCTCCCACTTCCTGCAATGAAATGCAAGGACTTATTTCTTAGCAGTGTCCTGCTAGGATGGCCTCTGGGCAGTGCTGGCAGCAAGTTATGACTTCAGATTGGATGAGACCTGTAAGGACTTAAAGACGGGATAAGACTCCATGTGATCCCAAAGGCTATGACTCAGTCCTGCAAGTTGTTCTGTGTTTCGCCAGGTATGAGACACAAGCTGAAATCCAAGGTTTGAAATAAACTGATCAGCCTCATTTAGTGAGCTATTTCACATCTAACAGACTTTTCATCTGGTTTTATCATCTGTAGGCTGAGCCCAGTGTTTCTTGACCTTCTGGAAAAGTTGGTCTCTGGATCCAAGCTTTGCAGCTGGGGCTTATTTCCACTTGGTCTATAGAATAAATCATCCTCCAGGAATGTGCTTTGTGCCTACATGAGAGGCTGGAAGACTAATGACAGGCATAAGGCTTTCCATCTTAGATCAAATCCTACCTTGCCTGTGTCAAGGGGGCTCCACTAATGGTCCCATTGAGGCATGCTAAGTTTCGAAAAGACCTATTTTATAATTAATTTGTCCCAATCTTTACAGCCACAGCTGCAAATCAAAAACCCCTGATTCACACACATGAAGCAGCGAGTGTTAAAATCCTAGGTATAGACAGAGCATTTTAGATTGCTTCTCTTGGATTTCAGCTAGGGTTTAGTTCTACTAAAACCTTGCTCTGTTCCCAACTGTCTTTCCTAGGGAAAAGAAAGTGGCTGGTCAGCTTGTTTGACCAAGTGGTGGCAAACAGGAGGGCAGGTTAGAGGTACTTGAACTCACCATTGCAGCTGCTCAGCTTCTCAGTGTTCACTCCTATTTCTGGGATGATGGAAAGATCAGAAGGGTTTCCAGTCTGAACCAAGAGGCTGTGAGGTCTGCTCTTCCCACCAAAACTGTTTTTTGTATCTTGATATGAGTTAAGGAAGATACTGGCAGCTCCACAGGAGCAATGCTGCAGAAGGTATTCCTGTACCAGACAAAAAGAAAGTATGCAGGCTCTCAGGCTGCAGCAGCCCAAGGTAACGGGTGGTGTGACACTACAGAGAATCTGTAAACATTCCAGCCCAGGGACGTCCATCCTTGTCCTAGGACCCACTAGAACCCAGACAAATTATTTAATTCTCTCAAAGGCTGAACAGCCTGTAGTTAGTAATACAGAGCTTTCATGGCTTCATTGGCATTTAATCTAAATTGCCTGATATTCAGCATCTTTTCAGTTTGTTTCCCAGATGGAACTAAATATAAGTTTCTAGCAGCTGCTCAGCTAAGGCATTAGTGTAAATAAACAGATCAGTTGTAACAATGACTCATATTTTAAGATGTTATTTGCTTTGGAGCATGCACAGACAACAATATCTTGTATTTTTATTGATGGGATGCGACAGTTTTCTTGTGTGTTACCAGCCAGATTGACTGTATGTGGTACTCCAGTCAGTGTACTTCTGCTGTTGCTGGTGGGGTGAGGAAGGGGAGTTTTTCCACCTTGCACAACCATGTTGCAGAAGAGTTTAGTAGGGTAGGAAGGAAGGAGAGCTTTATCCACCTGAAGCAGAAAGGGAACCAAACCGTTTACTGGTGTTGGAACCAGGGCAGGCCAACACCAGTTTAGCACCTCTGGAGACCCCCAAGCAACTGACAGTTTCAATGCCACTTCTCATCTGGATATGTTGTGACAGCAGTGTGGCACTTTGCATTACCTATACCTTTGGAAGATGCTTAGCAAATCTGATGAAAGATGCTGGTTTTGGCCCATGGTATAGATTTCCCTGTAAAGCAAAGGATGTGAAGCAGCAGTATTCCCTTTGTGTCCCAGGATCAAAGCCATCATTTCAGTGGTGATGTCTGTGCACCTCTCAAGAACAGCATTGTGAGCATTGGTTATCTACAATCTTCATGACCAGCTCTTAATACCATGCTAGCCCCATGTTTTGGGGGTCGTGTCTTCCCTAGCCATGCCTGGGACACGGAAACCTTTCCATGCTCATAGTCTACATGGACAGTGAACGTGGTTTGTAAAGGAGTCTTTGGATGGCCTCCAAGTTGTGGATGGAAATCTTCATGTTTCATGGCAAATGGGGTAGCCCTCTTCTGTTCAGAGGGGCTATGACTGATGGAGAGCTGCTCAAATATAGGAGATGCAGGCGCCACAGGATACCTGAGAGTGTCCAGTTTTGTAGACCACGCTGCAAGCACTGAATGTTACATCTAAGGATCCAACTCCCCACTGAACAGTATGAGACAAATGCATCTGAGAAGACACTGCTGAGAGACCTTCAGAAGTACCAAAAAGATCAAGGTTTCAAATATTTAAATGAAAGCACAGTGCCTTTCATTTTGGTGGGAGCTGGGGAGGGGGCATGTACACCAGATGAGTTTGCAGCTTGGAAGAGTTACTTTGAGCAATGACTCACAGTTGTAAACCTTCAGGAAATGTGTTAACAATTCCCAGGCTCTATGCAGGAGGCTGCATTCCTCTGAGTGTAAGAGATGGGTACATGGAAATGACAAGCTACTCTGCTCTGCAGTCTGACTCAGAACTTGGCTTTGGCTCTGAGGAGGAGTCAGTCACCTACTGCAGATCCAGTCCCAGCAGGTGGGAGAGCAGCACCAGGGGAACAATGACACTATCGGGGAGAATAAAAGACTCACTACAGCACAGCTGGGAAGAAATAGCTGAGTGTAATAAACCCTTTCTGTTCCCTTGGGGAGCGTTAAAATAAACAAAAAGGCAGGGGAGGAAAAAGGATGGAAATCTGGTGTGATGACTGAAGAAGAGGTGGGGTAAGCTTAATAAAATATGTAGGTGTTTAAAAATGCTGATGAAAATGCTGGGAAGGCCCTGAAATTATTTGCAAATTTCAGTCAAGTTTTCCAGCTAGCTCTGGCTGCTAAAAATGGCAAATAGGAACACTGAAATGGTTTCATGTCAGAGATTCTTCATCTGGCAGCTCAGGAGCATAGGAAGGGGGAAAAAAGCATGGAGCTGGGTCATGGTATTGCTGCTTCTCTTTCCCCTTGTGTCTGTTTTGTGAAAAATTCTGGGATTTTGAGAGTTTGAAACCAGAAAGAAATGAAAGATCTTATAATTCAAAACATCATTGCTAAGGAGCTCTGTGGATTTTGGTTTGATAGCATTGAGGAGAGGAGATGTGTTCTTGGGAAGTTTACAACTGGAGAGAAGAAAAAGTTACTGTCTTAGAGCAGGCCATTGCATGAGGTGAGAAGGGTGCTTTTTAACTCAAAAGAAGCAAGCACATTTGGGAAACAAAACTGAATAAGAACAGAAACTCAAGCCCAGCCTCAGGAAACTAAACCCATTGTGGTGGTTGAGGCCTCCCTGAAGACCTGAGTACCCAGCCCAGGTGGGTGTTGGATGTGGTAAATTGGCACCTTCCTGCACACAGAACTTTCTGTTTGGGCCTTAGTTTATTATTTAAGATGTATTACTCTATTACTCAATGGAACATACTATGGTGTCTGCTTACCTCTTTTATCTGACTCATCTTCTGCTCTTTCTGCAAGCTGCACACTTGTTTTTGGAGACGCAGGTTGTGCTCCTGAAGCTGCCCAATCTTCTCAATCAGTTGGCAGATGTGTTCTAGGTATCCCAGACCAGATCCCAGGGCTTTGCTGTTACTTTGGTTCACCTGCAATGACAATGCATCTTGGGCCACAGAGTAACAACAGAGCAATTCTTACTAGGAGCTGAGAGCCCTGCACACTCCTGACCGTCACATCCTGTGATAAAGTCAGGCTTCCTCTTGCAAGGGCCTTTGGTCTTACCATAGATTTGAGCTACAGCATTGCTTGCTGAAGGTCTTTTCTGGATTACTCAGCAATTTCCACTGTCAGAGGGATTCTTCTGACTGATCACAGGCTGATGCAGAGGAAAACCTCATGACAGCTTGTTTCTAGTTCCACCTCCCAGGCTAATTTTTGTCTTTTACTGGCCGCAGAAGCCTTACAAACAAATATTGTTCTGCTGTATGCTATGGATGGCTGGAGCTAGTATGGTTCACTCAGCCCACAATCCTCAGTGCAAGTCACAGTTATGTGTACTGAAGTTGGGCTTGGCTCCTACCCAAAGGCACGTGTCCCAGCATTGATTTGCTGAGTTGTGACCAACCTGGGGGTACACTTTGTCTGCTGTACTCTGGCCCTCATCATTGGTGTGTCTGTGAGAGAAACGCACTTGAATCAAGCTGCCAAAGTGAAAGAATGTTCTTCCACTAGTCTTTAGCAGATCTCAGCTTACATCCCTGCTGCTACTTTCTCAGTCTTGAAGAGATGCCTGAAGAAAGTTTGCAGGATCAACTTTGCAGTCTGGCTGTGGAAGGATAATCTCTTCACCCAGGACCTGCCAGAGTCTCACTGCTGCTCAGCCAAGGTCAGTGCTGGAGACAGAGAGTAATCCTATGGCAGAAGAAAAGCTAGGATGCTTCCCAGCCTCCTGCTCTGGACCTCACCATTTCTGGTGCCAGGACTTCCCCGTGCACAGCGAGTGTCCTCCCCTGGGCCGTGGTCAGACTGTGTCGAACGTGCTGCTAACAAACACATGCAGGGGCTCACTTCCACCTTGGCGCTGCCTGCTGATGTGCGTGTGATATCAGTGAGTAAAATAAGCCTCGATCTTTACAAAAGCCGTGCTCTAAGTTTATCTTACTTCAAAAAATAAGTTCCCTCTACAAAAGCAGGAAGCTTACTCTGTCTCCTTTCCCACAACAATCTACATTTTTGGGGAAATGCCAGCCCTGGGTCTCTTCCTGTCTTTTCATTATGTCAGAAAGCTCATGGTGTGTTCAAAAATAATCAACATTAGGATTTACTTCTTTTTAAACAAATGATGATACAACGTTATTTATAAACAGGTATTATTAAATCCAGATGCTTTTGTGTCTGAAGTTGGGACAGAGGTTGTTGACTCCAAGTCAAGCAGTCATTCATTTCATGACTTTTATTTTGCTCTCAGGCAGAGCCTGCAAGAAGTGGTGGCAAGACAAAAGTTACTCAGCCATAAAACTGAGTATTTACTGTCGGTGTGCAATGGGAAGGGACACAGCCCCAGGATCTAAAGGGAGAAAAAAGCCTATGTGATATCTAGTGGGATAAGCTTGAATCAAAAGCACTATAACCAATGTATCTAAAAGCAGCTAGGGATTTGGGGTGCCCAGCTTCAGAAGCATAATTTTCAGAAAGTACATGGGTATCAGCTTCTGAAAATTCGGCCATTTTGAGCTGTCCCAAAATGAAGTCATTTTTTGTACACTGTTCCAATGGATAGTCAGAAGTTCCTTATTATCCCTGAAAATATAGGCCTTCTGCCACACTGTACCCCTTTTTTGCACATCTAGTAACTCCCCTTCCTGCCAGTATGCTACTGCCTGACTGCTGGCATGTCTGTACTGCCCTAAAGAGACACTGAGCCTAATCCAACCCATTATAGCCATGGAAACACAAGGGGAGGCTGCAAGGGACAGACGAGGTCTTGGAGAATACGATGGAGTAAAACATTTGGCTCTAACTTAGACTGGATAAAAAGAATTAAGTGTTTGACTGTGACTTCTTTCACTTAGAGACCCTCTTTTTGCTCTATATTTGTCCTGTGCTTAATGTTGTACAGTCCTGATTCATGTCTGTGGCTGCTGGGTTTGTAGGGCAGTGGGCAGGGGAAGGAGAAGGCACTGGAAAGCAAACGTGTGTTTGAGATGGGCATGGTAAAAACCCGGCTTTTAGTAAAAGTTAGAGAGAATCTCTAATGCCTAAGAGTAAATACAGATGACCAGAAAATGAGAGGGAAAAGGTATAGAGTAGTTGCTCCAGGTCTTGGGGCAAGGATGTGATTTACATCTGATTTAAGTCCTGTAGAGGACCTAAACCAGAGTGAAGGTTGGACTCAATATGCTGAAGATACCTGTTTCACAGCCAGCCTTCAGAGGCTGCTTAGGGCAGTTTGGGCTATTTAATAACAAATTAATCTGCATTTTATTGAAGTGATCTCAGAAAGCACAAATCAGGCAGAGCCTCCAATGCTCACACATTTCTGTAGGGCCAGCCTCCTCTGTGGTCAGAATGTAATGGGAAAAACTTTTAGGGGTGTGCTTCAACCTGCCACAGGGCTGGTTAGCATTAGGATTGCTCAGTTACAGCAGGTGTTCTATACCGAATGTTTGTGTAATTTAGCTGGTTGCCCCCCAAACAATTGCACAGAGAGGGTCTCTCTAGGAACCCTTTCAAAGACTTTGTTTTTTCATAGACTGGAAATACCTAAAGCTATCTTTTGGTGATGCCAACTGCAGCATAGACTCTGGTCTGTCATGTTCTGGTCTAAATATTTACTCTCAGAATCTGTGAGACAGTTTTATGCATGTAGTGAAGAGTCAGCAACCACAGGAAAACTGCTAACATTTTCCAGGATGTCTCTCCCATTCTCTGTCCTCCCAGTTGAAGCTTCATGACTGAAATATGTTCTACTCTCCACATGGTAATTGTCAAATAGTGTTGGAACAAAAGCTGTGTGCCCACTTTTGAGATGATGAAGCCTATGAAGAAGGAAAAATATCTTGCCTCCTTTTCTGTAAGGTGAAGATGTGGAGGATCATTAAGACAATTTATGTATCAAATGCTCAAAGCTTTTCCAGGAAAGTAAGAGCATAATGTGTAAGTATAGGCCAGATTTTGCCTTTAGGGACGAGACTGAGCCGCACCCTCCTCTGGAAGAAACAGAGTTAAAGGCTCCCAGCCATGCGATGCTGAGTTACTCCCATTACAGTTTTTTGACCCTGAGGAGCTAAGGTGCACTGCATTGACTATACACCTGTGTCACCAAAGAGGGATCTCTGCTCTTGTCAGTGCTTACCTAAGTTTTGGGCACAGGTTTTCAGTATGTGTGTCCCTGGCTATAAACCATGATTGTTGTGCTGGCCTACAGACTTCTTAGGAAGCTTAAAAATACAGGATCAGCATCTGCTCTGGGAACTTTGGCTTATTTAGAGCCCTCTAGTCAATATTTTGACTGGTGTAAATCACATCTTTTCCTCTGCAGTTACTCAGCTCATAGAGGTGGGAGCCTGTGCTCTTGTCTCTGGGAAACATTGTGCTCACTGCAGATCACTATGAAGATTTGAAGTTCAGTGGGAGCTGCAAGAATGAGAGATGCTTTCAAGTCTCTTGTCCAACTGATGTATAATCAAAATCTGCATGTCTGATCATCTGGTCAGCACTTTGTCCAGCCTCATTTGAGCTGTTACTTGGATGCATGTGATGTGCTTTTCTACAGTTGGGCTCACTGGAGAACTGTTCTGGGCTGGACCTGGCAGCTGGAGCTGAAGATGATGGGCAGTTTGCAGGGGAAGCTTTTCTACGTTCAGACAAATGCTCACTGATGTATCTTGCATTTCCTTAGGTTTCTGTGCTTCACGCAATGCTCTTCACTTTTCCTGTGGAGAGTTTTGGGTTATACTATGCTCCATCCTGCCGTACATCCCTCACTGCATGCTCTTGCCATGTGAGCATCGCTGGTACAGGAACATAATTACAAACCTCCCATCCTGAGCTCAGAGTAACCAATTAGTGATGCCACAGGCTGAGTGGGAAGCATTTGTCACTGGAAGCTGACAGCACCGAAAGGCTTGTGAATAACAGGAAAGAGAGGGATCATGCTGTGTATTTCTGACAGCTCCACCCTGCTGTCCAGGAGGGTCTGTGCTTGCTGATAGCTTTTGGTTTCCTCTGAGGGGCATGCACAGGCTAGGGGGCTGACCATCATAGGTAGCCCTATCCTTCCCCTTAACTGTACCACTCTGTAGAGAAACATTTTGACTGCTTTGGCCCAGGATAAATAGCACTGCATGAATAATGATTTTTTTTTTTTTTTAATTTAATGATGAGAGTGCTCCCATCCTTTTTCTTCTTTGAGGAATATGGGCTGGGCTGACTTTAAATGTAAACGTTATGGAGTGTGAGGAAGTGTTTGTAAAGTAAAAGCATCAAAAGCTATGTATCTTCAGACTTCAAGCTTAAAAGGAAATGCTTTTATTTAGGCTTCAAAGTTCTTTCTCTTGTTTGACAGCTTCCTTTTTCTTTCATCTTTCAAAATGTAGGCAAATTTCAAAATAATAACAGTTCAAAACAAAAGATCAGAAAGCTTTGTCTAAAAATGCTGGACTGAAACGATTTGATGTATATTTTCAGCCAAAGCCATTCACCAACTGAATCCAAATGTCAAAACATTTGGTCATTTCCAGTCTCTCTTTTTCCTTCCTGTTCTCTTGGAAGTGGAGTCAGCAGTGAGGGATGGTCAGGAGGGCATCAAAGGACAACTTCATCCAGAGACTCGAGTCCTTGTTTGGGTGTGGTGAGCCAGTAAGCACAGTTGGCACTACCACAGCCAGCTGGGCTGGGGAACCTCACCTGCTCTTCTCTTACTGGAAAGTTCCCAAAACCATCAACAGAACTGAGGAAGATGGTGTCACCTATAATTAAATAATGCTCTCATTGAGCATTAATTATAAGCCAGTGGAAGCACTTTTGCATTTCTATCAACATTAATTTAATGCAGCAGGAATTGATTTGATGGAGCAATTTGGTATGCCATGTTCTTGCCAAGCAGGGTTGGAATAAAGCAGGCCAGCACAGTATCTTTCAGACAACATTGATTCATTTCCAGGGGTATTGGAGTCCCTCAGAAGACAACAGGCCATAGCAGAGATTGGTTTCTAGGTGCCATTTTGTGTCTTGGACAGGTTACAGGCGAATGTGAAAACCACAGAGAAAGCCTGGAGCAGAGCCTCAGATGGGATGAACCAAGATGCATCTGTCAGCTGTATGGTCAGATGATCATCTGGACCTCACTTCTGAACACGTCTGTGTTGTATGACTGTGAGGACAGGTCAGCCTGGTGTAAGTTTGGTGAGGACATAAGGGTCTGCATCTGTCAGAGGCTGTCCTGATGCTCTGAGGCACACAGAGCAGCGGCTGCTGCAGGGCTGTGCAGCAGCCTGTGGGCATTTCTTGTCCCAGTCAACTCTGGTGCTACCTGGCATCCCAGCAGTTTGAGAAGTGCTGCTCTTGAGATACAGCAGCCTGGAGGTGTGCTGTGAAGAGGAGCAAAATTCCCCAGCATCTAGGTCACAGCTGTATTTACACAGCTCAGAAAACAAAGAAAAGTGCTGTAGGGCACAGAGCTTTAGCACTCAGCCAGTGAGGATATTAAAAAGGAGGGGAGATAAGCCACCAAGAGCTTCATTTCCTCTTCAGCTTCTTTCTAATTTAGTCTCTTGTTTATTTACATGCTTTGCTTTGGGAAACTGAGGCTCCATTTCACCAAGGATTTAAAGGAGTGTCACGGGGCATACAGAGCTGTCAGACAAGACCAAATCTGGCTGCAAACTCTCCAGAGTACAACAGAGAATTTAGATGACTTTTTATCAAGTCTCCTTATGGTCATATTCTGCTGCTGTCATCCTTTCTTGAACTCTCTGCCAAATGGCCAAGTCTGTTTGGGATCTGTGCAAAATACATATCTGTCCTCTGCCATGTGTGAGATAGCCCTGGGGAGGAAAACACTGTTCAGATGGATCGTGTGTTGCTTGTACGGCCTTGATATGCAACGTTTACAGAGATGGGACATCTCTGACCTTCCGCACTGCTCAAGAGGGTTTGGCATGCTGGAGAGGAAGTCCAGTGCCCGATTGCTCATGGCAGCGAGGTCATGGTTAAATTATTTGCACAGCACACATCTCTTGTTACTTGGCTTCCTCCCACCCATCTCCAATTCATCACTATTACCACAATGAACGTCCCCCAAAAAAATCCCCGCTAGGCACCATATGATGCTTTTGTGTGTTTGTGACCCACTTCACCTGGTCTGCCTTTCTCCTTTCCCTTTGGTCATGGTGCTCTTTGGTCTGTCTCTCAGTCAAGAATCAGCTCCCCACTGAGATCTTTGCTTTGCTGGTTCCTGGAACCTACTGCAGCGTGCAGGCAAGGCAGCAATCTATCCACACTTCAGCAGCGTGAGAATTCAGGCAAAGAACAGGGGGGAGCACTTACCAGCACCTGCTACAGGAAAAGGTGCACAGAAGAGCTTTTTATTCTCTTCTCAGTGGCACAGGGTACCCAGCAAGGGGAAAGAGAAGGAATATGGAGTAGGACAACCTGCTGAAATTAGGTCTTTGCAGTTTGGTCCATCACAGCTACACTGGCAAGTTAAAATAGCACCTTCTACTCGAGCCCGACAAAAGTCTGAATTTGTGAATTAGCTCCCTGCTCATGCATTATTTGGGACAGTTGACTCAACAGGACACAACAGACCTGGACAGAAATTAATTAACCCTTAGAGAAGTTCTTTACAAATTTCAGTGCCCCAAAAGCAAGCCAGGAGACAGGAATAACCTGATCTTGAAAATAAACCTATGTTCTGACCCCTACCCCATATATCAGAGGATTATGACTAACTTCATAATCTTCATTTTGAGACCAGAATAAAGTCCATCTTCTCATCTAGGACTTTTAGAAACAACAGATCTCAATGAGTCATTTGTAATCCTTACCCAGACCTGATATTTATTAATTAATTCAGAATTTTACTGGTATGAAAAGAAATCATAAAAATCAATTAACATTTTTAGCTGCTTACAAGTTTCAGGGGAGATATTCTAAACTCACTCAGATATGTCCAGTTTGTGACAAACAGTACTTGAACACTGACTGGGGTGTTTGGACAGGCCTAGATTTAATATTCAGTTTAGGTGTTTCTCACCTCGCTCAGTCTACAGCATTCATCCATGTATTCATCCAGGCTGTCACTTGTAGGGTACTTCTTCAGCTGATGTTCATGGATCTGAAGGTCTTGTATGCTGCCAAAATTCTCTGGAGAATTGTCAGTAATTGTCTTTGGTTCTTCTATGGGACCTGGGGTGGAAAGAGTGCTTTCCCTGGAAAGGTCCATCTCTGGCATAGGTTCCTTTTCTGGAGACTGCTTGTCACCCTGGTCAAAATGTTCATCAGGACTTTCTTCCAGAGGGACATTGAAGTCTTCAAGGAAAGCTGTAGGATCCTGCAGAGCATCTACCTCCTGACTGTAGTAATCAGCTTGCTTTTTGCTCTCTGGATCTTGGAGGCTAACTTTTCTAGGATGTTCTTTACATGTCCTCATTAACTGATGGTCAATTTCTGGAGAAGAAGAGGTGCTAAGCACACCTGAGTCACAAAATGAGTCTCTGCTGTGAAGCACAAAGCTCTTCTCTGAGCCCGTCGGCGTTGATGGAGAATTAGCACCGCTTGGCAACTCAACCCCCGAGTCCTCAGATTCAAATTTGGAGAATCTGTGAAGCCGGCACTTTGACTCGAAGGTGCTGAGGTCAGGCAGGGTGGCTACATAGTCGGTGCTTGCCGGGCCATCCGCATCGTCTGGATCTGCTGGTGTGGCTGCTGCATCTGGACTTCCCAGGCAGTCTGGTGGGAGACTGGCACAGGGAAGATGGGACTCTTCTGTGCAGGCTGTGTCAGCTGGAGCCTCTGGGATTAACCCCGGGTTTTGAATTCCTTCATTGCTCAGTATCTTCATGTGTGTTAACACGACTTTGTCCTCAGCAGGTGGGCTCTTCTTACCTGCTGAAAAGAAAACAAGTAGAAGGTCACAGGAGGCTACAAAACTCGGTGTCTAATGCATCCCCTGAGGGATATGGAATGTAAAACTGCCTATACAAAGGCAGTAGAGGGGGACAGCCCTAATTTGTTTTTCTTGAGCTATATGAAGCTTTCTTGTAGGCTTTGCTGCAACAAAAGCCTTGTGTTTCGTAGCCTCAGAGTCCTCTGGGGGGCTCATAAAAGCACAGTTCTGATGTGATAGATGGGTAGAAAACAACATATGTAGGCAGGTGACTTTTTAGTAATTATCTGCATACAGATGGAGAGATGTATATGTTCTTTCAGCCTGACAGACATTAAGGCTTGAATATTTTTTCTGATTAAATGTATTTTGAACCAGCAGAAAAAAAAGAGTAAAATGAAATCATTCTTCCCACAGGCTTAAGTAAATTTTGGGTTGCAACAAGCAATTTGCAAACTCTTTGGTATTCTCTGCAGTATTCTCTGCTCAGATACAGGTGACAAAAATCAAGTTCTGATAAGAAAAGCAAATGTTAAAAGCACTGTAGATCTTTTCCACTCCCTGTATGGTTTTAGCTATGAAGTAATACCTAAGTGAACTCCTACCTTATTTGTAAAGACAAAAGAGATGAGGGCAGCCTTGTTCAAGAGCTTCTGCACATGGACAAAGAAGACTTGTTTTCAAGTCACAATTATTTTACACAGTAATATGATAGAACAGTCTCTGGATGAAAGACTGATCTTCAGGAGTCAAAGATCTGCCCCCAGGTTTTTCTTCCTGTTTTTCTGAATATAATATTTCATAGCGCAAACTTCTGGATCACAGTGGTGTGAAAGCCAGTGTGAAGTTCTGCATCTACCTTTTAGCAAACTGCAAATCTCAGCTCCAAATACACATTTGTGGATTTGGAACCAAGAATTGATGCAGAATCAGTTTCTCTGGTATCTTTTCCCTTCGTGCCCAAACCAGAGCGCCTCAGAGGGCTACAATGCATACACCTTTCTGGCTGTCTTACTTTCTACTTCCTTCCACTCTCCTCTTTCTTTTTGCCTGAATCAGACCAGCAGCAGCTTTACAAACTCATCCCCAGTAATGGAAATGTCCCTAGGTAGGCAGGAAAGCCTGGGATCCACCCCACCAGCAGTGGATCAGGGAGAGCTCTGCTGCACAGTTCTCCTTCATGGTAACCCAGAAAGCTCCCTGTTTCAGAAATAACCCATCTTCCAGCTTTACCTCCTCCAGCTTGCCTTCTGCAATGTACTTAGACAAGGGAGACTTTTACTCATTAAGGCCAAGCTGGATGATCTTGCATGGGTCATTTTCTACTTCATCTGAATTCCCTTCATTTGATCTTGAGAATTTCCTGGGATACCACTGAAACATGCCCTTTGCTGTTCATAGACACCCACTGATTTAATATTTTACACTGGATTTTCATAAAGGGCAGTCAGTGATAAATAATCTGATGGGCTTTTTGTGGCATGTAGTGCTAATACCCCTTATATAAGATTTGTTTTTCATATACAAAATCGCACTGCCTCCCTTAGCAGGATTCACAGGCATCTTCCCAGTGCAAAGAGCCATGTTTGGCACAGTCAGTGCCAGACCTCAGCAATACAACACCAGGATGTTGCTGTGGTGGGGGACAAAAAAAAGACATTACCCAGGAAAGCTCATCAGGAGCTTCCTGTGCTGGGCTCTGTTGCTATTCTTCCACTTTGGGGATATGCATGAGGGATCCTGAGCTGAGGACAAGGAACAGGGTGACTGGTTTGCAACTTCACATACAGCAAAACATCATCTTTAAAGTGAGCTGGTGCCAGGACTTGGAAGAGAATGTGAAACTGAGTCACTTTGATTTGGAGTCAAGAGGATCTACCTGCTAAGCTGCAAACACCTCTTGGCAGCCAGAGACAAAATGTTGTATCTGCACGAAAAATACAAGGCTTACAGGCTCTTCTCATGGCATCACTAGCCCAGCTGGCCAACAAAACCACAGAGAGTCAGGATGAGAGTAGTTGCATTCCTGCAATTACTTTTAAGAGCAAACCATACAGCTGTCACTCTTACCAGGAATTACTATATACAATGGTAGTTCTTTCCCACAGACTGACTGCTCTCACTTATTAATCATGCCATGCTTTCCTTTGACTGGAGATTCTCTCACTTCTTTCAATCTGCACCTGTTTTTTCTTGCTTAACAGGTTTCACCCTGGCCTACACAAATATTGCTTTGTCTAAGATCAGGAATCAGAATATTAAAATGAGGTCTTGCTACTTACAGAAGGACATGTCAAATGCTTTACTGTCTATCTTTTAGGATACTGCAATGTGAACAAGAAGTGTTGGCTGGAGTAGAAAAAATAGAAAATAATATGAAATCTTTGACCCTCTGTGGGATGGCCACCTTGATGCCAACAACAGTTCTTTGCTCTCCCCTTACTGTGATCCCTAGCAACATGTTTCACAAAAATTGTTTATTTTTTCTAGGCTGCAAACCATTGCTCTCAGCACTGTCAGGTCCTGCAAACCACAGTGTTTGAGCATTTCTCATTTATTCTTCCAACGCCCTGTCATAAGGCAAAATGTTATCATTCCCCTACCACAAGATCGGAATAATGGCAAAGGACAGCAGGATTCTGCAACACACTAAGGCACCTCATCCTTATTCATTCAGTAATACTTTCCCGTGGTCAGTGAGGTCATCTCTGCTACAGCAGAAAGGTCTCCAATGATTAAGGCAGTGACCTGAAAGTCAAGTTATTCTTGCTGCACCTCATTGACAGAACAGTCTCTCTTCTCTCTGTTAATTGGATTATAGAATCTAAACCGTGGGGCTTCCAACAAGCAGATTGTTCCTGCTACAGGTCTCAAAAAAGGCAAAAACACTCAGCTCTTTCAAGCATATTGCTAACAAACACCAGAATGATGCAATTAAAGCTCATCTGAGCAGTTGGAAAAAAAAAAAAAAAAAAAAGCCACTCAGACCCTCAGCTGCTATAATTTAACCCATTTCCAGGGCCCTTAACAGAACCGTGTCAGCTAATTTTGGCTGAGGGCTTGGCCTGTAAGTGCTTTGTTCAGCAATACCAGGAGCCCTGAGTAAATCAAGGAAGGGAGATAACTGCTGCCTGGCACTGGAGGGAGTGTGCTGCAGGGGTATGGTTGCAAACAATCCTGCACAGGGGCTTCTGAAAGGAGGTGTGAAGAACTTCAGAGAGCTGAACGGTGGCATTAACAATGGTGAGATGTATTTACTTGTGCTGGAGGCCAGCCAGGTTTGACACTGCTGTTCCTGGGAATTCAGCCAAGATTTTTGTTGTTGTTTTTTGTTTCTTTTCCCCTGGACTGGTTTTCCACACCCCTCTGGGGTGGGGGTAAGATAGTAAATGCTGTAGCTTTTAGGAAGCTGGCTGGTACGCTGGTGTGGGAGCCAGGGAAGGAGTGGAGTTTCATGTGCATGCTTCAGAATCAGGTTCCTGAAGCATCTTCAACATGTGTGCCCAGGCCAAATATTGTCTCAGGGTAAGTTGTGCTACTTGCCTGGTAGCCCTTTCAAAGAGTTATATGGCTCTGTAATCACCCTAGAGATATACAGGGTTCCCTGGACTGAAATATATGCCTGTAACTGGTGGTAAGTGATCATGTGTAGCCTTGGGAAGCTGGGTTTCCAGTGCCTGTAAAGCTGGAGAATCAGACTGCTTCCCAGCTCACAAGGAGGTGGTGACAGTGAACTAGCTAATACCTGAGGGTAATTGGTAGTGAGTGAAAGGAATGGATGTGTCCCATCTAAGTCTCTAGAACTTTGCTCTGCATCTTGTTTGAATTGCTTTCTAGCATATTTCTACGTCGCAGTTAGCAGCCTAATAGAAAACTTAAATCTTTCAAAGATAAATACCCTCCTATCAAGCTCCTGTGCCAAGGCTTCCCTTACTTGGGACTTTTAAGTACAAGTTATTTTTCCAGTTGCACAATAATTAGCAGCTGCAAGGACTCAGCCTGCTGTATTAATACAGAGATCTCTGACCAGGAGAAGGAGGGCAGATATCTAAACATAAAATCATTTTCAAGCAATTTCTTTATCCCAAGTAAGTTGGATACACAAGATGAACTCAAACAACTGCCCAGGAAAAACTCCTACACATTTCCAATCCTGCTTGAGCCCAATTCCTGCAAAAGCTCCCACCTTTCTAGCAAACCAAGCCAAAGTCTATGTCCAAATCCCCATGCTCCAAAGTACTGAAACCCATATCTGATTTTTTTTTTTCTTTTTTGCATCTACTCCTGTGGCACAAAGCTGTTTCACTGGCAATTCCTTCAGTGCAAGACCTGTTAAACTCTGCTACATCCCTGAGATGATTCATGGCTTCTGGTGCACTGGCTTAAGTATCACAGCACATGGTTTTCTCGAGTATGCTACTAATGGAAGCACTGGTGGACAGGAAGAGGCCAGGCTGGCAGTGGAATGAGTGCTGCTGATGGCAGTGGAGAGCCATACCATACCAGCACTGCCCTTTGCTGTTCTCTTCCCTTCCAGTCTCTGCCCACCTGTCTTCTCAAAATATTCATCCTGATTTTTAGGCTACTTGGCATGGGGAGAATCTCTGTTAAACATGGCATAACTGGAGCCAAAGCTTTGCTTGTCTCCATCTGCCATTGTCTAGCAGAGCTAGAGCCACAGCAGCCTTCTGCTTGTCTCTAGAACTGCTGCAAGGTCCATTGCAGAGCGAACCCATCCACAGTGGGTGGTGCTGGCAGGCTCGTGCAGGATGAACAGCCCAGAGATACTCAGAGAATCTATTCCTCTCCCTGCTACTTTGTGCCACACGTGCCACAAGACATGCTAAATCCTACACACTGCAGTTCGTAAGGCCAGTACTTTCCAAATTTACTGTGCCACCAAAATTAAAGAGCATCACCAATGACTTGGGTTGCTGGAGTAGCAGGGATTTTGCACAGCTGCCCTGCAAAGGAAGACCAGAGTCAAACCACAGCACTCCTACCAATCTGCTTAGACCTGAGTACAGGGGTAAGGTGCACATGCGAAGTGCCAGAAAAGGTTTTTCAGCATCCTACAGAGGACACAGCCTGCCTGGTAACTCCTCTCTGGCTCCAGCTGCGCCAAGGATTAAACTCTGCCGTGCAGGATTGGTTCTGTGATGGGGTTGTAGCCTCCAAGTAACAGACTAAGAGATGATTGTCACCTTTGGAAGAATCATTAGATAGCAATGACTGGTGCACTGGAGTCAAACTTATGACCTAGAAATGAAAGGCTGCCTCTCCCATTCAGTCCTTGCATTCCCTCATTTTCCTTCCTTCCCTTACAAAAAGACTCCCTTAGTTTTGTCACTGTGCCACATTCTCTAGCACTGCTGGCAAGACGGCTCAGGTGGTATTTCCCTTTCATTTCGAAGAGGTGGGTTTTTTCTCACCAATGATGAGGTCTCAATTTCCCAGCATTTAAGAGAGAAGGGGTCACTTCCTTTCTGAAACAATAGGCATTTTTTGCTGATGACTTTTCCCTCATGTGCGCTGAAGGGTGGGGCTGGGCGCTGGGGCCGTGCTGGCACCTCCTCAGCAGCCCCCACGCAGGGCCTGCAGGAACCGTGTCACCTCCCCGGCTGGGAAAGAGCTGTCCCTAGCACAGACAGGCGTTGCACAGACAGGACCTCTGCTCACAAGAATTGAATTACTCTTATGCTTCCAAAAACCCCAAACCAACCCAACAAACAAAAAAGTCCCCACCCAAATAAATAAATGAGTAACCACGACAAATCCTCTGTGAGAAAAATCTATCTCCACACAGCTTTGCCGTGGATTTCCACGGGGTGGGGATCTCCCGACTACCTGGTGCTTTACTGGACTGTTGATCCCAGTCCTGGTAATGGCAGATGTGCTACTTGTCACCAAAAGTCTGCAAACTATCTGCCTTCCCCAAAGCTTTTCAAGCAGCATGCTGAGCGTGCTGCCAGAACTTGGGCTGCCCAATCTGTGCAAGGCTTCTCCTAAATAATTAGGATAATGATAAGCTGAAAAATTTATACAGAAAGCTTATCACAGGGTCTGTTGTCTTCAGTGCACCAGTTAAAACTTCTATCTACAACAGCAGAAACTTGTGAAGGCTTGGAAATCACTGTCAGAGGAAAGGTCGGGGCTTTTGTTGTTTTATTTCGCTCGATTTGCTTGCTGTTTTGGATTTTTTTACTGGAACTGTGACTGAAAAATTCACATTTGCAAGAGAACATGCTCCCATGTCATAACAGTATTTGCATGATAGACCTGATTCTCTAAACTTCAATTTATCCAGCTGGAGAAGTGAAATGCATGTGGATTTCATGAACATATATCAACTTGATTTGCTCAAAATGTTGAATTCAAAGGAGTAATTATGACAAAGCAGAGATTTCAAATAGTCCTTGAACAAATAGCACAAAGTTCTTAGATCCTTTGGCTCTAAAGTGATCTCTACTCTCAGTGTTAGTTAAGTGTGTGAAGTTCCTTAGGATCGTAGTTTGGTAATATAATGTGACCAGAAATGTTATAAGTCCCCACAGCTGCAGCTGGTAATGATAAATCCATATAAAGTAGATGCCAAGAGAAAGATAACAGGGTTCAAGGACTTTGACTGAGGAGGCATTCATTGCTTTAGTACCTATGTTTTAGAAAAGAGGAGATAATTATAGCTCTTTTCAAACATTTGGGGAGGAATAAGAGGGAGATTGATTGATTGTTTACTGATTGATACAGCTGGGTGAACTGAAGAGGAAATGGATTTCCAAGTAGAGTGGCCACTTGACACTTTTACAGCTCTCTCCTAATTCATTCTAAGTGACCTGTGAAGTTTTTGAAACCAAACGACAGGTCTGATAGATTAGTGACCTCTGGCAGAATGTCCCGGGGCACAGCAGGTCCCCTCAGACCACCTGGTTTATCAGTTACTTGTGTAGGTTGGTGGTCACCAGTTTTTGGACCAACACCTGACCCTGTCCCTGCATTTGCGCTGCAATTTAATTCTTTGTAGCTATGAACCAGTGGGAAAACCCTGGCCGAGGATAATTTCGGTGCACAAGGAACAGTGTCCAAGTTCTCCCTACTCTGCAATACAACCAGTCCTGGGGCTGGGGGAGGGAAGAGGTTCAGCCCCTACAATCACCTATGGGGCTTATTTGTGAGATTTTTGTCAGGGAGATGACAGCTGCCACTAAAGACCTGCAAATCCTTCTCCTTGGAAATTCCCATATGTTCCTCCAGAGAAAGGTTCAAAGCTTTAAATAAAGGAAACAGTGCTTTCATGAGCAGCCCTGTGTAACAGCAAAAGATTATTGAGCACACAACTCAGTGATATGTCTGAGCAGAAAATGAAAACAATATAAACAAATATATCACACGTTGGCAAAAACTGTCAAATTTAGATCTTTTCCTTGTACATCTGATCTGCAGGCTACCTCATATCACAGAGGATTATTCACAGAAATTAACTAGGAGCCAGGAGGCCCTTTGCAAGGATGGAACGTGCCCCCCAGGGATGACAGGTATGTAGTAACTCAGGTTTTATTGCCTATAATAAGCTTGGATAAACAACTGTTCAATAGCCACAAAGACCAAGGCCATTTAGACCCCAGTGCTTCAACTAAAGCCAAAGGAACTTGAGAATTATATTAGAAAGGTTGCTGTTAACCCATTCTTCATGAGCAGTCATCGCTGTCCCTTGGTAAAAGCCCGGAGAGCTGCTTCTGCTCAAGCAAGGTAGCACTGGACAGGTGTAACCATACTCTGGCATGTCTGAAATCTTTTATAGTTGCAGTGAGACCAAGAGCAAAGAATGCTATTTCTGAATAGAGATGGCATCCAGATCAGGACACACATATTTCATGCTTTTTTTCTAGCTGAGGTGATTAGAGAGTGCTGTTGCTGTTTCTTATTTGGATAAATTCTAGCTGAACCTCTTTTTGACCCCTCAGTGCTCTGTAGGATAACTCTGTTCCCCCACAAAAGCTTTCCCAATCCCATTAACAATACTGCTGTATCTGGGCGGTGAGGGACACTTCCATGTGGAAGAGTAAGCTTCCTTTCACCTCCTAACCCTGCCACCAGGTTTGCACTATATATCTTGGATGAACCAAGTTCACGGTCAAATTGCATCCAGGGCAAAAAGGAGCGGTTTCTACCATACTGTAAAACACTCCTCAAATACCCTCCACCTCTTATGGGGATGCTGGCATGTTCTCACAGCAGCATTGCTCAAGAGCCCTTTGTGTCATCGGGTAGCAGTTTCCAGACTGAACTCAGGAAACGTGCTTCAGCCACGTTGCTGGCAACAGTGCTTGCCAGTTACCTGCTGGGGCACCTCACAGAGGCTCCAGCTCACACTGAGCTCTAGGTAGCTGCCCCAGACCAGGACAGGTGGGAAGCACAATCCAAGCAGAGTGTGCATGTGGCAGCTCTGATGACTCTATGGGGACAATTGCTGCATCACTCCAAGGAGGCAGGAGTTTGGCATAAGGACGGAAAGACAGGACCCCAGGCGGTATAACCACCCGAAACACATGGGTTTGCAACATTTTTACCGTCCTGCTGTTGCACTGCACGCTACATTTACACTCTGACAAACTCTGTCTGTAGCCACCTCCATGCCAAGCAAAGCAGCCCAGTGCAGTGATGCCAATGAGACAGAACCTGCCGATCTCGTTTACAGATGCCACAAGCCAAGCTGAAGGGTAAACAGGGATGCAAAGAGAATTCTGCTACATGGGGCTTGTTCTCTCAAAGCCTGCAACTCTGGCTAAGACATAAAATATAGTGGCCCCATTATGCCTGAAAAAGGGATACTTAGACCACATAATTTGTTTGCACAATAGGCTCGAAAAAGTTACAGGTGATCAGCTGCAGGACTATAGCTGCCTTTCCTGCCAGGGTCACCTCATCTGTACAGGAGGGAGCAAGTAAAACACTTCGAACCCGCGACGATCCCTGTTGGATGGGCATACCCTAGCCTAGAAAGCGAGCCGATGTCCAGTAACCGCGCCGTGACGGGCGGAGGGCAGCGCCGACCCGCCTCACGGTGGTGCCGGACCCGAGCGGTGCCGGCCGCAGCCGCTCCGGTGGGCGCCGCTCCCTCGCCAGCACGGACCGCGCGGAGCCACAGTGCTCCCGCCTCCCCGGCTCCTCTCTCCCAAGCTTTGCCACGCTTACCAAGGCGAAATAAGCCCATTTTAAGAGGAAATTAAACCGGTTCCTTAAGCGCGATCTTTGTCCCCGCCGGCTCCTGAGAGGGGACGCGCCTATGGCAGCCTTACCTGCGAGGGGACAGAGGCAGCCGGAGAGCAGCGAGCGCAGCATGGGCCCGGGGCGGCAGCGGTACCGTGCCCGTCCGGCGGGGCCCGGGACCAGGGCGGGCCGCAATGGGCTTGTCCTAAGTATCGTCTGCGCGGCCACTGAGGGGAAGGAAGGGGGTGGCGGGGGTGCGGGTTTGGGGAGGTGTTGGCAGCCGCCGGCTGGCCCCGGGGGGGCGGCCGACTCACCTCTCCTCCAGGGCGCTCCCAGGGTGAAGCTCCGATGCCAGCTGAACATCCCGGCGGCAACAGCCGCCCTCAGGGGCGGGCGGGGCACGGGCACGGGGGTGCCATCGCTGCCGACCCTCCCCGCGTTGCTGCGCGTCCCCCGGCGGGCGGGTGAGCGGGCCCGGGCTAGGGCATGGCGGGGGCAGCGCGGAGCGGGCAGCACTGCCGGCGCGGAGGCTGCGGAGCGGAGGGCGGGCGGGCTCACGGCCAGCAGTGACTTATAAAGGGAGCAGCCCAGAGGAATGTATCTCCTGTGGCTGATAAGCCGAGATGACTGGAGGGGTTTGAACTACCTTTGCAACCCCCGGAGAAGAGAGGGGGAGAGAGAGGAGAAAAGGACAAGAGAGAAGAAAAAGAAAAATATTTCAATGCTTGCATAATATCAATAAACAACTCCCCTGTCTAGTGGCAGGGAAGGCTGGAATGTTTTGGGGGGGGGGGAGAGAGAGTAAAAGAGTAGAGTGGGTTTGCTGGGTTTGGTTTTGTTTTGTTTTTTTCTCCTTCTCTATTTAAATTGACTGTTATGTGTTTATAATGCAAAATTGCCTTGATTGTCACTGGCACTGAAGGCTATGGGTAAGAGGGGTGAGAAGGAAGTGTCAGGACTGCCCTGGGTGCAAGCTCCCATGGGCAGATTTGCAGTGTCACCCCACTGGAGTGAACTCCAAACATGCAAGCCAGGCATGAAGTGTTCTGGGATGCCCTGGGCATGGTTGAGCCCACTGGAGTGTTGTCTTGGGAAACGTGTGGGAAATTACTCCTAGACTGGGTTTCAGGAGTACAGGTTCCCTGCAACAAGCAGCCCCATAACCTATACAGGGTCTCTACTTGCAAAGAGAGCACCAGTCCCTGCACTGCTCCCTCATCCAGACTTCTGCTAACATGAGCACTCTCAGGAGCAAATGTGCTGCTCCACCGGTTAAACCGGCCTAATTCCATGGACTTTAGCTGTCCATAGGGTCAGTGGCCCCAAGGAGATCACAGAGTGGTGCTACAAATGCCATGAGAAAGTGACTGAGAGGGGAGCTGTCAGGGGACATCAGCCCAGTTGCCTCACTGCTCTGCAGGTGCCAGCCCTCCTGTGCCTCTGAAACACACACTTCAGGCCAAGTATCAAGGTGAATTCCCTTTTTGCTGTAGCAGTCACTGGAGTTTGCTGATTGGCACAAGCCACCGTTTAAAGGTAGGGTGTCTAACTGGCCTCTTTTCCCACCACCTTGCTCTTGTATTTAATTATTAATTGCCCCCAAATTTGTGTCATCCACCAAAAGGCATCTTTTCTCCTCAGGCTGGGAGGATTTTACTGCTCCTCCCTTGCTTACCACTGCAGTGAGATATAGTTTTCGTGGACTGCATCTGATTTTCTTGAAACATTCCAGGCACTCATGGTGCACCCAGCACCTATTCCTCTTTTTCAGGGAAATCAGAGAGTGTGGTTTGTTGTGTGGACAGAGCCAGGTTTTCCACGCTCTTTGGGCTGGTGAGAAGGAAAGCTGTAGGTTCCTTTGGGGAAGGAGGTTTCCTGCACTGAGACAGTGCTGTGGTTAGTGCTGTGTGCTTGGTGTGTGACATGCTGCTGTGCTCTGCCCATGCAACCAGCTCTGGCTCCTCTCTCAGCTCCCAGCTGCAGTGGGCAGACTTAAATTATTAGAGCAGCAGCAAAGTACTTGGATATACCTTAGCGTGAATGCAATAGCACAGCCAAAGGAATTCTGGGGACAAACAATTAGCCTCTCACCTTCGGCTCTGCTGCCCATACACCATTGCACTCTCCTTTCTTTCTGACATTGAGGTCCATTGTTTTGTACACTGCTGAGCACACTCCTATGCTACCTGGAGACTTTTTTTTAAATAACTAGTTTGGAGAAGGAAGAAAGCTACAATGCTGATGTTTGTACATAGCTTCAGCCCGAAGAGTTCTGAAAAGTATCTAATTTGTTGTAAGCAAAGTGTATGATGCTGTCAGAAATTGAAGTTCCTAAGAAGTCTCAAGCTGGCTCTTTCTAAGTTTGATTTACCCCCTTGTGTTCAACAAATGCTTGAGGCCAACAGAAATGACTGTGTTACCAAATATAATAAATAAAATAACCCACTGACAGTAAGCTTTTGAACAAGAATAAAATATTCCCTGGAATGTGCACAAGACAAGTACTCTAGCCGTGGGCTAGGGCAAACATGGAATGAAAATGGCTGGCAATGAGCACAAGATTTCAATGCTCTAGGTACTCTCACAAGAGGGTGTGTTTGTGTGTATGAAACTGATAATTAAATTGGAAATGCTCTGTGTTGACACAATATATGACAACGTTCAGAGTCTAGAGGGTTCCACAAAGCTGTTGTTAGTTGTTGCATGTGATTATTTTTGTCTACACTTGGAAAGTTTTAGTAGCATAACTATGTTTTATGTATTTTTTCAACTTGGGTTTATTTGCTATATTAGCATCAAGATGTTTTACACTTGAATAGCTCAGCACTGAATCAAAAAAAGCATTAGCATGCTTAGGACTTTTATGCCAGTGTAAATGCACCTACGCAAAGGGAGATTTTACCATTTTGTGCTTGTATTATGAACAGCAGTGAAACCTTCCAAAGGGTGGACACCAGTCCTCATCAAAAACAGCCCACAGGCAAGAAACAAAAGTGATGCTTGGTTTTGGCATCCAAGCTTGAAAAAAGTGCAGAAAATGGAAACTGATTATCCATATGCTTTGGTCTAAATCTTGTGAACACCCTTGACATGGGAAAGATCATGTTCCCTGTGTGCATTGAACTCAGTTGCTGCTGTAGTACAACAAGAAAGGAAAGATGCCTCTATCTTGCAGCTTCATTTCTTGTCTGGTAGTGAGAGCATTGTCAGATCTCACCATTTAATTGGGAGTTTTGAGGAAGATTGACTCCTCCTTTTCCTTAAAGTCCAACTTGTTAGTCAGGGGAGCATGGGGTGCTGGGGCTGAGGTGCACGTTGCTGTACTGGGGCAGAGCACAAGGATGGGAAGGAACCAGCCAGGTAGGGAAATGGACTTGGGACAGCCTGGTCTGGGGACTGGGGCCACTGTGGCTTTTGGGCCACACTATATCTGCCCTTTCCCTGCAGCTGCCAGTCCTTGTGCTGGGTCTCCTTCCCATTCACCCATGTGCTGGGAGTGTGAGATATGTTCTCCAAATCTTAACTGGGCAGGAAATTCCCTCTTGAGCTGCAGAGGATGTAACAGGAAGAGAAAAAACCTCTTAGTCAGCATCAGCTTAGTTTTTGATGGATGCATCAATTTCCTCAGTCATGAGAAAACTCTCCACCCAAAGAATACACAAGTGTGGAAAGCTGTTGTGTCTCTGGATCCCCTGGGTGTACAGCTGCATCCTATGTTTCTTGTCATCTCTGTCAACTTGTGGGAAGCATCTTCAGAGCAGAGGGTGCTTCTCTACTGCGGAGAAGTCAGGCACGAGCTCACAGGCAGCTGCTCGCACCAAGGAGGGTGGGTGAGGGGGTTGGGCAAGGCCTCTTTGTGCTACAGTTCCTAAGTTAGGCGCCTGGAAGTTAGTTAGTCATTAGTGGTGACTCCTACTGGTTGTTTGGGCCATTGCGTTGTTCCCTCATGCCCCAGTTACTACTGTGCAATCCCAGATTTTCCATAAAAATGGCTGCTACAGTATCCACTGAGATGCTCTGCAGTTGCAAAGGAGGATGTCTGTCAAATGTGAGCCTTGTTTCAAAAAACTCCCCAGGTAGTGAGCCAAAATATGCAGTAGCAGGACAGATCCCTGAGCAGGTGCAGCTCTGCATAGGTGAGGTGAGGCTGGGAGAGGTGTTCCTCTGCTGTTTGGCTTTAGGCGTGTCCCACATGCAAATAACTTCATCTCCTTCTGCCACAGCTTGTCTGGGAGAACAGGATTTTTGCAAGTAATTTCAGGACCCGTCTTCTTTAAGTTGTGCAGCCCCCAAAGCACAGAATTTCTCATGCATGTAAAAGGTCTCTCCACCTGGTGTGAAGTATTCATGGTGACGAAAAACACATTCCAGTATCATTGTCACTGTGGTTTTCACACTGAAGCACACAATGAAATAACTATCAACCTTTCATCATACATACATATTGGACCTTGCTTTCCATCCCATTCCCTGACCCCTTAGTTAAAGGCTGGATCTGGACAGATTGCTTGATTACCTTCTGGTTTGTTTTGTACACCTGTAGCATGGCACAAAAGGACATGGTCCAGTGCAATCACCGTCTTGAGTTAAATATGTTTTCTTTCACTCTGGTCCAAACAAGATTTTGGGATTTAGTAGGCAGAGGGACATTGGATATCTGTGTGACAGTGTGGGAAAAGGGGTGGATTTAATGCTATATTATGGGGGTTCTCCCCAGCAGCTGAGAAAGGACAGGGAGGATATGTTCTGTGCAGCATCCATCAGGGTTGGCTTGGAGCTGTGCCCTATGGGTGACTTTACGGGGTTTTTATATTTTTTAGGTTTTAGCTACTTTTGCCCGATCTGCCATGCCAGCAGTGCAGTATTAATGTCATTTAAGTGAGGACTTGCAGCACTTTGTGCATGAGGGTGTCGGTGCCAGCCTGGAGGTATTGTGGGGCTGTTGCCTTGCTGAGCCTGGTGCCAGGCAGGGTGTTGGTGAGCATGGCTCAGGGGAGCCTGTGCTGCCTCAGCCAGCAGCCCCTCACAGGAGGGACAGGTCAAGGGAAAAAAAGAAGAGGTGGGTTCAAAGAGGAATTGCATGATATTTGCATTCCTGTAAACGGAAGTTTCCAGAAGACTACAGCTTCCTGTGAAATGGCTCTCTTGCTAACTTGGCAGTGGCCTGCACATGTACAGTTTGTCCAGGTGAAGGTTTTGGGGTCACATAAGAGGAAGTTGTTTCACTGCAGTGTACTTATGGTGGAAAAAATAGCTTCTTGGGGTAGTGAGCAGCTCTTGACTCTGAGGTAATGTGTTAACTCTTGCAAATCTTATATCTTGCTCCAGACACTTGTCATAGTCTAAATACATTTCAGTTTTTGCTCTTCCTTCACTTAATTAACATTTACTTAAAATGAGCAAACCCTGCCTATACAAGCAAAACCCCTCTGCATCTTCTCTGCCTCTCCTAAGGATGCTGCTGCCCCAGGCAATTCCCCAAACACAGAGCAGGAGAAAAAGTTGCCACCTAGCTCGGCACCAGTTCTGCTTGTTGGTGTGTCCACCATTCTGCTTGCTTTAAGAGCAGAGAAGGCTCAAATGCCTGGTGTGTTTGGATCTTTGAGCAGATATGTGGTCCCCACTCCACCCTGCTGTGAAAGGAGCCCTGGTGAATCACATGGGAAGCAGCTGCCCAGAACTCTGCCCTGGGAAGTAAGGGCCAGTAGCTTGCCAGGCACATTACTTCCTCTAGTGCACAATGGAAGCACCTTTGTGCTCACTGAGTTGGTCTGTAGGGCTGACTGATGTTAAAAGATATTAAAACAAGTGCTTAAACTCAGTCACTGCTCTCTAGGCCTCCAGAGCCAAGGCAGTTCCCCTCACTTTCCTGTGGACTGCCTGCCCTCAGGGTCCACACTTTTCTCAGCCAAGGGACAAGCTGGCATACCTGATCAACACCTTCCAAAGGCAGGCTAAGCTGCATTGAACTGTGCTGTGCTGGCTGCTTTCTGGGTTATGCCACTACCCAAACCCTCTGTTTTCCTTCTGTGATGCTTCAGGCTGGATGGTGCCAATGCAGGCACAGAGGGGGTTCCCATCAACAGTTCCTCACCCCACTACACCTGCACCCTTCTGCACCAGTGGTTTTAGGTCAGGTATCTGAGACAGTATGCAGCAGGTCTCAGCCAAGAGAGGACGGTGCCTGGGATGGGATGGGATGGGATGGGATGGGATGGGATGGGATGGGATGGGATGGGATGGGATGGGATGGGATGGGATGGGATGGGATGGGATGGGATGGGCAGCAGAGCAGTGGTGAGCACCTTGGGGCCATACACTGGTGAGGCAGTCAAGTGTGAGTGGAGGAAGAGAAAGGAGTGATGCTGGAGAGCTGGTGAGTAGCAGGAAAAGTAGTAGAGGTGCTTGAGGACCAGTGGCTTGCAAGGAAGGAAGCAAGCAAGCAAGCTAGCCGAGCTGGGTGTGACAAGGAGGTGCCTTACTCTTCTGCTGGGACCTTGGTGTCCTGGGGTGCCAGGGGGTTGCTTCTGTGGCCCTGACAAAGGACAAGTCATCATCAGGGTCACTTTGGAAGGGCAGGATACTTTCATGTTCTGCTTTGTCATGAGAAGACTTGTAAAACTAGATAGTAATCCAAGGGACGGTGACAAAAAAGAAGGTAAGAGGGAAGGGTCGAGGAGTTTTCCACCATGAAATTGTGTGAAAAGGTGATGAGGAGGAACTCAAAAAGTGCTGTTGTTAACCCAGACCTCCCTTTTCACTCTCTGAGGTGTTAGCAGGCCTGCAAAGCTCCAGCCAGGCCTGGGCTTGACCTGGCTTTCTAGCCCCATCATGACTCTGCCCAATGCAGAAAAATGGGTACCCTCCACCCTCACTTGATCTGTTGCTGGGAAGAAGCCAGGCTGGGCAGGGTCTGGCAGATATGTGCCACCTCTGTATCCTGGCCCAGAGATGGGGTGTGAGAGTATCCAGAGCATCCCTTAGCCTGTTTGCTTCTTTGCTTTTAATGCCTGGAGAATCCCAGTGGCTGTGAAAATGCTGCTTAAACCTTGCAATTAACGGTGCTGAGGGTTTGGCAATTGCTGCTTCATTTACCCTTTTGCAAATGCTGCATCACTGTAAATGCTGCAGTTGCTTTAGTTTGGAAATGCTCACTCTCATTTTAGGATAATCCATTTCAGTGGAGTAGAACAGAAGAGTTAGATGTGGCTTGCTAAAACACCACCAGAGTTTAAGAAGTACAAATAGCACTTAATGAGATTCTGAGCAATTTGCATTGCTTTTCCCCTGGATATATGTGCACTCATGAGTAGAACTAAATCTTTTTCCTGTATAACAATTTAATTACAACTGATTAAAGTAAACATGTCTTGAATGTTTGAATATGATAGTAATACTGCATTATAAATGTCATTTTGATTAAATAATGGCTTCTTTGCTTGAACAGGATAACTATCCACCCGAAACACAGGGGCGAAACTTTAGTTAATAATAAAACTCCCACCAACTTCAATAGAGCTATATTTCACCTTAATTGCACTCATAATTGCACTTTCACAGTTTGATTACAGAATTTACCGTTTCCTGGTTGGAATTCCTGGTACATTGTTGTACACCTTCTAAATAAAATGGAAACAGAGGATTGATGACATGCAGTATGTGAGACTGGATTTCCCCCATTCAGTGAAATGATGGAGCTCACTTGTCCCAGGATTCAGAAGAATCACTAAGCACTAAGAGTTGCCACATGGGATTGCACTAAAAAAAGATACCGTAAGCTTGGCCTTGATTAGTGGTTGTCAGTTTCTGTGGATCTGGCTGCTTCAGTCCTGGGGAGGAATAACTGAGGGAAGCAGGCTGACTGTTAGCAAATTTAAATATACTGCATGAGACTTGACCTCCACTGGTAAAGTATACAGGGGCTTCCCAGGCTGAAAAATGTTGAAAACAACTGTCCTTGATGAGCAGATATGTTCAGTAGTCAAGGACCTGTCTGGATGACCTCAGGACATACTTGACAAATAGCATGTGTTTCTGAAAACTTGTTATTTAAAAAATTTCTTGCTGAGGCCAAATCAATGCTCTTTCATTTGTGTACAACTCTGATATCCAGTTCTTGGGTGTGTATTTCCTCTGGACATCCCAGAGGATATCTGTGGCTCCACTGTTTGTGAACTGAGGTTGGTAACATGACTGTGGATCTTAACATCACTGTCTATGTAAGATTGTGTGCAGCACCAGGTGACTGCTGTGTGTCCCCACATCTGGCACCTCTTCACGTGACAGAATAGGCACAGGAGCTCAGATATGGCAACAGCACTGAGGTGCTTTCCCTCCTCAGCACATTGGTTCAGTGTTCTTTGCTTTTCATCTCCCTAGCTGAGAAAAGGGGAAAAAAAACCTGTTTCCCTTTTGTAAAACTGCCTGAACATTGAAGTTGTGAGTCTGTATTAAACTGTTTCTATGAGCAGTAAGTGACCATGGCTTCCCAGAGTGACTAGAGCAAGTTTGTCATGACGAGACATTTCTTCCCTTCCAAACCAACCCAAAGCAGGGCTCTTCTAGGTCCAGATAGGAAATGCCAGTGATATATTCATATTCCCTCTGTTCAGATCTGATCTAAGTCCACTGTAAAAAAATGAGATACTACCAAGGACTTGACTTTCAGGGGTTGGGACCTTTGTGATTTTTATCTTAGCAGTGCTATTTGTGCTTTTATCTATAAAATTCTACTTCTGTTTGTGTGCTTGTTTAGTGTGGGATGACTGGAGACAGTCTTCTGTTTTACTGCAGACTTCCCTGTGCTTACTAATTTAAGACTGCTGCTCAGACTGAAGTTTCCAGGTTGGCTCATGATGAATCCACAGTCTATATACAGCGCTTGGGAGATATTTCCGTATCCTGAAATAACAGGAGGTTTGTGATAGATCATTTCATAACTTTGTGGTGTTCTGCGACTCATGGGATGGAGGACAGATGTCACCAAACTGTTGTACACCAGAACAGTCACTGCACAGCTATTCTTTTGGAAAGCCAATACAATTGAACTGACACACAAGTTTCCATGCCAAGTAAAAATAATGGGCATATGTATTTTTTGTGGTTTTGTATAAAGAGAGGTTTCGCTGGTACCTTTCCCAGAGCTCTTGGTAGTGCTCTTAGAGAAATAAAAAAAAACAAAACAAAAAAATCCTGACCTCCAGATGACCCAACTTTGAAACTTGGTGAATTAAAGTCTGGTAGCACAATTTGCTTGCTCCCAAGATAGTTTCAATGTAAAGCAACAGGCAAAGATATAACAAAGTATTGTCCCAAGTTTGCAAACTGAATCAATCAAGTTCCAGTCTGTCAAAATCAGCAGGGGCCAGCCTTACCCTTGCCCTGATAACCTGCGTTACGCAAGCTGAGGGGGCAGGAGGAGACCAGGGAAGGGCTCGTAAGAGCTGCAAAAGGCTGCAGAGCAGATGTCAGGTGAGCTTGGCTGCCAGGGAGACACCAAACTAGAGTCTGACTTTTCAGCAAAGGCTGCATATCTAACTGTTTTAGAGATATTTAAAGTAATATTTTCAAAGCACACCATTACAAAGAGCCCTCTTGGAAAAGCTGGCTTCTCATTTTAGTGCCCAAAAATGCAGGCTAAGCTATTCTGAAGACCTAGTTCTGTTTGTGGCTGGTGAACTGTTTTAAAAGCCAAACCCTTTTTTCATATAAACACAAAACTGTCTGATGTCAAGTCAGGTTTGCAAGATAAGATAAGAATGCTTCACTGAGGAATAAGTGGAGGAGATTTTATGGAAACTGAGTTATTGTAAATAGATAGCATCAAGAGGAAGGGGGGGTTGTGTGGTGCTGTCAAGAGCAGAGGTGGATAGAGAGTGAATACATATTTTTCAGAGCTGTGGCAGAAGACAAGGAGTGGGAGGTGAGGGTTCCCCCACCCCTCTCACTGCAGTGGCCAGGAACGACATGGCACAGGTCTGAGCGAGGGGATCTGGAAGTCGGTGGATGGCAGCAGCTCAGGCTCAGCTTTTCAGAGGCAAGCTCAGAGGGCGATGAGAGGAATGGAGGGAATGTGATAAGGCTGGGGGAGGATTCGGTAAGGGAATGAGCAGAGAAAAGGAGGGAGTGTGGGAAGACAGGAGTGCCCCCTTCTACTGTCTCCGTGTTTCCCCATGCTGAAGGCAGGTTTGGGACCTTCAGCTGAAACAACAGGGAACTACTGTACCGCGGGATATCCCTGTTACTCTTATGGATGAAGCAGATGCCCTGACTAGTGTTCTTTCACCTATCCCTGATGGCAGGAACGCGGGACAGTGTGATGCCAGCAGTCACCTGGCCACCAGGAACCTCAGAAATAGCAAGATTGTTGTCATTGTCCTTGTATTTGTGGGTTACTCGGCCCAAGCAAAGACAAGAGTCAGTGGAAAACCCCAAGCTTCTGTGGCTATTCCTCTGAAGACAGTACAGATCTGCAGGATCATACTGTAGAGGATCTTTTTTAATGGAGAACTCTTTCTTTTTGAAAAGGTAGAACAGTGTAATTCCACAGCACAGAAAAAAGCTCAGGGGATCACAAGTGGTTATGCTGGGAAGCTGCTGAGCTGTGCTGGGTGGCCAGGTTGTTTCTGAGTGCTGAGGGCAGAGCAGCCATGGCAGTGCACCCTCACTCCCCATCAGATTTGGTGTAACGTTCCTGGCTCCAGCACTAACCCAAGTGTCTGCACATTCTTATCAGCAAGACTTGCAGGTAGCATTACATGTTTGTCCACTTGAAATAGAAATATTCCTTAACTCTGAACATCCCTGGCCTTTCTCTTCATATACTAGTCTTTATTGGTGGACAATAGATTGATATATTTGTAGTTAAGCTTTCTGGCTATATAAATTCCTGCCTGCAATGACTCAACCATCAGAATTCAGAAAAAGGCAATTAGAGAAAATCCATCATGGCCCATATATGCATGAGTTTGTAACTCACTTGCTATCCTAACTCATGAGAGCTAATGACCTTGCAATTTTGATATATGAACGTAACCCAAGCCCTATACCTGAACAACTGAACATTTTCAGAGATTTAATACAGATTTGGATTGTGTAGTTCATTAATACTTTGAGAAAGCTCTAGGAGAAAGAGAGGTAATCTTTAATGCCATGGGTGGAGAATGGGGGGTAATAAGATAGACAAAGCTAGACAAGGGAGATAGTTCTAGTTAGTAGCTGACGGTGGGGTTTTTTAGGATATTCTTTGTCATAGATATAAACTTTTATGGTTAATTGATCAGTTTTAACTGCTGGTTAATTGCAAGCCATAATTCTTGTAGCTGAAAGCTCTAGAAGAACGATGCTGACCTCCCAGAGTAGTTCAGACTTCTCTGTTGGCACAGAAAATATTATGTGGAAAGAATTGTGGTTAGCAAAAGATTTTGCAATGTCAGTAGTACCCAGAGGGAGGAGGAGGTGGAGCTCTCCATGAGTAATATGAGGTTTGGTACCAGCAGGTTTAAGTACCTCAGATAAAATTTGTGATTTCTTCCTGGTATTTTGGTGAAGACCTGGGCACCTTGCTTTCTTCTCACAAAAAGAAAGGAATAGTCTTCCTTCCTCTGTCACCAAGATGCTGGCCTTCTGCAGGGGAAAGCTTTACATCCCTGTTCTCCTTCCATCCCACAAGCCACCCAGCAGACCAGCTTCCTGATCCTTACAGTGGTGCTTCCCAGACATCTCTCCCTGTGTTGAGTAGGCACATCTTGGGCAACCTCTACCTTTTCAAAACTACCCTTTTCCTCAGAACAGATGTGGACTTCCCAGCACCTACAAACAAGCCATGCTCTCTGGCACAAAACTCACTAACAGGGGTTTAAGTCAATGTCAGGTGGGTCCTGAAATGTCACACCTGTCTGAGAAGCAGGCAGCTGAATTCTGTTTGTGCTGCAGCAAAGGGCCATGCAGATGGATCTCAGTGGAATATTTTAATTGTCAGATGATGTGCTGCTGAAAAATATATATGATTGGTGTGCTGTTGGTTTTGAGTTGGAGGAGAAAATGGCAAGGAGCCTAAATTAATTAGTATTAAACCACACTTGGCAGACACTAACTCCTCCACAAAGTATCTGTTGCTAGAGGGTATGAAAATATACCTGTTGGGTTGGATGGGTGAGGTGCAGAGATAGTGCCAGGAAGCAGGACTTACACTAAGACAGTGCAGAAACCAGCATGATGTTCTTGGGTAAAAAAATCATTTAAAAGCAAGTAGCAATGACTTACAGCCCCCTTTTCACCTGGGCTCTGAAGTCAGCCAGTATTGAAGAGAAAATGGTTGGCCTGTTCTAGGCAGGAAAATGCAACTGTGATGCTGAATGTCTGAGAGCTCTGGGAAAAAATATCCCAGCATATGGAAGTGACAACGTTTTTCTACTGCTGTTTCACCAGTAGATCTCAATGTGTTTTGAAGCAGTTTTGAAGAAGTCTCTGCTTTTCTGTGGGGAATACAAAGTTCAGGTACCTGAGGCACAGGGAAGGGAGGGTAATCAGGCATTGTAGTAAACTTGCATAAACTGTTACCTTCTTTGGGAACATGATAATTAAAACAAACATACAGAGAGCCTTTGCCTGGGACGAGATCTCAATAAACTACAACCAAGGTACCTGCAATTTATTGTCTTGATTATGAGACAGTCATTTGAATGTAAGAGTGAGTCTTGTACAAGAATGGGTATTTTTTTTTCCTGTTTACCTCTTTCCACCATGTGAACACTAGGGTTTCCATAAACAAAATAAAAAACAAAACAACAGCATAGCTGGCAATGGCAATAATTCACTGGGCTCTCAGTTTAGTCTTCATCTTTTTGGAACCTCTGCCCTAGTCAATCATGTGGATGTAATCAGTGTTCATATTCACATTCTCATGAGTTTCAGGAGAAATGAAGTGTCACTTCAGCTTTTTTCCCCGCAAATCTTGGGTTTTCTCACCACTTCCCTAACAAACACTGAAATTAGATCATTTAACCTAAATTGATGTGTTCAGTACTACTGCAATACAAGTAAAGACAATTTCAACACAGCACCAAAAATGTCACCTTCACTGTAGCATCATATAGGAACTGACATGACTTCTTGCTTTGCTTGTCCATAGAATGGAACTGTAATTTTCTTTGTTAAAGTATTTTTTATTGGATGGAAATAATTACAAGTGGAACAAAACAAAATGTTTTGATTAAATACAGGGCTGGTCTTGTTTTTCCAAAAAATGTTTCATGTTTTCAACTCTTTTCCCCCCTGTCCCAGGGATAATATAATGGATAGCTAGAGATCACCTGCCATCTCAGAGGATTCCACAGGGATCCCTTCCTTTGCCACTGGAATTTTGGTGCCCATGAGGCAAATAATTTCTTTCCATGGGGTACCACAGTGAAGGTGAGTCATCTGCTGCAGAGCAGGGGAGTTTTCAGGAGACAAGACTCCAGCTCAAAATTCATGCCAAAACCAAGGGTTAACACTGAAGTGTCAGATCTGGCTAGCCCATGGCTGAGGAATGAAAACCAGCAGCTGTCTGAATTCCAGGGATGGTGCTGGGAATAGCTGCGATGAAACAAAGTCCCACCAACTTTGATCTTGGATCTCCTGCACAGGATTAAAGGAAAAACTGAGTTTGGGCTTGAAGCAGAGACATTTGGGGAAGCAGCAGGGGGAATTTGCTAAGTTTTCATGGGAGTTTACTAAGCATATGACGATAAAGCAAAGATAATTCTCTTTTATCATTGCAATCCATTTCTTTAAACTGTGAGTGTGCTTCGAAGCCCCAGTGAGATCACAGCAAGGACACCAGCAGACTTGCAGTGCTCTCTGCATGGTGCTGCTTTGTTTGGGTTGAAGAGGTGATTTTTTTTTGTCCTGGATCAACCTTGTAAATAAGAATGGAGCAAGGCAAGATTTGTTTGTGCAAATCCAAGTATTTTCCTCATTCCACATTTTTTTCCCAAGTTTGATGAGATCGGCTCATATACCTGCCATTTCCCTGGGATATGAGCAGCTGCCAGAAACCCCTCTGGGTGCTGTCAGTCTGGCTTAGGACACCTTTGCAGGAGTGGCTCCAAGACAAGAGAGTGCAGTCCATCCAGATACAGCATTCGATCTCCACTACTGTCAGAGCAAGGAATCATATTTCCCTCACCCCTGCCCTCTGGGTAAAAAAGGCAAATGTTTCATAAAGGTACCATAATAAGTCTGCTAGAGTTGTCTTCGCAGCCTCTTTCCCCTCCCCAAACTGGAATGTGCCTAAGCTCCTTCTGGTCTGTTTATTCCTTTTTTTCTAGCAGCCCTTGGGGAAGGTACCTAATACCTTGTCGTAAACATTATTTATGGACTCAGAGCACCAGAAACATGTCTCTACAAATAGTGTGCACAACATGTCCTGAACCCTCCTACTGGCACCTACTTATGTCAGTCCCCAGTGCTCAGATTTCTTTGTCTTTTTGCTGTAAGCCAGATTTACTGATGCAGGGTTGTTTCCACATGAGCACTACTATAGTGACTGATAAGCTGCACTTGCCCATAGTGTCTCAATTGTTTGTGGTTCCTGGTTATTCCTGCTTAGGTCTTAGGGCCAACATTTAGTGTTTCAGGAAGGGAGGAAGGGAGGAAGGGAGGAAGGGAGGAAGGGAGGAAGGGAGGAAGGGAGGAAGGGAGGAAGGGAGGAAGGGAGGAAGGGAGGAAGGGAGGAAGGGAGGAAGGGAGGAAGGGAGGAAGGGAGGAAGGGAGGAAGGGAGGAAGGGAGGAAGGGAGGAAGGGAGGAAGGGAGGAAGGGAGGAAGGGAGGAAGGAAGGAAGGAAGGAAGGAAGAAAGAAAGAAAGAAAGAAAGACTCCTGCTGTGCCTGTGTTACATTGCACAGCACCCTAGGGTGCACTACAGAGGAGGAGCTCCCTTGATCTATAGTGGACCACTTCTTACCCAGCAGCACTCCCTTCTGTGATGTCTATTAACTAGATGTGCGTGGGTGTTCTCCCCATGTACCCAGCACTAAGGTTAAAGAACAGGTTTGTACCAGAGAATCAGCTGTATGTACACTTTTCATCAAAACCACTTAAAATCTTTCCTTTGGAGGAAAATCACTGGCTTTGTTAGTATTTCTGCCCATTCAGGATCAAAACTACAGCATAAAATCTTCTGAAAGAAGCTTAGTGGGTTTTGCCTCTTCTCTTACCTAAAAGAAAGAAAAGACTGCTCTTTCACACTTTTATAGTGTTTCCCTGTGAATCTGGAATTCTTTATAAGTGACGTAGGTCTTGGTCTCAATATAACAGTATTAAAGAAAATACTTTACTTCCAGTCAAGAGTTTAAGACAAAATGGAAAAGAGTGTGTTCAACTGAAACCATAGGGCAGGAACTGATCCAAGCGAGAATTTTGTCTAGGTGCAAACATTAACAACTCTATTATTCAGTGAATACTATGTGACTCTTAATGACCGTAGTTGCATAAAAACTTCAGTTTTACATTTAAATCCAAGTGCAGTATCTCACAGCATAGGTCTTGTAGTTTATCCTGTGGTTTTTTTCATATGTAGTTTGTACTGTAATACTTTCTGTGACTTGGGGGTTAAAAAAGCACAGCATCACTAGTCCACCACTTACCATGGTTTGTCTTCTGCTAATCCCTTATGTTGAGTCATTCATTCTTGGACTGTACAGCCTGAGTGGAACACAGCAGAAGCTTTCATCAACAGCAGACTCTCGAGGTGCAAAAATTTCTGGTGAAATCCTGAGAATTTTGACAGAAATTTGGTGAGGAAAGAATATAGTCTGATGGGGCAAAATACTCAGTGGGTTCACTGAGGCTGGGATTCCATTCACTTACCCTTAATGGGCCATCTCAGTTCCTCTCCAAGGTTTCACCTACAGCTACTCCTGAAACACTCTACTTCCTGGTTTGTCTTTAAGGTAGGTTCTGTTTTCTAGACCAGTGTTTTCTGAATGCTGGCAGAAAGGATGTGACTTGCTGACTTCAGACAAGATGCCAAAGCATGCAGAGGGGACTCTACTGTAAACAATCTCTTAGAATTCATTTTAAAATGAGAAAGGGATATGGGAGGAAAAACAAAATACTTAGAGATGCTGACTTGCCATCTACAGCCATCCTCCCTTGCTGGTGATTTATTATCTCCCCCTTTGAGCCCAATGGACCAGATACACACATTCCTCATTTTCTCTGTTGAGGAAAAATTTTATTTTTGGCATGCCTTTTGTAGGATTCAAAATACCTTTGTGCTGTGGTGAGTGTGAGGGAAGGGAGTTTCACTTCTCAGCAGATATGCTAAAAGCATGTATTAAGGGCTGGGCTCTCCACGCCACCAAGGTTGCAGGGAGCCATTTGTGGCTGCCTCATCCCACATCTCTGACACATGCTAGATTTACCAGGCTGGAGACTCTGTGTCTGTGTATGCTATTGCCTATTGCTGAAGATCAACATACTCTTGCACAGTGGAAGTTGCTTATGAGTCAGCAAAAACTAAGCATGGAGGAATCAGAAGGAATGGGATTTTAAGTGAGATAGGAACTTCTCTATGTGCTGTGAACTAAGTGAATTTTGGATCCTATATTGCAAAACACAAATAAATCACGTTAGTCAGTACAATTGCAGGCAACCCTTGTACCAAGTAGATTCCCCTCAAGACAATCTAAGCTTATTAATGGTGTTGACTATCCCTGGGGGAAAAAAAGTTTCTTAATGGCACTGACAGATCCCTCACCATCATGGCTGTGGTTCTAGAAACCTTTGAGAAGGCAGAAGGCAATGTAAATGTGAATCTGGCTCTCCTGTTTGCTGGGTTTATACCATGGGTTTACCAATTTGTGCAGCATTTCCTGATATTTGTGATGACGATGAAATGAGTAAAAAACATTAGCTGGTGATAAATACTGTAGCTAGCCCAGCTCTGAAGGAGTTACCAAAGGCAAGACTGATTGTTTCATGCAAACCAGCTGTCATCAGCTCCAGCTGAATTCCTGTGATCAAAACCCACAAAAGGAGCTGATTTATTACCCATGGACAGTTTTGTGAACATTGTGGTGCTCCAATCACTCTTGTGTCATCAGTGCTACGTTTGCCTGTGCATATATGTCTCCCCACTCTGTGCTCTCAATCTGTAGTAAGATTTCAACATCCATGTTTGGTATACATTGAGCTTACAGATGTTTGTGCTTTTCCTTTGCCCACCAGCAAAAATTTCATAAGAGATGCTTTTTTTTTCCAGTGTGACTTAGAAGTCCTTGTCTCATGTGACACTCAAAAATGTAACCATTCCTGGTTAGAGCTGACTCTGTGGGGAGAAGCAGGGAGTTGGCATGTTCAAACCGAGGTGAGGACTCCCTGAGCTCACACCTCTGTGGGTTGCTGTGCAGCACATGCAAAGCTGTATCCTGTGATCAGCTTTTCCAGATCCCTTAGTTTCTGAATTCCCAACATCCAGTGGGTCACAGGCTGCAGCTGGTACGATGTTAGGATCTCCAAGCTTCACTGAAAAATTGGCAAGACTGATGGGCAGGTAGCAAACTAAAGCACAGAAGAATTTCTGTGCTTTTCATCTCTGTCTGAGCTGCAACATTTTAATTTCTTGCAGCCACAAGCAAAGAGCTAGTTTATGTTCCAGGCAGGAGCTTTGTGCAACATGGTTAGGTGCCTTCCAGGGTTTGGTTTGATTCCACCTTACCTTCCTGCAGTGCCTCGAAATGAAGTTGTAAGCTCTGATACTAGTATGCATCCGTGTCAAGGGAGAGCAGAATGTAATTTTGAAGCAGAAGGTATTAGGTCTCATTGTGCATGAATTTGGTGCCTGCGTGTATGCACAGCCACAAACCATTGGAAAGAGCCAAACAATTATGGGCAGAGAAACTAGAAGGGGATTTTGTGACAGTTATCCAAATGTAAGCCAGGGAACACATTGCTGACAGAAATTATGCTTGAAAGATTTGAACTAGGTAATGAGCTGGATAAATCTGTCATTTATCAGCAGACGTTGTATTGTTAGTTACAAGCAGATATGCTGGAACATCCAGACCTGGTCAGGGTGAGAAAACACAAGCAATCTTTCATGTAATATATGAATAAAAGTTGTGCATTCAAACATCAGTTTAAGAGCTCATTGAAACGGTCAGCATAATTATTTTGTCCCTTTTGCAGCATTTTTAAAGGAAGGATCCTGCCCCTCAAGAGAACTGATTAGCTGCTGAAGTGTAACATCCCGCTATCAATCCTTTTCCCTGACAACCCTAATCCTGCTCTGTCTGATCCAGGCTGCATGCTGCAGCAGGAGCTAGAAACCTGAGAGCTGTATGCTGGAAATCTTTGGGATGTTGATGAACAGAATGGTGGGTGGTATTATTTAGATGTTCTTGTAAACAAACAAATATGGCTGATTAAAGCTGGATGGCCACAGAGGTTTCTGCCTCCCTCTGCATACTCCACCCTTAGCCTGGCAGTTGTGGGGATATCAGGTTTCTCAAAAGGCCAAGTTGGAAATTAATGTCTCAGGAGTTGCTTCACATGTGATTCAGCTCCCAGTGACAGGGACATAGCAAATCTGGAGGAAGGCTGCCCCACCACAGGGTGATATTCATGTCATTTGGTGGGATGCTTAAGTCCAGCTATCAGCAAATGCCCATCTTGCAGCTCTGCCTGCCAGCTCAGAGAACCGGATTGCCTACTAATACAGAGGGGCTGGCACACAAACACACTCCTCTGATCAACACATCTCACCATGTGTATTTCAGGTGCACAAGCTGCAAAATCAAACTTGCAGACAACAGCAGTTTCTTGGAGACTGTGCAGCCATCTAGTGTTATTGTATATACATCATGCTGGTTACTTGCAGAGACTCCAGATACTTCCCTCCTTTTTTCCTACACATTTCCCAGCTTGATGTGTAACTTTTAGTTACAGGAGTTTTAGTGAAACTTGCCAATCCACTGGACTTGATCTTTGAAATTTCTGATCACCTGAAGATTGTGCTTGTGGAATGACAATAGAATCCTGCTATAGTATTTCTTTTACTCATAACAATGTTTGTTACTATGAAGAAGATCAACCAGTCTCCTTGGTGTCTACGACTGTATTTTAGCAGTCTTTAGTTCTTAAGGAAACAAACGACAACAACAACAACAATAAAGGAAAAAAGAGAAAAAAGAAACATTTAAATTTGAACATCACTGAGCAAATGTCAGGGATCTACTGCTATCTGCTGGAGCATTTTTGAGACTTTCTCATTTTATCAGGAGTATGAAAGCTTTGTACATATATTGTGAGAGAATAAGACAAGGACAAAATAGCCTGAATTTGTATGTCTCACTTTTCTCATCTAAAGAAAACCATCTTGTTTTGAAGTCCCAGCTTCCTCTTTGGTCATCCAGCAGACAAGGCAATTAGTACAAGGAACTACTTTTATAGTTAGTAGTAAATTAATTAGGTAACCTGTGCAGGCAAAGACCATGATGAAACAACACACATTCTTGTATTGCATACCAGAATGACAAGTAAAATTCGAAGGTGATAACCCAGGGTTACTGTGACTTAGCAGCAGCCACTTGGCCAACCTGGGAACAGAAACGTCTTTGTTTACAATCTGCATTTTTCTAACTCTTATCTGCTCTATTGCACTGTAATTTCCCCCAGCCCCCTCTGTGCCACTAGGTTCATCTTTCTCTGCACCTTGCATTAGAATATAGAAGCATCCAGGTGTGTTACGAGGGACTTTGATCTTCTGAAACAAAACTGATGGACCAGTGACTTACTGCACTGCACTAATAAGTCACTGACTAATGAGGTAAATAAGTGGCATCTGGATAGAAGCTGCATGTTACAACTTCTTTGCTTGGGCTAAGCAGTGAATGAAGATTTATGCCATGGAGACATATAAATTTTTGGATCCTGCTACACTTGTGGAAGGTGCTCTCAGCTCTGTCCATTTAATATCTTTTGCTGGAAAAATAGCCCTATTCCAAATTCATAAGAATCTACCCCATGAACAATTTACATAAGGACTGCCTTACTCCTCTTGTTACCTCAGGCTTTTAATATCAAATACTGATGTATTAGTCTTGGGAGCATTTGGAGAGGAGCAGTGACAAGCAGCACATACTCATTCCACAGTAGTGGAATCTGGTGGATCTGGAGGAGGATGTTTGTTGACATCACCTTACTAACGTGTGCGAAGCCAGGCTAATAGCCCTTGTCTGCAAGACTGGACATGAATCTTTTGTATACTCCCCTTCTACGTGTCTGTCTGTCTGTGGGATGTTAAAAACAGACAATGGTATGTGTCCAACAGGTTTCAACCACAACTGGTTGATCTGGTAGCATTTATCCGAAATATTTTTTTAAAAGGCATGCTTTACAAAGCTTTCATTGCATCATGTTTTGAGGGTGTTGGATATAAGAATGTCACCAAAGAGATGGCTTATTACCTTTCAATCATTTTTTTCCTGATGACTTTTATCAATAAGCAGGGAAAATAATATTCTAGACCTAAATTTCAACTAGTTGGACACAGCAACACTGCACACAGAGGCAAATAGATATTCTCCTAAAGCTCACAGACCCCTTCTCCTGCTGCAGGGTATAGCGGGGGTCCATGGGACATGGATGTGGATGTAGCCACGGAAGCTGTGATGGGAGGGAGGGTGAGAGTCCCTGCAGAGCAGCACAGACTCTCCCTACAAAAATGAATGGCAATCGTGATGCTGAGCAACCCCCAGGGAGCCACAATGCCGCTATCCACAGGCAAATCCCTTCCCATCCCAAATTGCTTGCAGGCAAGGTGTTGGGCAGAGCAGGAAATGGCTGAAACAAAGCCATCTCATTTAAGTGATAATCTGAGGTAAGGTGGAGTATGTGTGTCTCACAATTCTAAAAATGGTTTAAATGACGTTACAAAATAACGTGTATGGACACAGGAGTGAGACGGAACATTTGTATTCTATTATGTATTTTACTGAGAGGCTTATTCTCTTTGGATAAAAACAGTTTCTGGGAAGGAAAGATTTAATGGTGGTTTTTCGTTAGAGTCGTAAAGGTGTTATCGTTCATATCGCAGACAAAATCTTTGCAATTTTCCAAAGTGCTCCTTAAGATATAGTGGTATCTCCATCCCTGCCTCCTGCCTGCAACGGTGTTGAGAACCACTGCAGCCACCACCATATTCCAGCTCGGATGCCTTTCAGTGGTCATTTAGTTGATTTTTCCACTTTAATGGTATCGTTTTGAAAGCACTTTAGGTTTTACAGAATGAAAGGTGCCATAGAATAGAAGGGATTTTTTTGTTTATTCACTGTGATGTCTTGAGAGTACTTGTAAGTGGAACAGAGGCTTGAAAAATGGGCATTTGATTGCCACTATACCTATAAAATAACTTTATTTAGGATTAATAACATTACTCCCTCCTAAGATTCCCTCAAATGGATGCAGAACCATCTCCAGTTAACCTCTGAACTATGCCTTGGAAAACAGAATCACTTTTGCATAAACCACATTATCCAGAATCGGCCTGTCAGGCTTTGGGAATGAGAAGAATGCCATCCACCTCAGTTTTTACTACACTTGTTTGCCTTTCTTTGCTTCTTTTTTTCTCCCCCTTTCCAGGTCTCCTGGCGCAGATTGCCATGTGCGTGGAGCAAGTTTAAATAGGGATTCGTTTGACAAACAGGCGTAGACAATTACCAGCACAGCATCTGAAGCGATAAGCCCTGTTATTTTGATAGCTTGGGTGTTATTTACCTGGAGCCAAAGTGTTTGTGCTCTGAACACTGGAAATATTTATTTTAACGTAGTGCCTTGTTTTGGGAGGGAGGTTTTCCCGTCGGCTGGGATGCGCGCGCTCCCGTCCACGTTTCCAGCGTTCCGCTGCCCTCTCGTGGCACAACCAGCAATGTCGAGGGAAGTCCGCAGGCCCGTGCTGGAGCCCCCCAGCCCGCGCCATGTCCCGCTCTCCAGGTGCCGATGCACCGACGGGCAACGGCGGAGGGGAGCGGGAACCAACCACAGAATCCTTCGGGCTGGAGAAGTCCTTTGGGATCATCGAGTCCACCCTGTGACCGAACGCCACCCTGTCAGCTAGACCACGGCACCAAGTGCCACATCCGGTCTTTCCATAAACACCTGCAGGGAGAGTTACGCCACCAGTTCCCTTGGCAGCCCGTTCCACCAGGAACGGTGGGCCCGGGCGGCTCCCCCGCCAGGCCCCGCCTGTGCCGGGAGGGTTCCAGGAGCCAAGATGGCCCGGCGCGGGCCGGGGGGCGGAGCGGGCGGCCTCGCGAGGACGGAGCCACCTCTCGCGCGGCTGGGGCAACGCGCGGTTTTTGTTCTCGCGAGGCGGGCGGTGAGGCGGCGCGCGCGGGAGCGGGGCCGCGGCGGGGCAATGCCTGCCCGCAACTCGGGCAGCAGCGGCGGTGAGGGGCGGCCGGGGGGCACGGCCGGGGCTGACCGGGAGGGACGGCCGGCGGTGACCGCGGGGCACGGCCCGGGGTGACCGCGGGGCACGGCCGGGGGTGACCGCGAGTAACTGTGAGTAACCGTGCGCTCGTTGCAGAACCGCTGGGAGCCGAGATGGGGGAGCAGGCAGAGGCAGCGGTGATCACGCCGGCCATGCTGAAGGAAGAGGAGCAGCTGGAGGCGGCAGGGTTGGAGCAGGAGCGGCAGATGCTGGAGAAGGTGAGGGGCGGCTCGGGGGCGGCCGGCCCGGCCTGGCGGCAGGGGTCCTCGCGGCCGGCGGGGTTTGTCAGGGTGCCTGGAGCCGGGGCCATGCAGCTCCTTCAGTTTCAAAACAAACAAACGTGAGGGACTGATAAAGGCCGTGCGTGGTGTTTAAGGGACTTTTGATCATCCACCGGGGGCCTTCATTTTTCTTTTTGGTTTAAAAGGCTAGCGATGAATTCTTGCACTTAGGGAGAAGCCCTGCTGCATTTTATACGCATTGAAATTTGCAGAGGGATTACATCTTTGTTTTTGTCGTTCTGAGCCTAAAAATGTGAGGTATAATGCCTATAAAGTGAGCTGGTTTCAAAAAAGGGTAGTGAGCTCGCATTCTTTTGAATTTCTGTCTGAAACATTAAAGACAAAACTTTTCTGATTTTGTTTCTCAAAGTGTACATAACACATCTTTCCCTCCTTGATTAAAAAAACCATCACCAACCAAACGGCCTGAGTAGAGTTCTGCAGATCCTGTCCAGAAATAAGCCTGGTTATGTGTTTCTTTCAGTAGCAGGTATAGTTTATGCAGAACTGATGAAGTAGTCTAGCTGAGGAAGCCCAGCTAACAAGGATCAGGTTTATACTAGTCATTGTCTTGGTCTGCACTCTTGCTCTTCCCTGCACACAGTTGTGCGGGAGCTGCCTGTGACCTGGCTTTGTTGCCAGGAGAAGCGTGCATGTGATCAAACTGGGAAGCGATGTTTGGTTTGTGTACTTTGGTTTTTCTGTGTTACCGGAAATAAAGACTGCTTCGGGGAAATGGTACTTCCTCACCGTAAGTGATGTAATCATTGCCATGCTTCATTTCCCTCCTGCTGAGAATGTTTTCAAACGTTGATGTTAAGGACTGGTTGATACTAACCAGTCTGTTTTTGAGTGAGAACATGAGAGCATGATGCTTCTAGACCTGTGCTGATCCCTTGTATAGTATTCTGATAACATGACAATTTGTATTGTGTTTCAGACATAAGGAAATATAAGCTTGAAAGAACTGTTCTCTTAAATGCTTTTTGGGGAATTGTATTCTAAGGAATCACAGAATGATTTGGGTTGGAAGGGACCTTAAAGGTCTTGTTCAAGGGACTAATGCTATTACTCAGTATAATAGAGAAATTAGGTGAGAGGGTTTTTTCCTCTATCTTAAGAATTAACACATTATTCTAAGGGCCTGAAAAATACCAGTCTCTAAGGCCTGGAGCTAATTTTGACTACTCTTCTTCCCTTCTCTAAAACAATTTAGGATTTATAAAGATACGTTTTGATTATGCATTATTTTGTGATACTGTAATTAGAAAGGAATATCGATTCTCCCAGAGGTCTCATAATATTCTTTGGTACAAACAGTAAGTGATGATGTAGCCTGTCGAAATGTCAGGTGTTCCTTGATTAGCCTAGGAACTAAAAATTTGGAGGTATTACCTCTGGAAGGTAAGGAGGAAACCCTTGTAGAGCAAATTTTCTCATTGCACAGGAACTATTGAGAAAAAGACTTAAAATTATAATTTCTTTCACAGCGACCACTTCTGTAACGATGCTGTAATGTGGTTTTTTTTGCATTCTCCATTTCTTGAGAATCCACAGGACTTGCTCTAGCAAGGATATAGCTCCATTGTCCTGTGTGCTTAATCACCTTTTCACTGTGCAATCGAGGGCCAGTCAGACAAGGGGATTTACTCCTGTAGTTACCACAGGCTTACTGGGGGGCAGCTTCTATGGTTCTTATGCTTGTCACTTCGGCAAACTTCCTGCCAGGTGATTTGTACAGCAGTTCAGCAAAGGAGTTGCCAGTTCTTTTTGAGGGTTAATGGTGAAATACCCCTGTGCAAATATGTGTGAATGTAGAGTGGTGACAAAGAGTGGCAAGTTTTTGACCTTTTCAGTCAAAAAGGGGCAAAAACCTGCTGTCATAAGGCTTGGAGGCTTGAGTCAAAAGGCATAGTGAGTGAGGTGTCACTCGAGTTAAGTGCTGTTCATAAGTTTCTTTTTTCCGCATGAAATTTTGAGGTTGGTCGAGGAAACAGTCCTTCAGTTTGACCAAATAAGAATGCTGTGTTCACTCCAATAAAAAGTGAGCAATAGCAATTTGCTGAAGAAGTAGGTTAGTTTTAATTATATTCTCTCTTGGCATTGTCATCAAGAGTTGATCATTCTGAGCTCAGGTACTTGTCATCTGAAGGTAAAAACCTGGATTGGGGAGAGCAGAAGCAAAGAAAATCACCTTCTCCCCCTAGAGAAATTGGTGGGGATAGATCTTCCTCTCTTAAAAGAGCAAGGTGATTGCTACCTGATTGGAATTACTTGGAGAAAATCAGCTTTTGGTTTCTGGGGGGACAGACATTCTCTCCACCTTTTCAGTGTCTCACAGTTTGTCCCGTGATTCAGGAAATATCCCATTTCCCTGCCTATTAGTGTATTTAGTTTCTGAAGAGTCCCTTGTTTTTCTGTGTCTTAGCCTGCCCTTCCCCCTGTGTTTCTTCTGAAGGCAATGACATAGATAAGCATCTTGTCTCTCTGGGTTTCTCTTGGAGATGCTAATTTAAAACTTTTCACTCTCTGCAATTACTGTAGACAGTTGAGGGGGGTAACAAGCAATAAGACAAGAGGAACTTGTCTCCACGTGCTCAGGTTGAGCCAGGGGAAGTTTAGGTGGGACATTATTGAAAAATTTTCTTCGCTGAAGGGGTGATCAGGCACTGCCTGGGGAAGCAGTGGAAGCAGCACTTAAAAAACACATAGATGTTGCTCTTCCAAGGCATCCTTAGTTTAGTGGTAACTTGGCAGTGCTGGTTAATGCTTGGACTCGATGATCTTGGGTCTTTCCCAAACTAAATGATTCTTGTGACATGTTTGGTATCTTGGTTTTGCAGACAATGTTAGATGAATGCAGAAGGGTGGTTTTTCCTTTTTGGGGGTGTCTTGATTTAAGTTTTAAAGAGTAATTTGCAAACTTCTAAATGCACAGCCCAGCCTTGACTAATTCAGCAGCAGTTACTTTGAAAAGCATATGTGGATTTTGTAAGCAAAGTGAGCAGAAGTTACTGTTTTCATAATGGGAATTGACTTGAGCTCTCTAAAACTGTGGTAGTTTTGTAGCTGTCTGTATATCTTGTTGTTCATGAGAAACCAACTTGGTGTAAATGTGCATGAAAGGATGTACTAATACTAGGGAAGCTGTGCTGAAATTTGTCAGGTAGGGTTTTTTTCCCCTCACAAATTTTGCAGACTACAAATAAACTGAGATTTCATTTTGCTCTAAATCTATGAACAGTTGAGGCATCTTTGAGCCCTTGAATGCCACGTGCTGCTTGCTCTACTGTGGATGTGTAAGGTGCATATGCAAGTGAATGCAACCCTCAGTTGCTTCGACCTTACAGCATTTCATAGCTACATATGAGTCCATACAGTCACAAATCATAGATGTATGATGGCTGGAAGGAAAAGGGTCTGTGTGTGAGACACTTGAGAGTTAATGCTTTTAACACAAGGAATGGTTCTTCAGTATAATCACAATTGTGTCTGTAAATGCTTGACATCTATTTTTGTTGTCCAGGCTCGAACTTCTTGGGACAGGGAATCAAGTGAAATGCGCTATAAGAGGCTTCAACATTTGCTTGAGAAAAGCAACATCTATTCCAAATTCTTGCTAACCAAAATGGAACAGCAGCAGCTAGAGGTAGGTGTGTTCTTGTCTGCAGTGGGGATTCTTAAGGTGCTGTCTGTTTGCTTTTTTTTTCCATCCAGCTGTTTGAAGTAAAAATGTTTTTAAGGTTGCATTAGTAACATTAAAATCTACTGGAACCTACTGCACAGGAATGACGTGATGCTTTACATAGTGTTCAGAATTTGTTCTGTAAATTAAAAGATGAATCAGACATGGAAGAACATAAATTATAATTTAAAGTCACTGTGTAAAGGTGGCACTGATGCCTTTACAATTCTTTTGGCCTGAGTGCAAAGAAAGCAGAGTAAGTATTTCAAATAGGAACTGAAGTTTAAGGGAGCTAGAAAACATGAAGGGAGGATAGAAGGTGCAAAGAACAGGTGACAGGTAGGAAGGTGAGTAGCCTGCTTGTGTTATTAACTGAAAGCTGAGGATGACATGTACCTTCAAGATGCTAACTTAGGTCTCCCTCAAACAAATCGGTAAATTACAGCGATCTGAGCCCATGCTGTTCCCAAACAAGAGCTTCCATAAAACAGTGTTACGTGTCTTCTTTTTTTTAAAATCCATGGGCTGCTGAGTTCATGCCTAGCTTTGTCTTGACTTTCTTAGCTGTACCTTTGATTTTATGCTTGAGAGAGAGGGAAAAGCGGGAAAAGCAGGAAAAGAGTAAGAACAACAACATTTTCTGAAAAGGGACACTGATAGACTGCAGGAATCTCCTCTCCAAAATACTTCCCTAGTTGAACTGTCAGCTCGAATTCATGATTACTGTATTGCTAGAATGCGTATTTCAGTACTAAGTCTTTCACCATCTGATAAATACCAAGGTCTTTTACTTTTTCTTAAGAATGCTTTTGTTTCCAGCAAGTAAAAATAGTAAATGGAATGAAAATCTTAAGTTCTTCAAGACATGAAAGCACTTCTTTGTTAAAGGCCTTCTAAGCTACTAACATTGCTGTCTGTTTTGCAGTGAATATGTAGTATGTAGAAGTTGGATAAATGGAAAACATACTGCAGTAGATGCAGGAGTTTGCAATTGGGAATATTTTTGTTCAGATCTTTCTAAATTACTGTATTTAAGTGTTTCAAGTATTTACTGACAAGCAATTTAGAGCAGTGGCACTTTCTTGTCCAAGTTTTGCTTTATTGTTTTAAACTACATCAGAAGAAATTCAGTGGGGTTGCAAAAACCAGGTCTATAGAGTACATGGAACCCAATATTAGCAATGTAATCTATCACATCTGTAGTGGATGGTACTCTTGTGGATGTAATGGAAAGATAAGAATTGTATGTGTGGTTTTTATTTTGTGTAGGAACAGAGGAGGAAAGAGAAATTAGAAAAAAAGAGAGAGATGATGTTAAAATCTGCCAAGGTAAGATTAAGTAGCTACTTTATACAACTTTCTAAGTAAAAGTCTGAGAAATTACAGTGTTAGTTTTGATCAAGGTAAGTAAAATAAGTAAGTTTGATTGTCCAGTATTTGACTTGCAGGATCTATCTGATACACAATGTTTATCTTAACTGTAGTAAGACTGTTAGAAAGTGCTTAAAAATTGTATACCATGACGGACGGTCATTTTTACGGGACGTTTTTGACTATTATTAGAGAAAATGGTTTCAATTTGTCTTGAGGAGTTTTTTGTTTTACCAATGATTGCTTTGTTCAGCCAAAATAGTGAATAAGTAATAAGAAAAAATAAGCAGGATTTTTTTTTTGCTGTGGTTTTGAAATCTGTTTAATAGTGGAATTGGTTCAAGAAGCTTTCAAAGGTAATGGTTGGAGTCTGATTACATCTTTGTATCTGTGTCATGATAGTTAGAGATGCATAAGATGATGAACCTCTTCCTGTGGTTATTTTCTAGGGTCAAAACCCAGTTGATGGCAAAGAGGAGAAATCGGGTAATGGTAATGTATTAGGCTTTGCCTTTTTTCGGTTCTGGTGGGTTTGATTTCCTTCAAGTGCGATGCATTGTATAAACTCAAATATTATCTTACAGGTGCAAAAAAGAAAAGAGGAAGAGAAGATGGGACATACAACATATCAGAAATTATGTCCAAAGAGGTATCCCTTAACTATAAATAGGTTGTCTGGATATTTGTAGCACTTGTAATGGGTGGGCCAATTTCTGTGACATTTATATTTAAGAGCACTCTGTTCTCATACATTGCTACCAGATATTATCAGCCATCAGTAGTCTGCCTGTGAGGAAAGATCTATGTAACAGGCAGTGTTGTCACAGCTATAGAGGTTGGGTACTGTTTTGTTTTTTTCAGTCTTTAAGGAGGCAGGCTATGAAGAGTCTACGTTTACAACTGAATTTTCATCTACCCTTTGTAATTGATATGTATTACCTGGTGTGTGGTCTTGTTTTGGGGTCACTTCTATGGTTAATGATGTTGTATGGAAAGCTTTTTAAAGTATATCCAGATTGAAAGGTGAATGAAGAGATTACACGAAATACAAATTACAGTAGCCTTTGAAATTGAAAAGCACATAAGCATGTTTTTTGTTGTTTTTTTTCCCATTTGTTTCCAGGAAATATTATCAGTGGCAAAAAAAAGTAAAGTGGAAAATCAGGTATGTTGACACATATTATTGCAGTTTAAGAGTGCTAAGTCCAAAGGGAGGAAGGGCTTTTTATACTTCGTAGTGTATCTCAAAACTTTACCTGTAAATAAACATCTTTGCTAATTACTGAAGTCCTGAATTGAAGTTTAGAAAGGTGGTATAAATGAATGCACTTTAATACTTGTTGCAGAAATCCAAGGTGAAAACTTTTAATTCATTCTTTTAAAAACTGAGTTTGAAGGTATTTATACTTTATAGATTGCTAGTGGCTTCAGAAATAAAGGAAATAGGAATTTACTAAAAAATATTTATGTTGGTGTTTAAGACCTTAAGACAGTACTTTTTAAACAGTCAAGTGTGGAGATAACAGGTGAGGTCTCTTTTTTGCTTCTGTAGTTCAAGAGCTGCATGCATGGTGTGTATTGCTTCCTAACATTAGAACAGCTTACAGAAAGGAACACCCTTCTGCTTACAGAAGGGAAATAGCTGCATTGAATGCCAGCCTCTGTGAGGAAGGTTTTAAGTCTTTTTACTTTTATGGGGAGAAAATGATAAGCCAAATAGCTTCAGTAGCTGTCACTGCCCTTGAATTCTAAAGCAGAAAAGAATCTATAAAGTCTGCTCTTGGGTTGACAGTTAGCTCAAAAGAAGTCTTTGTGTCAGAGACTGAATTACTTCACTGCACATTAAGGCTGTTGTAAATTGGGAAGAAGTATGTCTTAGCAGGCTTTGATGTGCCTTCCACTTGTCACATGTTCCTTGACCCTCCTTCTACAGGATGAAAGCTCTTCTGACAACCTGCATCCAGAAGACCTGCAGAAAAATGGAGACTCAAATAGTGTCATTAAGGACAGATTGTGTCAAGCTGTACGACACAGTGCCAAGCAATTTCTTGATCCAGTGCGAAAATTTAATGGACAACCAGTGCCTTTTCAGCAGCCAAAGATTTTTACTGGTGGTGTAATGAGGTGGTACCAAGTGGAAGGCATGGAGTGGCTAAGGGTATGGATACAGTTGAATTTTATCAGAATTGCTGCTGATTGAAAACAGGCATAGAGGGGAAGAATTAGAAGTCTGTGATCATAGTTGGTACAGGGAAGGGAAAAAGGAGAGAGTTATTTGTGATCTTTCATGGTACAAGAATCTGGTGTTATGAAAAAGTTGTCAAACAACAAATAAAATGTTTCAGTGTGGGAAGGATATTGGTGTTTCTAAGCCTTTCTTTAGACTTTTTGGCTGATGTTCTCCATCTTCCCTTTTTCCATGTATTTTCTTGTTAACTCAACCTCTCCTTAAAAAGAGTTTATGGAAGCAGGACTGTACATCCTACTGAGGGACAGTCTTATTTTTCTCTCTCAAGGGCTTTAATACGTAGCCCAAAGGTATTCGAAGACCTGTTAACTTTGCAGGCTTGACACAGTTGAGTTTTCATTCTGTGTTTCTTGGAGTCTTGACTAATAATATTAACACAGTGTATTAAAAATGTTACGTCTTGAAATAAAAAACTATAGGAACTTGCCATCAAAATTACCCACATACATTCTTTCACCTGTTTCAGCATGCAAGCCAAATTAAAAAAATTCATGGGAGTCAAAACTCATTTTAATTCTGCTACTGATCTCACATTTCCCTTAGATTTTTTTTTCTGTTTTTCCTCTCTACAAGCACATACAGTCTATTTCAACAGGCTTAGACTCACCCCTCAAATGAATGCCACTAAACTTCTGTTACTGGAAAGTTCCTAGTGAAGACAGGCCTCTTCTGGAGGGAAAACCAGCTTCTTTAGTTGGGCTCTTAGTTATAATAACCCTTTTATGTGTCTTTATTGAATAGTAGAGAGTGGCCAAAGAGCACTTCTGTGTCTTTCTGTTCTTTTGTGAGAGGTTGCTCTGTTATTTGTCAGAGTGTGCAGTGTCTGCACAAAGAACTTTGGCTGGAGCAGGTGGCTGTGTTGGCCAGGAAGTACACATTTTTCTTGTGGTGAGGTAGCTACAGGAGCTCCATGCCTACAGAAGCTCCTTGAATAGACACCATTGAAATGTCAGCACAGTCATTTGGTCTTTTGGAGAGCAGAGCTAAGTGAAGTTTTGGAGCTAGGATGAGTAAAACCTTGAGTAATGCAAGCTGTACTTTGCAGTTAAGGTGCCTTCTGATGCAACACTAAGTTACATACTTTCCTTTGATACTGTTTTTTATGCCCTAGACAGGCACTTACTTGGCTAGGAATGCATACATCTACATGAGACTATCCAGCATTTACAAGATGCTTGCATTTATTTTTATAATAGAATCATCTTCATCTGTAATATAAAATGGGCCTATTAGAGGGTTTCCACAGATGTTACATTCCTAATGTTTTTCCAAATGTGTGTTGATTATTTTGCATTTTTTTTTTCCCTCTCTTTGTATATGCAGATGCTTTGGGAAAACGGTATTAATGGCATTTTAGCTGATGAAATGGGGCTGGGGAAGACAATCCAGTGTATTGCAACAATAGCACTGATGGTGGAGCGAGGGGTCCCTGGTCCATTCTTAGTATGTGGTCCTTTGTCTACTCTTCCAAATTGGATGTCTGAATTCAAGAGATTTACTCCAGAGGTAAAAGGAATGAAGACTTTTCTTCTTCTTCCTTAGTTTTAAAAGCGCAAATTGTTTAATTTCTGTTCTAATTATTTGCCTTGAAACTTCCTCTGTATAGAACATAATTTTAATTGTAGTTGTTTATGTGGTTACTACAAACTGTGCCGTGACTTGCTATGTATTTACACCCTTGTAAGAAATCTCAGTATTTCTGCTGTCTTCCCATTAGCTTAAAATGGACTCATCATAGTCCTGACTTACAACCTCTTTTTTTACAGATTCCACTAATGCTCTATCACGGAGCTCAGCAGGAGCGTCGTAAACTGGTTCGTAAAATTCACGGAAGACAAGGATCACTGCAAATCTATCCTGTGGTCATTACTTCCTTTGAAATAGCAATGCGAGACAGAAATGCCCTGCAGGTATCCAAGTTCTCTTAGCCCTACTGTGTTGTGCCTCAGTACTGAGAGCAGTGCTTTTGAACATGGGAAAAAACCCACATGCTGCCTGTATAATGTTTCATACTGTAGCATGTATATTGGCATTCACTTCTGTTTCCTTGGTAGTAGTAGCTCTGCAATGTAATGCTTAAGTTCTTCAAGCAGAACATTATTCTAAAAGCAGATAGTTCCAGCATACCTGCTCTTTTTGTTACCTTCCTGTAGGTGATGCTTAACGATGCTTAGAGTAAAAACTATACTTAGTGTATAAATATTGTGGTTAACATCACAGTGTTTTTTTTCAGCAAGATGAGCTTTTTGTAGTAGTTTTGTTTTAACCACCTAAGTTTTTGAAAAGGCAGTCTTCATGAAGCAGCTGTGTGGCATTAACTGTTTAGGCTCAGCTCTATTAGTCTGGTAAAGTGAAAAGAAGTAAATAGAACCTTTGTATCAAAGGTAGTATCAAACAGCCTTATTAGTGCTCCTTAATTAATCTGACTCCTGTTTTGATAGAATAAAGCTAAAATTTACTGAAATACCCTTTATTTTTGTAGAGCTGCTACTGGAAATACCTAATAGTAGATGAAGGTCACAGGATTAAAAATATGAACTGTCGCCTTATCAGAGAATTGAAACGATTTAACACAGACAATAAACTCCTGTTGACTGGCACTCCCCTGCAAAACAACTTGGCAGAGCTTTGGTCGTTGCTTAACTTCCTGTTGCCAGATGTGTTTGATGATTTGAAAAGGTAGGTTGCAATCTGGTGGTGGAAACTATTTGTTTCTTCTGTTTGAATATTATTATGACTCATTAATAATTAAACTTAACAGCATGTGAAGAGATGTTTTATGGCATGGTTGTAATTCAGTATGATTATTTAGTGGCAAAGGCTTTGAAATGTGTCTTGCTCCACACTTAGTTGTTTCAGAAAAGAAGGAATTAATTGTCATTTCCCTGGATAGTGGAAGCTCAGCTGTGAGCTAAGACCTGAACATTTGCAGTGAGAGATGTTTGTTCTATCACAAATGCCTGGTGCTGCTTTGAGATTCTCAAAGGTGCTGGATGAAGCTGTGAGGCTGGCAGCAGGCACAGGACACACAGATCCTTTCTGCAGTGGTAGGGAATCGGGTGGAAGAACATTGCCAAAACAGTGTTGAGACTAATTTTTGGAAAAAGCTATAACCTAGATGGAATATAATACATGATAATGAATTTTCCAACTAGTACAAGTTGCACTAGTAGTAGTACAAGTGATTTTTACAAATCACATAAAACCTCAACCTTCTGAATTGACAGGTATATTTTAGAAATTCCTCTGGTACACCTGTTCATGATGGATGTGAGAGCTTTATTTTTTTAATCACAGGATAAGAGAAGAATAAATACCAAAATAATGAATAGCTATGAAGTAAGCTATTTTTTTTCCTTGCTTTG
>WAAE01008296.1:0-34713 GCA_013400495.1 Nicator chloris
CAAAACAAGGAATTCATTCAGTGTTTTCCACAGGCAAGCAGGTGGTCAGACATCTCTGGAGAGCAGAGTCCCATCATGCCTAATGGTGACTTGGGAAGACAAACAACATCACTCCAAATGTCTCCTCTTCGTCCTTCTTACCCACTTCATATACTTGATATCCTGAGTGTGGTGTCATATGGTCCAGAATCTCCCTTTGGTCACTTGGGGTGACCTGTCCTGTCTGTGTCTCCTTCCAATCTCACATGCATCCCGACTTCCTCACTATTTTAGCAGTGGAAAAAGCAGAAAAGGCTTTGGCTCTATGAAAGCCCTTTTTCAGAAGAAAATTCTATCCCAGCTGAAACCAGCACAGGCACAGAATTAATAAAGTCTTCAGTAGTTTCCTGGTGATGTGGAAAGTCCAATGAAAGGAGGGTGTTCGTCATGCATGACGCTTACGAGTAGGGAATTTTCTTAAGTAAGGAAGATGTTACTAGAAACACAAATTGGAAGGCTGTTAGTGTAACTAGGTGTGGGAATTGTCGTTTACTTGGCTATTGACAGACTTCAATACTGTTACCTAGACAGGTTTGTTTCAAAGGTATGAAAATATTTTAATAGCAGTAAACCTACTGTTCTTGCTTATGGTATGGGGAAAAGTGGACAGCTGGTGAAAAATTAGTATTTTATCAAGGACAAGGAAGCAGAGTGGGGAATCCTTCTGTTGCAAAACTGATGCAAGCACTTCAGAGGAAGTGACTGTAATTTTTTTGATTTTAAAAGTGCACATGGGGATCAGCAAGTCATTTGCCCAAAATCCATCTGCTACTGATGATAAGGACTCTGTACCACCACCACTCTGGCCAGCACTGTCTAGATGTGGGTATCTGTGGAGTTGACTTAAGTGCTCTGCTGGAAGCTGCAACCAAATTGTTTGTGAAGGACAGCTGACAACATGGATGATCCTTTCAGCATAGAAAAAGTCGCAAATTGTTTATCTCCGTGAAAGTTATGATCCATTTTTAGAGTTCCTGAGTACTGTAATAATGTTGCAGAACAGACTGCAAGAAGATGGACTTTTTCAGGTACTCTGAAAGAGCTTTTGTTGGTAACTTGACACATTATGATTTTTTTTTCCCCCGAGATTCAGACTAGCATAGGAGCCAGTATTAGAACACAGGAAACAAGGAAAGTTTTCTAGTGTTCTCATAGTGTTTCCTGGCTGTGTATGTTCACTCTTGCACCATCTGGTTGCCATATTTATCTTTCAGGAGTGAGTGAATAACCTATATATATTAATTCTGAAGCAAGATGGGATCCAGGACAATGGCAGTCCTCATCCTCAGCCCTCACAAGAGATAGCGGAAAAATGCTTCAACACACACCGAGAGTGATAATGCTGCTGTAAGAGGGACAGAGCTTAAAATAAAGTATTAAGTCTCATATGTAATGATAAGTGGCCTTTAAAGCAAAAAACCAATTAGTTTCTTTCAGAGGGGTCAAAGAGTAGAATTGTAGTAGGCCTGTGTAAAGAACAGGAATGTGCTCACAAGGCAGCCACTGTACTTCTGTGGTCTTCATAGATCAATTTGTCAGGACAATGGAGAAGTTCATAGCAAATTTCCTTCTTTCCTTTTTCGTAAAAAAGCATTTTAAACTGTTTGGATGCTTTAGGGTCTAACCATGTGGCTTGCCCATTACCACATCATTTTAAAGTGGCTATACTGACAAAGAAAGTAATACAAATTGTTAGTAGGATTCTCTGCCAAAATCATACTATGATACTTTCATCGAAGTACAGAACCTTCCTTGCTTCAGAAGCGCCTTCACTTGTCAGCTAAGGTGCTTGTGTGACAAAGGATCCTGCCACATTTTGTACCCAATTCCTAGGCAGTGGGAACTGATTAAATGATGGGTACCATAATAATGTGTAGCATGGGATTGACTGGATTCACCAGAATTCAGCTTGAGACTTTGTGGGGTTTTTGGTTTGTTTTGGTTTGGTTTTTTTTCACACACCAGAACAAGATATGTGTGCTAAATGTGTATCATGCTAAATCTGAGCATCATAGTTTGTTTGGAACAGGACTTTGGAGCAGCTTTGACAGTAATATGGCTACCTTATAAGTGATACAAGAACATGTATACTTTGTTTTGTTAAGTGGTGTGTTGCCACCATTTGGTTTCTTCAGACATGGAAGAAGATTGAATAAACACACTCCAACTTGTGTCATACCAACATTTTTATCTATATGTCGCATTGAAATCACATTACTCATATGAAGAAAAGTAAACTAAAATTCCATACTGCTGTGTACCCTTGTAAATAATTATGTCTTAACAAAATGTACAAGCTATTAGAAAATGTAGTCATGAACCAGATGTCTCTTTGAAAGACTGATTTTTATCTAAGGAATTCTACACCAATACTTCTGTTTTGTCACTAACCTACCAATTTCAAGAATGTGCTAGTTAGATTTTAAGTATGCATTTACTTTTGTAGCTATAGGTGGATAAAAAGGCAAAACTGCTGATATTTTTGGTTTAGTTTTCACATTTAATTCAGGTTGTTTCTTGGAGTTTTTCCCCCACCAAGGAAAAACTATAATGTCTAAACACTTGTGCTTGAAAACTGACTTCATAAACTATTATTGCGTCCTCATCAGACAGTGTTCTGATCCTTCTACTCCTTTGTATTCTTTCCCTAATTGGTAAGGAATATGGGACACAGATCTTATCCTAGAGTGATGTGACTGACTCTGGTTTTACTTTTTTACTAAATACTTCTACTTGTCTTCCTACACATCTTAAACAGAGGGCCTTAGAGGTCTAGAGGAGTTTGAGGAGTTATGGACTCCTGCTTTTGTCTTTGAAATGAATCAAAATTTTAATATCTGAAAGTTTTCTTTGTGGTCAGAAGAGACAGTTCTTTGATCATGGGCACATTACATTCTAAACTGATAGATTTGTAAATTACAATGGTAACACAATTGTAGGTTGCTTCATTTCTGCAGCCACGGAGGCATGGTGTTTTCATTTCTTCCCATATTGCCTCTAATTCTTAGTTAACTTCATTAGCAAAGGACCCTTTAGTAGTCAAGAATGTGACTGTTCATAATTTTAGGATTTTTGATGTGGTTGTAAAAACAAAACAGATGGAGAAATAACCATTCAGTACCTTCAGTGCTAAAATCAGACACAAAGATTCATGAGACCTCTTGATAACCAACCTTATTTTTTTAACTTAGGATTTTAATTAAAAGGAAAATATATCTGGTGATGGTATTTCACGTTAGAAAAGATATTTTAAGAGAAAGTTGAAGAGAAAAAAGAAGGGAGGTATAAACTTACAAAGGAAAAAGATCTAGATTTGCCAGCTTTAACTTCTGGTTTTTTAATGAAAAATGCATTTTTTAATATTTCTTTTTCCAGAGGAAGGCATATTTGTTTGGCATTCTCATGTATGTTTGATGTGTATTATGAGAAGGATGTGGAAGGAGGTATGAGTGGGAGAACATGCCAGAGGTATAATCAGGAGACTGCAAAGAACTCAGATTTTATTTTTTAGTGAATAAATGTTTTGTTTTATATTCTTTGAAAACAAGGAACAACACAGGATTTGACTGTTTTGTCAAACCTCCCCCCTCTGTGATAGAACTGTGTGTACTGCTAAAATTCTTGATATCTGGATTGAGCTAACAGTGTATCTAAGGAAAAGATACCTCTATGTGAATGCTCATCTATTTAAAACTCTCTCCAGATGGGTTGTGGCCCCGGGTCCTTTGCTCAGCCAGGAAGTTGGAGTTGGTACTGTTGCCTTACTTGAAAATACGTTCATTCATTCTCAGTGAGTTTCATAGGTAGAGGTTTTTTTGTTTGGTTGGCTTTTTAGTTTTGTTTGGGTTTTTTTTTTTTTATATTGATGTGAATTAGAAGCTTATTCATGTTTCCTGTAAAATACACAATACCTGCAGGGGATGAGAGAGAATAATGTACTTTTCTTGCATGGTTTGATAAATTTTCATCTTAAGTTTGTTAACTTCTATGTTAGCGACTTAAAAGTGCCTATTTTCATCAGTGGTGCTGAAGTGCTCACATTCAATACACCTCAAAGTTGAAGCCAGTGTGTTACAGATACCCAGATTCCTTTTTCACTATCAAATTTGCATGTTATATATTTCAGACGTCTCTGAAACCACTTACTGCAAAGCAGTGGCTCAGCTATGGCATAAATACTGACATTTGGTGTCACTGAGGACTTCTAAATTTTGATCTAAATTTGAGGTTTTGTCAAGAGTTCAGCTTCTGAAATTTCATCTTATGATTGAATAATACCATAGTGGACCCTGTATGTGGGATAAGAACAGTGAGAGCTTGGCAGTATCAGCAGCATCATGATGGAAGTCTTTTTTCCTAGTAAATATTAGAAAACTAAGTTATTTATGCTAATGAAAATTAAATGTAGTCTCTGGGTTTTTTTTATCAGTAACTGAACCCCTTGTGAATATAGCCGTTTCAATGAAAAAACAGATTAATTTAGCAGTGATTACAGAAAAGTAGATTTATAAACAGAGGTTGATGTGAACAAAATTAATGGTGATACTGTTTTAAAGTAACCTCTGTATAATCTCTTCCTGTTTCAGACTTGTACTATGGTGGAGAAGCCTTCTCTGTAGAGCAGCCACAGTCTTTTACTTGTCCTTATTGTGGGAAAATGGGTTATACGGAAACATCTCTTCAAGAACATGTTACTTCTGAGCACGCAGAAACATCAACAGAAGTGGTAAGAGGCCTCAGAACTTGCAGTCATAGTGAAAATATATTTTAAATAGTCTCATTTCTGAAAATTTGTCTTTTTGTTCTTTCTTGAAGCATATATTCATTTAAATGCTTTGTCAGAAGGGAAAATACCTACATTTGAGAATGACATCAAAATTCTTCTATGACTTATGGGTATCATAACATAATGAGTCTGCTTCCTTCTTTTAGGGTTTTTGTTTGTTGTCCTGATATAAAGGCTGCCATGTTTAGGAGATTGTTACTCTAAGACAAAATTTAGAAAGTTCTCACAGTTACTCTGTCTAGCTCTGCCTCCCTTTTCACAATTAGTGTGTAATTGTTCTGCAGGCTTAATTGTTCTGCTTCTGGTCTTTGTAACTGTAAGAAAGAGGAAGACATGCAGATAGTTTGTTACGTTTTCTAATAGCTTTTTTAATGGACCTCTTATTTTATGCAGTGGGATTCTATAATTGTTTTAAAACTATTCTTGTCAAAGCAGGGGTTTCCCCCCATCCCTAACCATTAGGACACTAAATGTGGTTTAAAATGCACTTCTTAAACAACTTTCAGTACAGATACTGTAACTGGAGATGTTAACTCCCTCTATCTTGATTGACCTTGGGAGTAGGAGAAACTGGGTTAGCAGTTTAGCAGAATGACATGGAGGGTGCTGTTCTGTGGTAAACTGTTTTACCCTAGACAGCTAGGAAAAAAGTGATGTTGAAGTGAATTACTTGTCACTAATACATTGTGTGAAATTAATTATAAATAGGTTTTCTATTCTAATCTTCTAGTTTTCTTGATTTTCAAAGAATTCTGTGGAAGAAAATGAATGACTCTTCAAACCTAATAAGGAACTTGGGTGAAGGGGTGATACGGAAGGGTGTTTGTTCACCTTTTTGGGGACTCAAAGGTGTTATGATCTTCCTTAAAAACATAGGAAGGCTTTACTTCACAATCAGTTGCACTGTGGTATATTATTTAACTCGGTGACACACTGCAATTTTTAAAGTCTCTCTGAGTTTTTCTTAAGCTTTGCAACTTTCAGACGTAACATCAGCTGTTTAAAGGTCTGCGTTTGAATGACTTGACTTTGTTTGGTGGCTTGGTATTGCAATTCTGATTTCCACCACTTGATGCCAGTGATATGTTCCTAACACTGAATGCTCACAGATCCCATGTTTTTAAACTTGACGTGCCCTTGTTCGCACTTGTGACTTCTAGAACACCACACGTAAAACCTAAATTTGTGATTCTTGACAGCTGCTACTCTGGTGAATCCTGAAAGTTACATTTAAAAAAAAAATCCCACCAAACGTTTCTTTTTATGCATCGGTCTACAACACTGCTTTATCATTGTTCCAAACAATGATAACGGACAATATTTTAATCCTTGAATACAATTGTAACTGTTTATGCTAAATTTTGAATCTGGCATTTGTGATAAATGTTTGGTGTGCAGCAAGTAAAATTGTTTGGGTACTGTACCCTTACTGGGATAGTGAAGGGCTACAAGACTAGTAAAGAGGAAAATATTACGGATTCTAAATGTTTGTGGTTTAGGCTCTCAGTCAATTATTTATGTTTAGATAGTGAGCTTGTAGTTGTTTGAGCATCTCCTTCCAAAGACATGTTTTATTTTGGACGTGTATTTTTAGGGATGCAAGGGAACTTTACAGGGACAGAACCATTTATGTTTTAAAGGCTTTTTGCCCCCAGTTTTTCAAAGAAAAAGCAAAAAACTGTTTAATTTCATTTTATAAAATGCTATTTTTATATTCAGCATGATGCAGATAAGTTTACTTTCTGCTGATTTTTCTCAGGTATAGGCATTTGTAGGTACAACAATGTTAGGTATCTGCAGGTAGGTATCACAGGCTGAATGAAGTTGAAAAGGACCTCTGGAGCAGGGCCATGTCCAGCTGGTTGCTCAAGACCATGTCCAGACAGTTCTTCAATAGTGACTCCACAGTTAACTCTCCAGTTATCTTGTGCCACTGCTCAGTGATCCTCACAGTGAAAAATGTTTCAGTGTTTCCTGATATTTATGAGGAAGCTCCTGTATTTGAATTTGTGCCCACTGTCTCTCCTCCTGTCACTGCATGGCTCCATCAGCCTTTCAGGTTGCCTTCAGGTATTCATGGATATTCCTAAGTTCAGTCTCCCATTACCCTAGCCTTCTCCAGGGTGAACAGTTCCATCTTTCTCAGCCTTTCCTCCATTCCTCTTTGTAACCTTTTACTGAGCTCTTTTCAGTGTGTGTGTGTGTGGAGCTGAGAACTGGGCACTGGTGCTGAGTGGAGGCAAAGGACCACAACCGTTGACCTGCTGGCAGCTCTCTGTTCAGTGTAGCCCAGAACACCACCGGCTTTCTTCGCCGCAGAAGCACACTGCTGACCTGTGGTCCACCACGACCCCAGGTCCTTTGCTGCAAAGCTGTGTTCCATATGACTGGCCTCCAGTGTGTGCTGGTTCCTGGGGCTATTCCTGCCCTGGTGCAAGACTTTGTAGTTCCCCCTCATGAGGTTCCTATTGTCCCATTTCTTCAGTTTTTTTAATGTCACTCTAAATGGAAGCACAGCTCCCTAGCATATCAGTCGCTCCTCCTAGTTCTGTGTAATCAGCAGAATTCCCACTGATCACCACTGAGTGAGCACATCCACTGAGACAGTTTTCATTTCACCTCACTCTCAGCTTATCCAGGCTGAGCATCAACAACTTATCTTTGAGCATCCTGTGAGAGACAGTGTTAGTGGTCTTCCTTGAAGTCCATATAGGCAATTTCCCCTACTCTTCGGTCATCAACCAGCCCAGACACTTCATCATTGAAGTTTATGAAATTGGTCAAGCATGTCTTCCCCTTTGTAAACCCTAGTGCTGACTACTATTGATTTTCTTGTCTTTAATAGTGCCTAAAAATAGTTAACAATAGTTTCCTCACTTTCCCAGGGATCAAAGCAAGATGACCAGCCTATTGTTGCTAGGTCCTCCTCTTACTTGCCTGTTTTTAAGACAGGAGTGAAATTTGCTTTACTCCAGTCCTCAGGCACCTCATCTAGTCACCATGATTGTTCAAAGATTGAGAGGAGGCTCACAGTGGCATCTGCCAGCTCCCTCAGCACGCTTGGTGCATCACACCCATCACAGCCTGTGGGTTTAAGTATTCCAGTTCTTTTAAGTATTTTGCAGAGTAATCCCCTTCCAGCAGGAGAATGTCTTAATTACTCTAGACTCTATCCCTGCTCTCTGAGGACTGGGAGATGCTAAAGACCAGTCTTGCCATAAGGATGATAGCAAAGGAAATATTCAGTACTTCAGCCTCTTCTGTGTCCTGTGTAACTAGGCCTCACATCTTTTGAGCAATGGGCCCACATTTTCCATAGTTACTTTTTTATTTCCTATGCACTCCTAGAAGACCTTCTTGTTACCTTGGACATTACTTGCCTGATTCAGTTCCATTTGGGCTTTAGCTTTGTTTATGTTGCCCTGTGATGCTCAGATAATGCTTATGGTAGGCTATGCTGTGACTTACCCTAGGAGGGTAGCCTCTGTATGTTTTCTTTTTGTGATTGAGTTTGTCTAGGAGTGTCTTGATCATCCATGTAGGCCTCCTGGCATTTTTGCCTAACTTCACAGTCACTGGGATGGAGAACTCTTGAGTTTGGGGAGGAGTGATCTTTCAGTATTAGCAGGCTTTCTTGGGACCCCTTTGCTCTCCAGGTTCATACACCATGGGACTCCTCTGAGCAGATATTTTAAGAGGCCAAAGTTTGTTTTGCTGAGGTCCAGGGTCGTGACCTTGTTTTTCATCTTCTTTGCTGCCCTGAGGATCTTGAAGTGCACCATGTCAAGATCACTGCAGCCTAGGCTTTCTTTGACCTTCACATCCCAACTGAGCCCCTCCTTGTTGGTAATTATGAAGTCCCCTATAGCACCTCTCCTCATGTGCTCCCTAATCACTTGGAGGAGGAAGTTAGCCTGAGTGCACTCCAGGAGCCTCTTGGATTGCAGTCACACTGTGTTAGATAGAGGTACTGGAGTGGTTGAAGACCTCCATGAGGATCAGGTTCTGCAAGTGTGAGGTAGCTACTCTGTGTCTCTAGAGAGCCTGATCTGTTTGTTCCTCGTGGTCAGGTGGCCTATAGTAGACAACTCCTATAACATCTCCATTGCCTGTTCTCTTCTTAATTCTGACATGTAAGACCTCCATCAGGTCATCTTCCATCCAGACACTGCTTTTAATGCACCCCAGCTGCTCTCTCACTGAAAGAGCAAGTCTCCCTTCCTGTTCCTGAAAGAGGCCTCTTCCTCTTCTGAAGAACCAGTATTTCTTCATCCATATAATGTCCAGGGAGAATGGTTAGAGTTGTACAGCAGAGGAATCTGGGAGTCAGTATGATGACTGTTGGTGTTGAGATTTCAGGTTAGTTGGACTGGTCCAGATAAAATGCAGTGTTCAGCTAGAAGTCTGCTAGCACTGTAGATTAAGAAAAAATATTTAGGAGACTTCATAAAATACCATCTCTTCAGTCGTGTTTCGTAACAGAGATGCAAATTTTCGGTTATTACGTTGCACTGCAGCAGCTTTCTCACTTTTGGGAAGGCAGTAACTAGGCTCCTTGTAGATTAATTGTAAGCACTAGGTTGTTGATACTTCGATGGTAAAACTGGATAGAGCTTTTTCTTATAATGAAATAGACAATCTGAGACAGTCTTGGTGTCCCTGTTCATCCTCTAAGATTCCAGTGACTCTTGTTGAAGTTACAGAAGTGCTGTCACTTAAAGTGGTTACTTTATATGTAAGTGGGAAAATAGTGGTAATACAAGCATAGTTTTGGAAACTGGCAGATGTTCTGTGAGCAGGATTGACTTAGGCCTTTACAGTCATCCATCATTCAGGGTTGCATGGTGATTTCTTAATACAAATGCTCATAAATTCAAGAGAAAGTTCTGACAACATTTGCCGTTCATCTGCACCGTTTGTTCATGCATGTTATAATTAACAATGATTTTTAGCTGTGTCATGCTTCATCAGTGATTCAACAGTCTTTGTTGTGACTCTGTCAGAGCTTGTGCCTAACTGAATTGTTGTTTGTCCAAAACAGTACTTGAGTTACTTTCCCTAGTCAAGAGTTCTTGAAAGTTTAGTTGATATTTAGAGTTAGGGTTGGGATACTTTGACTCCTTCTTACTCAATATTCATTATAACCTTTTCTTAACTGATATTTTTCTGAGGTCTGAGTATATTCACAAATATGTGCAGTTCGTAGCACTTTTGTCATGTTAACAGAGAACTTTCTGGTGATTTCCTGCTTTCAGGAGTGGGTTGTTCTTCTTACGTTCGGTTTCTGCTTCCTGAGAGTAGCTTAAATAAAAGAAGATTGTTTTGAAAGTATTGCATTATCTTGGTATGAGAAGATTAGGCAGCTGTAATGAAGTTTAGGGAATTCAGAACCATCTGTCCAATACACATCCATTTCTATATCCCTGCAGGATAGCTCTATGATATGTTGGCATAGCTGAGTATTTATTTATATAAAGTTGTGATACATTATGCCCTGTAGTGCACTTGCTTGGCTTCTGTAGTGGTGAAAAATCTGTGGAGAGAAATGCTGAACATTAAAAACAAGAGAGGTGTTGTAATGCCTGGTTTTCTTTTCAGAACTGGCCACTAAAATTGGACTGGAATTAGGTGCAGCAGTTCCTGTCAAAAGCAGCTGAGATTTTACAGTAAACTTATTTCAAGACCTTGTTCTCACCTCCATGAGAGTACAACAGATGTGTACTCTTTTATACAATTGTTCTTAATGCTCATGGTCTTCTGAGAATTAACAGCTTAACTTTACACATGAAAAATGAAAGAAAAACAGAAGATGCTGTTTATGGAGTCAAACAACAAGTCATAATTATGGCAATAGTAGTGGTAATATTTGCCTGCTTAGTTAACTTTGGTTTAAAAAACAAAACAAACAAAACCTACCAACCAAAAACAGTGGAGGCGGGGTAGGGGGGGAACAAGAGAGACCTCACTACCTGCTCTCAAAATACTGTTGTGAAGAGAGGTATGGAGATAAGCCCTTTTCTGCCAAACCTGGACCACCTGGGTGGGATGGTCTCAGCTTCATACGTACCAAATACAGGCAGTTTCATTCTGATTCCTCTGCTGGGATGAACAGGCAAATAGCATTTTTGTATGATTTGACTCTGCTGTCTGTGGCAGAATTGGCATGCAAAAATACTCAAGACATTGCAATTTGATTTTAAGAACCCTAGCTCTGGTTTTCATAGTATTCTGAAATTCATAAAAGATGAGTAAATTAATGTCTGCACTTAAGTAATTTTTCTGAGTTTATTGCATACATTGATATCCAGGTGTTTGTGCGTACCAAAATGTGATTGTAAAGCGTAAGAGCCAATATCTAATGATTGACTCGATACAAATTCTGTTTCTTGTAAAATTTATGAAGTTGAGTTTTTTCCTTACTTTCTCGTTTCAGATTTGTCCAATATGTGCAGCATTACCTGGAGGGGATCCTAATCATGTCACAGATGACTTTGCAGCTCATCTTACACTGGAACATAGAGCTCCTAGAGATTTAATATCCTTTCCAATTTGAGGCAAAGAGGCTAGACTATTTCACCTAGTAGTCATGGTGACTTGGTTTGACTTTTATAGTCAAGGGGTCATATTCTTAATTTCCTGGAACTTAGGTTGCTAAAGATATGTATGTCAAAAATAAAAAAGGTACCTCTGCTAGTTTAAAAAAGGTGTAGTTGTCAGACTATGCACAGATTTGTAGCTATACCTGTTTTTTGTTCTAACAGCAGAAACTTTTAAAGGATTTTGACATACAGAGGTTTTTTCTACTTGCACTGTATTTTATCCTGCCTCATTACTACTCTTGGTGCTGTTTTATGTATTAAGATTCAGTGCTGTATATATTTATGACATAAAGATGATTGAAGTATAGCTGCTTGTAACAAAGGATTGTAAACTTGCTTAACTACTTTTAACACAATCTTTTCATAATGTAATTTTGTAGTGTTACTGACATTTTGTAATACAACTCAGAAAACCTTCAGATTTTCTGGGAAATAGGATGTTGTCCTTCTGTTACCTTAACAGGCAATTATGGACATTCATCTATGCTTGACGGCTGAAGAGCTGGAACTGCTGGGATTTTTTCATCCTTGTTATAGGAATATTTGTCTCCTTTTTAGAATTTTTTTTTCTCCCTAGGATTAACTGATAAAATATCTTTTGGTTTGGGCTTTTATTTGATGACATGCAAGCTATGTAGTATCCCTACAGTAAATAATCCCTGAATTACTCCTTTGTCTCATTTAAATGAACAGAAAAAAAGACTGCATTATAACTTTGATAGTGGCATTTTTGTTCAGAGCTTTTTAAAAAGGAACAAAGAATAATGTAAGCTCAAGCAGCTGGAAAAAAAAAATCCAAGCCCTACCAAACAGAGTTAATTAGACTAATAGAAGGGAAACAGCATTTGAGGTGATGGCTCCACTTCAGATATGGTTGTATTTATTGCATTTGTTAGTATTAACATAGTTTAATGTCAGGACAGACTAAATGCACAACTTAATTACTGTGCAATAATTGGATCGGTGTGAAGGGGTTTGGGTGTAGATTGGCTCTGGTGAATGATGAAAAAGTGATACAAAAACTGGTACAAAGCAGTTACCTGTACTTGCCTTACTGAGGATCAGGAGTAGAGCTCTCAGTACTTGGGAGAAGCAGGGTGCTGAACATGGTGACTCTGGCCATGAGGGCTTGATCCCAGGTGTCCCTGTGGTCCTCAGTGGCCAGGAGTAATGCCCCCTTTCCAGAGGAGGTAGGATAAGATTGATGAGGGGAGATCCAGACCACTGGATCTTTCCTGGCCTTTGGACAGCCCTGAAATGTTGCTTAATGGTTGATATAGTTTGTGTTATTTTAGTCCTGCTCATTGTACCAACTGTGAGATTGTTGTAGCACCTGCCTAATTAGGCGTTTTCCAAACAAGAGTTACATAGCTACATAGCAGTGTGCCGGAGTTCTGACTGTGGGCTTCCAACATTGGCTTAACTGTAAGGCAGGAAGTTTAAATTTTCACAGCTACAGAGTGAAATTAATTTCCTACTGAAATGCACAAGATACTTGATTAGAATTCAGGCTACTGCTGCATTTTCGCCCCCCTAGTACTAGGGATGCCACCAGATGACTTTTACTTAGGGAATGTTTGAGCCAGAAAAGACTATCTTCTTTTAAATACAGAGGAAGGTTTCAGTCATTCCAAAATTGATCTGTTTTGGGAATACCATGCCCATGATTAAAGATAATGCCTGTAGAATTTCCTGCTTGTACTCTATTGTGTTGGTGTCCAGTGTTGTCAAATTTCCAAAACCTAGTAAGAAGCATCTCGAAGTGACTGTTTGACATTGAACTCGACATCATATCTAGCAACAGGGATATCTAAGGCAGGAGAAAAGGAAGAGAAGATGCCATTTTTCACTCAGGGTCTGGCAGTGTAGGAAATAAGAACCATCACTCTCTGATACACCATTATATTGCTGAATATGGAGCTGAAGCTGTACAGAACGATTCTCCATGCCCTGTAATTGCCTTCATGTACAAAAAGGAGATAGAGAAGGCTCTTGGCTTGTACTTTTTCTGGAGTAAAAATTTATTTTACAGTTTGAGGTAAGCTTTTACTGTTGGATCTGCTACAGTTCTGAGGAGTGACCTTATCCACCAGCTGTTAATTAGACATGTTTGATTAATTTTGGTTTTTGGGTTTTATTCCTAAAGTTGTCCCAAAATACTGCATGTGTTTCTTACTACAAAACTTGTGCAGCTATTGCAAGGTGTGTCATTTATTCCTACAGTCTATGGGCAACTCTTTAAAACCCAGTTTCTTTCTTTAGCAGGAAAATATCTGAAAAGTCATTAAATACATCAGTATTAATCATACAAATAGTTCTCACATGTCTATTCAGTTTCAATGTTTGTCACAAGGTAAGGTTTGCAAAGTCTTTTCTTATTCTAGCATAGCTGGTAGGACTCAAATGCATGCTTGGTTGGTATTTGAAGAGTGACATTTATCTCAAAACACTTCAAAAGCTGCGATTGGGAAAGTTACCCCGAGTTCTGTGTCTGCCTGAAAAATCCCCAGATACTGTCCTGTTCTAACATGTTTAGTTATGAAAAGCTTGCCAAACTACATAGGGTCTGTAGTCCATCTAATTTAGCAACTCATCTCCAGTGGCATCCAAAATTGGCACACTCAGAAGTGCAAGATGTTCTGTACTAAGCAGTGTGTTCTGTGCTAGGGAGGTTTTCCTCTTATACCCCAGATGTTAAGTTTTACACTGTAGCATAACTAACAGTTTTGAAAGAACCAAGCGTTCTGTAAAGTCTTCTTGTAATGGCCAGAACCTCTCTCTTGCCATGGGAAGTTGAGTCATTCTTAAAGTCTTAAGTTCTTGACCTCCATGACATGCCTCATAGCTATGATTTATGAAAAGTACATTGGATGCTACCCTTATGCAGAAATTGACACCATATGAGTGGTAACCATACTGTTATAAAAATACAAAACATCAGAGATGGAGATCAAAGCTAAATTATAATAATACTAAAATAAAATATTATAGCCTATGCTATTTCATTTTTCACCAGTGAGTCATTCTAGTGATTCTTAAGAAGCGTTATCTGGACTGTCTTGGGGGAAGTAATGTTAATAAATTTAGGACAAAAATAGTCTTTAAATTTGTTGATTACCTCAAAATTTATATGAGAACCTATTAAAAAAGAGACACAAAATACAGGCATCTGATAGGGGGAAGTGGGAGAAAAGAGAAAATGAAAAACATTGTCGTACTGGAATTAGTGATATTTCTTTGGCTATAAGAAGAAAGGTGAAACAAAGGGGTGTGATAAATGTGCTGAATATTCCAGAAGCCTGTAGTTTCCTTAGGAGTGAAGTGGTGAAATTTCTTGGATAAAAGCATGAAGTACAGAAATCAAAAGGAATTTGGTATTCTGATAGGAATTGCAGTAAACGTTTTTATTATTTTTGATACTTAATGTAGCAATTGGGAGGGGAGAACTGAAATCCCTGTCTTGGTAGTAAGCTTGGCTGAACATGGATTTGTGTGGATTTTCATAGAAAAATTTGATTAAAAAAAAAATACCAGATCAGTAAGTCTGACCTGTAGCATAGCTACAGTGTCCCTCAGCTTTGCATCAGAAGTTGAATCATTACTTTATGAATCAAGAACAGTACACCTGAGTATTTGACCCATCAAGTGTCCTTTAATGGTCATTTAATACTGAATACCAAACGGTTCTGTTTTCTTAACTTCTTGGCTACGATGAATCCAGTGGCGTTCGGCATGTACGTAGGATGTTCCACCCAGGCCGGGGTTTGGGAGGGCCCCGTGCTCGTAGATCAAACATGCACTTTACTAGCAGTTCCAGCGGTGGGCTTTCATCTTCTCAGAGTTCATATTCTCCAAGCAATAGAGAAGCCATGGATCCTATAGCTGGTAAGAGCTGTAACCACAAATTTTAGCCCACTGCCCTCCTTCCACAGAGGAAGGAGAATGCAAGGTGACAGTAGTTGCCCTGCTCTGTGTTGCTGTGAAGCTGCACGTACAGGCACAGCATCCCACAGAGCGGGTAAAGAGAGAAAGGGTCTTCTTACTGTCAACATCAGAAAATAATTACACTGTGTCTCTAGGGTTCCCAGAAATAACTTGTGTGTTTTATTTTTAGCTTTGATGTGAAAATAACTTTCTTTTACAAGGAAAAAAAAATAGAGAGTGAAGACAACTGTGAAAACAAATACAGTTTTGTCTGTGGGGAAATCTAAACATTGTAGTGCTGTGGTCTTTGACCATACCCATGTGTCAGGTAAACCTCAGAATGTCTGCCACAAATGCACCTTTACTTCAGATGCAAAGGAGACACAGTGCTCAAACTGGAGCTTGCTACTATCAGGCTGTGACTTCTTAAAGGGGAGATAGCCAGCCATCTGGGTTAATGAGGCTTTGACCTTGGAAGGAGAGCTGTGGATCCACTGCCTTCCTTAATCATGGTCCCCTTTGCCTGCCTTCTGATGGCTCTTTGCTCTGCTGGCCTGGTGTGACCTGATGTAACTCATTAAATTAGCTGTGAAGAAGTAGCCTGTCAAGAATAAAAAAACAAGTTAAATGAGGTAGCAGATGAGTTTGTTCAAAGAGGGAGGATGTTCTTGAAACTTGCAGTGCAAGACATCCTCGTTCTTTTGCCAGGGCAGCTGCTTCAGCTCATTTAAAATGTGAGGTGACTGCTGAAGTTTGTTCACAGCCTTGCAGGGCCTTCCCACTTAGCAGCATTAAATGTGGGATAAAGTGTCATTCTGCATCTATTCTCTTTTCGTGGAAGATGTGTTTCTGCATTTAGAGCAGAGTGAGCTGGGTGTCTGTCTTGTTCCAGGACTGTTTTGAGTTCACACCTCTTTCCAAAATACTGCTTCCCTATATTCCAAGTTTTAGCTTACAGTGAGAATAAATATATCTTAATCTTGCCTGTGAGTTTAACACATCTGCCTTTTCACTGGAGTAATAAATAGGAAAGGCCACAGTAACTTTTCTATTTAAAGTTTATAGCATCAGTTACTTTTCTTAAACATTTTTTTTCCTCCCTGTGGCATTCTTTAGTAATTAAAATTTACTTAATTTTGGTGCTGATATCAGCGTTGGTGAAAATTACTTGGCCTCTCTAGTTCATATTTCACTTTTCCTTCAAGAACAGCTTGCTTTAGGATGATTACATTTTGTTAATGCAGTGGAAGAAAAATTGTCATGACCTATGTAGTAACCTTGTATTGTAGTGGAGAGGGGCAGAAGCAGGATTTTCCCCTGCTTCCTCTGCCTTTGCATCAACTGCAGCAGGTATCTGAGATAAGAATTATCTGCACAGGGCATAGAAGAGATTCTGCTGTAATGCACTGAGCGGTAACTTGCTGCTAATACTTACTTTAAAAGAAACTTGGTGGATAAAATTTGTAAGGAGTGTTCCATCCTTCTGAATTGGAACACTTAATAACAGAGGGGTTTTTAATCATTAGGCCTTCTCCATGTTTGTGGCAAAAATAAAAATTCATACAGAATGCTTTTCTGTATGAAAGTGAAGCAGTAATTTAATATGTTTTCTTAACCAAATTTCTTTTATTGTATGTTTGAAGCAATGGTACAGTATTTCTCTCTTGGCTTCAGCACAACTTCCCTCTGGGATAATTTGGAAGATAAAGCTTGTGTTTTGAGGGAAAAAGGCTTGAGTTGTTGAAAGGGAAAAAAAAAGTCAGCATCTAAAACCAAAATAAAGAAGTTTCTTAGTCATGACTGTTTTGACTTGAAGTTTCAGAGAGTGGCTGCAGAAGACATCTTTTGCCAGGCTACCTGTAGATTGGCTCTCCTGGCGTTGTCGAGACTTTAAACCTCATTTTGTTACTTGGACTCAACCTGCATAAATTAATCTTCATCTTTATGGGCATTAGTCTTCACAGTCTTCTCTGAGCATTGTTGGGTTTTGATGTTAGTTGAAAAAAATGGAATTGATGCACTGGAATGCAGGGTGTATTTATTCTGCTCTGTAATGCTCATTTAAGATCTTAAGTCATAGAAGCTTTCTCTTCTCTGGCAGAGCTTTTATCCCAGCTATCAGGTGTGAGGCGTTCTGCAGGAGGACAGCTCAACTCCTCTGGCCCTTCTGCTTCTCAATTACAGCAGCTGCAGATGCAACTGCAGTTGGAACGGCAACATGCACAGGCAGCAAGACAGCAACTGGAGACGGCACGCAATGCGACCAGACGCACCAACACGATCAATGTCAACACCACTATGACACAATCTACAACAACAACCAACACATCTAACACAGAAAACAGTCAGCAGACTATCCAGAATTCCCAGTTCCTTCTGACAAGGTAATTTGTTCAGTGTATTTACTTGTATTTACCTCTTATAATTTCTGTTTACCTTAGTTCTAGTAGGGATACAGATCTTGATGAAGCTTACGTGTTTGGAGTCAGGCACATGCCTAAGATGGCATTAATGAATAGAATACTTACCTAGTTTAGAAATGATACTTAGACCCCAGGATTATTTAAAAGGGGATTCACCTTCTGTCATCCCAGTTCTTCGAGAGCACTGACTACTGACCTGAAACTAAAATATTTTCCACACTTGCCCCTGCCATCCTCTGCAAGCATACTTTCATTTGTCTGGTGTTTTGAAAGAGTGTGGTAATTTTAACAACCCCTGTGCCTGAATTTGAGTCAAATTGATTTTTATCTAAGTTCAAAATAATCCCATATGACATCTTTCAATCAGAAGTTCACTTGAGAACCTTAATCATAGCACCCACAAGTGTCACAGACTGTGACTTTTCAGAGTTGGAGTGAGCAATTTCCTTGCCGCTATCAGGCCATGCAGTGAATAGCAGGAAACCTCATAAGCAGTTTTTGATGTTCTTCTAACTTTGGGCTCCACTGAGAATGCTGTTCCAGCAGCAGAGAGGGTATGGGTAGTTACATGCATGCCTGTTGTACTGAAGTGCTGGATGTGTTGAAGGGCAGGTAGGGCTGTCCTGAAGGAGCAGTTTCTGAGCACATCTCAGCCTGTCGGTGGTGTCACCAGTGAAATGGGCATTCAGCAACTCTGTCTTTTCTTCCCTTGCTGCTGCACAGGTTGAATGATCCGAAGATGTCAGAAGCAGAGCGTCAGTCAATGGAGAGTGAACGGGCAGACTGCAGCCTGTTTGTTCAGGAGCTTCTGCTGTCCACCTTGATGCAGGAAGAAAGTTCCTCCTCAGATGAGGATGAGCGGGGGGAGATTGCAGATTTTGGTGCTATGGGCTGTGTAGATATTATGCCTCTAGATGTTGCTTTAGAAAACCTAAATTTAAAAGAGAGTAATAAAGGAAATGAGCCTCCTCCACCTCCTCTTTGATGACATCCCACTTTGCAGACAATGTCCTCTGTGCTGTATTTGCCAATGAAAGTGGACAACAACTATCTTGGGTTTGTTTTGGTGATTGTAATTTCAGGTCTGTCACTCTTGTTACATTGTGTACATTCAAAAGAAAGAGAGAAAAGATATATATGATAATCATTTCCACTTAACTAATTTTTACTTCTAGCAGGTAAATGTAGGTTGCAGTGCAGAGCAGAAGGCTCTGTGTCCTGTACCTTGACATGCAAAAGGCTCTCCTAATACTCCACATTCAAACTGAAGAGGAAAAAAAAATGAAAAATCTCTAATGAAGCTGCTGTGTGTATTTATGAATATTAATGAATAAAAACTGCTTGGATGGTTTACCTTAACTACTGCATGACGTTTTTTGCAGCGTGCATGAGTTTTAGTGACCTTGTCATTTAAAAACTTAAATACAAGGAATAAAACTAAAAAACACAAAGCTTTCCCATTATTCCAAGGTTAGACGATGAAAAAGGTTAGCACCGAGTAGCAGTTTGTGGCCACAAAGTAGCTCTTTAATAATATGTGACAGAATGACATCTTCATGTGCTGTTCCTGCACAGGATGGAAACTCTGCAGTGGGATATGTTGTCGTGGCCGGGGTGTGGCATTTTGCTGAATGTGACCATTATGTTGCCCTCTCAGCCGTCACCTCAATGTGGAGTTAAACTTTATTTTATGCATCTGTAGGAGACACAACAGTAAGGCCACTGCTGGAAGCTACTGCAGGGGGCTTATGTGTGCCCTGAAATCAAATGATGTTCACTTTTGTTTAAAGTTTTTCTTTGTTGTGGTTGTTAAAATTTTTTAATTGTTAAATATGTTTTATTCAGGTGTAGACAATTCATATATTCACTGTGTTTCTTAAAAAAAAAAACGTTAACCTGGATCCTATTGTCTTAGTTTAAAAGCCTTTCACAGCCTCAATCATATTTTGAGTTATTTATGTATTTGCTTCATAGTTTGCAGAGACCTGACAGTATCAGAAGAGCTTGAGAATTTGGATTCCCAGACTGTCAGTTTATTACAAGAAATTCTTAATGCTAACTTTAGCACCTTTTATTTATTGTTTCTTTTGGTTATTTTTGCTGGTATAAAAAAAGTTGGAAAAAAGCCTTTTAGTTGAATCATGCCACCTACATGCCTATACTGTTAATCCTACTGGTTTGGAAAAAAAAAAAGAGAGTATGGTGTTCTTGTGCATAGAATTTATAATAGCCCCAAAGCAAGGACAGAAGGGGTATGTTTGATCTTGGTTTTTTTTCTTTTTGGTTTTTTTTTTTCTTTTTTTTTTTTTTTTTTCTTTCTCTTTTNTTTTTTTTTTCTTTTTGTTGGTTGGTTGGATGTTTTTTGGTTTTTGTTGCGGTTGTTTGGGTTTTTCTGGTTGGTTGGTTGGGTTTTTTTGGTGGGTTTTTTTGAATGTAAAGTTAGATTAGAAAAACAAAAGTGCACACAGCTTCTGATGAAATTTTAAACTAGGCTTATGTCATGATGATGTCTTTCCAGATCTCTCACCTCACCCCCTCTCTCTCTGTGTCCTCTCATCTCAACAGCATTGTAGAGTAAACATAATGACTTGGATACCACATGGTGTTCTCAGCAGAAATGTGACATGTATACTAACCCAAAATAACAGCAGGAAAAAACCAACCCCATAGACTGAGGTTTAAGTTCCTTCCTCTCTTTTTTTTTTTTAATCATCAAATCTTGATTGTTTTCATGTAGAGCAGCATTAGCTTTGGTTGGGTTTTTTTTTTTCTTTTTTTTTTTTTAGTCTCTGCAACAGAAAACTTTACATGCAGCCTCTGGTTACCCTGAGAGTTACCCCCAGTAGGGGACTTTTTTATTGATTGTTGAAGACTTTCAAAAATTTTTCAAGCTGTAGTTTTTCAAACACATCTTCTGCACATTACAATAAGACACACGGTTCAATAAAGCATTTTCAAGACTGTTGTTCAGTTGATTCTCTTTGGTTTTATGTATTTTCTAGACAGTTTTGTTCCATAAATTTCTGCATCTGCCTTAATTCTAACTGTATCTTCCACCACAGAATCAATTTGTGTAGACATCCTCTGGGTGGTTTATATGTTTTAAAACCAAGTGCTTTGGCAGGTGATGAAGAACGTAATCCTAAGCTCCTCACAGGTAGGTGAATTGAAGGCTGCATAGACCAAGATGCATCAGGCTCTTCTCGGTGTGCTGTTGTTTTGTATAGGTTAGGGCTGGTCTCTTATATTGCCCAAATTCCAGACACCACGACACTTGCTTGGAAGGGCATGCAAACCAGTGCTGCTCATGTTTGTTTAGAGACTGAATCCATGCTGCCTTGGATTTAAAAGTATCCTTGGAAGTCATGTAAACTTGTACAAATCTTGAGTGGTTTGGGAGGCTGTTTGAACTTTTTTATTATTATTTTAGGTTTAAAAATAACATGAAATGGCTACTAGGAAGGTATTCTTGTAGTCTGTCAAGTTCTATTTGCAGGGAAGTGTTTTTTCTTCTGAGAGTAAGCTTTGCCAAGGTAGTATTTTTGGGATATTTCCAAAACGTTTTTAGGGTGCTTTGGGTTGCAGTGACTGCAGCTTCCACCAGCTTTGAAGGGGAATCCCACAGGGGGTTAATGCCTTTTCCATGTGAGAGAGGAAAAGCAAATCGCAAAACAAAATACCCCAAGACCGCATCCCAACACCCAACATGGACAACCCCCTTCCCAAGCAGGAGCCTTGGTGCTCTGCACTTGCACAGTTCCTGGAGTGCAGGGATGCCAGTACTCTGACTAGGTGGTCACGGTCATGTAAAGAAGCACTTTCAAAGGAATGAGCAAAGCCAATTTTATGACACATTTGTGAAATCACGACTTAAGTTCCATGGCCAGGTTTGCTCTGTTACCACACAGATAAAGCAGACAAAGGAGACCTGGATTAGAAGCCATATGGATTAGAATCTGGACACATCAGAGACTGGGCATGCAAAAGGGGGATGATGGAGAATGTAAGGGTGCAGAAGGGGAAGGGAGACCCTCACACTGAGTCACAAGGTTCACAATGGATCCCTTGATAAATCTACCTTTGGAATTGCTCAGTGCTTTATGTGTGAAGGATTTGTGCACTTGATCATTGACTGATTCAACTCTTGCAGAATGATTCTGTAAAATTTGCCATAACCTCAACAGTAATTTAATTTTGAATTTAAGATGGCAACGTTGATGCAACACTTGATATAAAGTGCTGAAGTCAGTTTTCACACATTGACACAGACATGTATATATTCAAATATTCGTGTGTGTGTGCATATGTACAAAGCACCTGTTTAAAGCTCCCCTGGAGTTGGGTGAAGTACACACACTGGACGCCTTAGCATCTCTCAGTGGGCAAAGGCTTCAGCCTCGAGGAGGGGAGGCCAGCCCAGGCCCACTGTCAGTTTTTGACAAAGCTCCTTTGAGTTCTCAAACCTGTGGTTTGATGAGCACTGAGAGGCACATCCTGCTCCAAGGGAAGTTCTGGCACAGCCACTGGGGGCATGGGGCCTCAGAGGGCCTCCCATGGGACCCCCGTTCATAGGGTTGTGGGACGCCTGGCTTGAGTCTTCAATCAATTTCCATCCTGGACTCAGTCCAGGTCAGCAACTTTCCTCAGAAGTCCAGTAACGATAAGATTGTTTCACTCCAGCTGTGATTCAGACAAATTTTCAAGGCTATTAATCAGAAAACAAGTTTGTTGGGCAACACATTCCTGGGAACAGGGAGTGTTACTGATAATCTCAAGGAGACCTTAATTATGCATGTGTAGGTGGAGGATGTACCCCACCACAAATGGGACCAAGCTGGTGAGCCGTGTGCACCATGTGTCCTGTGTGCGATGCCATGTGTGCCGTGCTGTGCTGCGTGTGCCGTGTGTCCTGTGTGTGCTGTGCTCTGAGTGCCATGTGTGCTCTGTGTGCTGTGTGTTGTGCCATGTGTGCTGTGTTGTGTGTGCCATGTGTGCTGTGCATGGTGTGCGTTGTCTTGGATTGCAGTATGTAACCACATGTGTGCATTCCATTTTCACCTGTTGAAACCGGTTTGGGAGGTGTTTATCTCCTGTATAACCCATTCCTCATAACTCCGGTGGCGGGGAGGAGGGGGAGAGTGTCCTCTGTTAATGGCCCAGCTGTTAAAGCCAGGTGGGACATTGTTCTTTACCTCTTCCATGACCCATCCTCCCTCCAGGAGGATATCTGCTGTGAATGGGCCTTTAAGGCTCACTGCATGACTGATAAAATTAAATCATCCCATTGTCAGATGCTCCACCCAGTGGGAGGAGCCAAGCATTCCTACCTGGATAAAACATGAATCTCAGAACACCAGGACAGCTGGTTTTCACTGGATTCCCAGAGGAAGACTGGACACATCTCACCACCGCTAGATCTTCAGCGGAAAACTACACCCTTCTACTGGATCACCTCTGCTCTGACAGAACCACGTCTGTCACTCCAGGAGGACTTAACTGGACTGTTACCAACACCCTGGCCAACAGGGTGTCAGGTTGTATTCTGACTCTGTCAGTGTTTTCTTCCTTTTGTTTGCTTTGTTTTGTACTATTCCTAGTAAAGAACTGTTCTTGTTCCCATATCTTTGCCAGAAGGCCCCTTAATTGCAAAATTATAATAATTTGGTAGGAGCGAGTTTACATTCTCCAATCCAAGGGAGGCTCCAGCTTTCCCTGGCAGACACCTGTCTTTCAAACCAAGACAGTGTGCTGTGCTGTGTGCTGTGCCGTGGGTGCTGGATGGGCTGTGCATGCGCCGTGTATGCTGTGTTACGCGTGTGCTCTGCCATGTGTGCTGTGCCCTGTGTGCCATGTGTGCAATGTGTGTGCTGTGCATGCGGTGTGTGCTGTGCCGTGTGTGTGCTCTGTGCCGTGTGTGCTGTGAGTGGTGTGCTTTGTGTACTTCGCTGTGTGTGCCGTGTGTGTCCTGTGTGCTCTGCCGTGCGTGCCGTTCTGTGTGTGCTGCGTCTGCTGCGCCGTGTGCGCCTTTCCTATCAGGCAGCAACCCTGGCATCACTGATGGTGCTCCCGAGCCTGCTCCGTCCTTTCCCGTGTGGTCAGAGTGGAGAGTGCCTGGTTCCATTCTGGTGATGGCTGCCATAGCCTTTGTTAGGAGTGGTGCAGATAGAAAGGCATACAGCCATTCCTGTATTTTGTATGTTAAAGTGGTAGGGAAAACAGTGTAAACAGTGGATTTGACTTCCCTGGGAATCTTTTTAGAGCATCAGTGTGTTCTGTCTGTAACTTCTGATCTGCTTTAATAAGAGGTCTTGGTTGTGTTTTTGGAACCTTTTTTATGTTTGTGTCAAAGACAAAGACTCTTGCACACGGTGGTGTGATAAACAGTGAAAATGCATCCACCTCATGTTTTTCTTGTGATCTGCCTTGATCAATTCCCTGGCACTGTGGTTTGGGGCAATTTTCCATTCTCTGCCCTTCATTCAGTTTGGGTTTCCATCTTGGCACAGACTTGTGCTCTCTGTTAAGTTTGTGGACGGAGTAGTTTGGCGCAAAACCCAAACATCCAGATGTGTGCACAGCTGCAGCTTTTAGACACTTGTCTGTTGTGAAGGACTAAAGGCCATTTCCTGCTACCAACAGGAAGTCCCAGCAGGCAGAGAGGCTCCACTGCCTCCTGGGGCTCTCAGACTCAAACCAGGGAAGCAGCGTGTGCATTGCATGTGTGAAGGCTTTCCAGTTACAGCACTTAATCTTCTTTTCCCTGGCATAGCTGACCTTCATTTCTGGTCAGCCTGCTTTGCCACATGGGTACTTTGCTGTTTTGAGGCTGTTTAATTGTTTTAGCTCCTAAGGAAGACGAAAGGGTCTTGAGACAGGCTGATGGGCATAAGGATTTATTTGCAGTGTTTATTATACTTAATGTGCACAATATATAGGAGCTCAAAAGTTATTAGTGGGCAAAAAGAGTAGAAAAGGGGAACTGTCCAGCTTCTTGAGTGTGCTTCCACCACACTTTTTAACGCAGCACTGGCTGTCACCTCCTGCAACATCTAATGCAACATAAACACACTTGTGGGACAGTGGTAAAAGCAGGGCCCTGCAGCTGTGGGGTGTGGAGGAGAGGTACCACCCAAAGAGAACCTGCAGAGCTGCATCCTCCCTGCTGGGCCAGCACCTGTGGAGGAAGAGGGGCCAGGGGCACAGTTCTCCCCCATCCTATGTGAAGCATGAGTCATGGCCTTGAAGGATTTGTCAGGCAGCAGAGCAGAGAGCAGAGCATGGAGGCCAAAACAAGGGATACCACTGGGGGGTCTGGGCACACTGCAGGGTGGGAGAGCTGGGAAAGGAAAAAGATATATAGCAAAAGTTAGGAGAGGTTAGGAGTGAGGGAAACAATAGGACAGGGAATGACGGTCAGAGGCAGGAAACGCTACAGTCATGCCGAAGATGAAAAGGAGTGACTGGTGGGACTGAGGAGGGCAGAGGGCCACAGTTAAGCAGCTAGAAGTGAGGCTCTGGCAGGTTTCCTGCTTCCACTGTCCACTGCCTATGGTGCAAGAGGCAGCTGGCCAGCTCTGGGGTCTCCTGCCCTTCCCAGACAGCACACACTTCACCCTAGCCTGCCCTCAGCCTCACAAGTTCTCCAGTCACTATCAGGCTGGCAGCACTGCCACCTTTCTAGTCCTCTTTCTGATCCTATTCCTTTAACAGACCAGCCCCCGAAAGGCTGTGCCAGGCTCTTTGCACAGCATTCTTAACCCCAGCATCACACACAATACTCATGGGATCAGTATCTCTTGTGGGCTGTTGCCTTCTCTTTCACAAACATCTGCATTTGCCTGTTTGAGACTGACTCAGGCTTCCTCCTTCCCCAGATGCCAGAGCTGCTTATCAGTACAGGAGGGAAGGACAGTCGTTCCTGTCCACACTAGCAGTGTCTCTTTTCCTCACCTTTGGCGACATCTGTTGTGAAGTGTCCATTGGCAAGGGAAAACTTTCTTCCTTCCGTCATTTAGCCTTGACCCTTGGAGAAGCAAACCTCAGGCAGCCGGATGGCATGTGTCCCAGCAGAAATGAGGATGTTGTGCTTTCTGATGCACTGGTGCTGCCCACCTGCCACTCACACTCCTTTGCAGAGCCCCAGGAAACGCAGTTCACAACCAAGTACCAAATAAAGGAGGGACAAGCTTTTACATTTTATATAAGCGTTTATTTACAACTTGTTTAACAACTGTACACTCTTCTATCACCTTGGAAGAATTAGTGTATTTGTCTGGGAAAAAATATTAAACTTTTTGATTCCAATTATCATTAATGAGGTTTTTTTCTGTCTATATACAGGTATGTATATTAATATTGCTACCATAACAATCTGGTAGTTACACAATTTGTAGATGAACTGAAATGGGAAATTAATGTTTTGACACTCTAAGAATTCATTCTTTTACAGAAAATATATCACTGGCAACTTCACAAACAGTTATTATTTTGATAATTGATCAACATTTAATTCAGGACTGTCAAACAAGCTGCTATTAAGAAGGTAAGAGAGTTTTCTATGCAGCACAAATGAAGTTAGTATATCAGAGACATGCTGGAGATCAGCTCTGAGTTGAGAGCTCACAACCACTTCATGACAGAGATGTCAGGCTAGTCTAATTAAAGTAGCCAGCTCCTTGACTGGCTCCACCTGGCATCTCTCTGTTGCATTAGTAAACTCAAACAACTTTTGTCAAGCTAAACACACTTACATACAAATGTCATCAAGGCTCAAGAACAACTGATACTTAGTCTCTAATCTGCACAGACCACTTGGAGAAATGAGGTACTGCTCGGCATCACTTTGGGACACCTATGGAGGCAGGTGCACAAAAAAGCAATCCCCTCCTGCCCAGCACAGTGCCCTGATTTCAGGGATCCTGCACCCAGCCTGGCTTGGGGCAGGGTGTGGTCCCAGCCGAAGCAGCACTTGTAAATGAATACCATGCCTTTAACACCCAACTAAAAGAAGTTTTACTAGTAACGCTTGCCCTGACACATAACAAGGGATCAATGGCTAGGACCTGGAAAGACACAAATCCTTCAGCTCTCTGCTGGACTCAGTCTGATGAAATGCTGCTGCCTCTGCTGCACGAGTACTTGACTCATTATCACCAAACCCCAGATTCTGGCTGCAGGTCACGTCAGACTTCACTGTCCCTGGCCCTGGTGGACCAGAAAAGACATATATCCCCATCTGAAGCCTTTACGGACAGCTGTCAGCCAGAGCACCTGGTAGCCACAGTCCCTGATACAGTATCCAGAAGGGAAAACACCACAGTTCTCACTGGGATCCTAGTTTTGTCCTTCACTCTGCTGCCTGGCCAGCTTGGCCATTCCTACCTGCCCATCCCTTTGCCAGGCAGTGCAGACCACCTCGCTCTGGTGGGGCACACATCTGTCCTTTTTCCATGTCATTCTGCACAAGGCCACGGACACCATGGGATCAGGATCCCTGAGGACTGGACACAATGGGCGTCTCTGCGCACGAGGTGTAGCTCTGTCAGAGCCCACCTGATGGGCCAGGGACGAGGGAGGCACTGTGTGTGTGACCAGAAGAGACTGCAGAGACAAGTGGACACAGCACTTCTTCAGCGTGGGGGTGCCCCCATGGCAAACAGGGCTGGAGGTTCTTCTACTGCCCACTTAAGCAAAACTGTTCCGGGAGGCAGCAGAGTTCCTACCAATATTTCTGCCAGGATTAAGATCCAGGTGAGCAAGAATGGGGTTTCTCTATAACTGGATTTAAATCACACCACTTAAGGTACTCGTCATTCAGACTTTTCAGTTTTTCCAGCAAATCCTATGGCTTGAAAGCCTCTTTCCCTGTTTTGTTATGTACTAACTCCTATACAATTAACCTCCTAACTTACAATACTACAGCACTCCCTCGTCTTCTGAATCCTGCCAGTACTGGATGTCCAATACAAAACAAAGATACAGTAGTACAAATGTGCAGATATTTAGGAATATTAAATAAGCAGCTTTTTAAATTAATATAGGCAGTACAAAGCATTTTGAGTTACACTGTCTACACATGGCAATCTTAGAGCTAAACTTCAAAATACAAAGAAACAGCCAAGCTAGTGCAATTGGAAATTAAATAGCTAAGACTGTGACAGGAGAAAGAAAAAAAGAAAAAAAACAGTACAGGTGAAAGATAAACGATCTAAATTATAAACTGGCAAGGACAGTCTGCATAAAACTGAAAGTGTAGATGACTTTCATACTTATTTCCATTCATGGTCTTTCCTCAGATTGTTTTAACAATTGTACACAGATTGAAAAAAAGTTTCTGAAAGAAACCAACAACACAGCTCAAATGCAGAGAGAAAAGTACAACAGCCACAAACTACTGTGTATATACATATTAAGGAAGCAGGCAGTGCCTGTGAACAAAATACCACCCGGTAGTTTGCCTGGCTCGGAGATTATCAGATGAAACTTGCTTGGTTTTCTAAGGAAGATGGGATCGCCAAGCAGCAATTCATTAGTCATTTCTCCTGGTAGAACACCTCCTTCGCTTTACTTTATTTGTTTAAAGATTCAAAGTGGATCCTTTAAGGGTGCAGGTGCTTTGAAATTTTAACAGTAACCAAAAGGCCTTTTTTAGGAACTCATTAAGACTAGATTTTTATAGTTCGGTATATGAAAATGTTGCAGGAAGTCTGTGTGTTAATACTGTTAATCAGAATTAAATAAAGTGGACAGGCGGAAGTAAGATGGAGAGCTGACAGTGCTCTGTCAGCTTGCAGAACGCCTCCTGTAGAGTTGTGAATACAGGATTTCCTCTCTTCTAGCCTCATAGGAGACTTTTTGTGAAGAGAAAGAGTAAGTGGAAGTGGGAAAGCCACTCCCCAGGATGGTAAGCTTCTCTGCAAGTAGATCCCCCTTTGAAACCAGATGGCCATGAGTCTTAAGTGTAGAACTGGTTAAGTTTAGGTTATGCAGTCTGGACAGAAAAGCAAGTCATGCACTGAACAGTCCCTGTTACAATAATGCTGCAGGTCATGCAACCACATCACTGCAAATAAAAGAATAAAGAAGAAAGTTAAAAAGCAGATAACATATTACTGTTGAAAAAAACCAACAAAACAGAGAACAGAACAGGTCTTTTTAAAAGCAGTATAGTAAGGCCACTTCTACTTAAGAGTTGTGGAAATTCACAGGGAAAATACCTTTGCCAAGCAACTGTTCAAATTAACAGGCCTATAACTGGAAAAAGCAAAAAATTATCCTTGGTCAACATCTAAATTTAGCCGTAATTAAACTTTACACACTTCTGAGTAAAATTTTTCAGGGCACCATTCTTAACTAAAAAAGCTATGAAAGTAAGTTTACACAGCAATGAGCGAGTCTCAGGCATTCCTGCTGTCTGTGAGTACAACTGTTAAAGCAAGATAAAGTGAAAGGTGCCCACCCAATTCTGCACGTGTTTACATGCTAAAAGACAATCAGAGTAATGACAACTGTCTTGAGCTCTGAGCACCACTGATGGCATTTAAATTTCATCAGAGCTCATCCTGTGCATGAGGCTCAGCATCACTGCCCCACTGCACTGGCAAGTTCTATCCCTTGCATGCAAATAAAGGTTTGAATTGCCAAAAAATGATACATGTTCATGTTAAAGTAAGCTGAGTTGGAGTACCGAGCAGTTAAGAGAGCACTCCACAATTGCTGCGGAAGGGAATCTAAGTTTGGAAGAGAATTGGAGAGCTTGGCACAGTTCTCCATCATCACTGATGCACCCTTTTACCTGGCCCGTGTAACTGGAACGGAACGCTTTACTGCCACAGCTAAGGTGCTTCCACTTTTACTTTGTTACTGCCCAAGTAACACAGATGTCCCTACACAGCACTGGCAGAGCACTAAATTGGCATTTTTATTTTCATATTGCAAAGAGCAAATTGGCTTCACTCGACTGGAATTAGAACCTGTTTCCCTACTTCCTTGTCTCTTGTATTGCACTTGTCAAAAACGGTTCTAAGAATGCTTCTTGTAATGGGACAATCCAGGTTCAATAGATGAAAAAGAGTGCTTATGCTACAAGTCCTGTAGCTTGTGCAGCCTTCTTTTTCTCCTTCTCATTCATCCACCCAGAATACTAACCATAATTGAAAAACAAATAGAAACACAGAGACACATATCAAATGGAGTAAAAAATTTGACACATTCAACAATTCAAAGGTGTATATTTTGAGCAATCATTGTCTTCTAAGCTTGCTTGGCACTGCTTGGTGCATAAAGTTACACAGTTCAGGATTAATATGAAGATCGCTGTAGTTATTCTATAAAAAATAAAAAGTTCAAGCTACATAAGCATGTACCTATTCTATTGAGTATAAATGAATATAATCTACTCCTTAAGTCTCACCTGGCTATTGTTTAGCTCAAATTTACTATTTAGTAGCACTTCAAGTGTCCTTCAAGTGTATGTTGCATATACCCAGACGTGACACTTCAGGCTTCTCTTTGAGTCAATAGTACTTTTGAGAGGTCTTGTAAACTCAGGACACTGTATTATCTTTCAAAGATGTAAAAATTCATCTGTTAGTGTCCTTTCCTGACTAGAAATTCTTATCATGTTCTAGAAAGTTGTCTGTCAATTTCTCTATTTTAAAGCCACCTGTTGAGGCAGCAACACATAGAAGAAAACTGAGATGCAAGATGTGAGGGTAAGTTCACTGAGCATAACCTGTCACTGCATCTGCAGCATCTTTAGAAAGAGACTGCTTATGCAGCAGACAGTGTGTCTAGGGAGCAGTGACATAGAGAATACAAAGCAGATTATAAATTTTAAAAATTGTGGCCTTATAATGTAATGCTTATAATTATTTCAAGACTTTACTGATACTGCTAAACAAAAGCTTTAAAATCTCTCTCAAAACCACTGATGCCTCCAGGAAATAAGTTTACTCTCCAGCTTACTAACCCTTTGTGGCTGTGAACAACAACCTCTGCTTTACAATATCTTAAATTATATAACTGATGTTATATTCAAATTCAAATCCAAATCAAAAGTCTGATGGTCTCATTACAACTATTTTATAACTCCATAAATACTACACCACTGGGGATTTTCTCTTAAAATTCCATCCACTTTCATGATCAGGCTAACAACATGAGCATGCTAACAGTGACAACTGGACTTTATGTTTGCTCTCTTCTCTTCAAGTGATGTATAATCATTATGGATTCAATTTCCATTTCCAGAATAAACTACTCTGTACCTGTGAAAATATCTGAAACACTGCACAACTAAGTATGTGCCATGCTAAAGTAGTTACCAGCTCTTCAAAGAGCTGACAAATGTCTGCTTTTTTAACAACTAAAATTGTTAAATTGTTAATTAAAATTGATTTCCTCTTTCTGAAATCACCTCATCTGATCGCAAAGGACCTCTCTAATGCAAAGCAAAGAATAAAGTCAGCACCAGAAAGGAAAGGGTGCCTAACTGACCAATTTCCCTCTACTAGCAGTATTTTTCACGTTGTATGGATCAGTCTGTGAGACCCACAGCAGCAAGACAGCTGCAAGAAATTTTATTCGACAAATGGAATCTGTTTTCAGTCTGGATATGACACAATATGCAAACGGGACTGAAGGATATGCCATTTTCCAAAGACTTTACATGTACAGCAAACAGCAGCACAGCAAACTCCTGATATGCCACCAGAGCTGACTAATGCAAAAATATACTTTAGGATAGTCCTACACTGCCTTGGCAAGGCCCAAAGGTGAAGGTAGAACCTGGATCATAGTGAAGCAGACAGAACACCATCCCCCAGCAGATGAGCACTTCAATTACAGCAGTCAGCACAACTTCCTACTGATTCACTGACTATAATCTGACACCACAACAATTTGTCTAGGAACCTGTCTTGGCTACTGTCAGGTACTGTTTCAATGCCCCATAGGACGGTATAATTTGTCAAGTTTCCTAGACCCCCAATCAAACATTCATTCATTGCCTAATTGAATGAGCTAATGCATTTTAAAAGTGAACTTTATGTCCCAATATTTTAATGAACACACAAGAATAAAATCAAAGAAAAACAGAGGATGAAGCTAGTTAAGTCCTCAGCATGGTACAATGGAGCTGGCAGTAGAGTCAAAATTTATAGGGTTTCACTGTACCAGATGCAAGAAGTCTGAGGTTGCAGTGGCTGATAATGACAGCTTCTGCCTTATACACAGGTAAAACCTCTAACAGTTACTCAATTAAAATTAAATTTTAATTAAATAGATAAAAATCTAGCTCAATAAGCTCAGGTTGTTCTTCATTAATTTTTAAATGAAAACGACAATACAAAATGGTGAAAGACTGCTCTTCTGATTTTTGTACTGACTAGTTGCTTGCATCTGCCTCCTCCATTTTCAAACCAAAGAAATCACACCTTACTCTTAGTTATAGCCTGCAGGATCACTGACAAACTTCTGCTACTTTTCTGGACTTCCAGAGGGAAGAAAGACCACAGGAGTAAGGCAATCCAATCAGCCATGTCAGGATATGTTCTTGATTCCTTAAGAGTGACAAACTGGAGGCATGGCTAGGATCCTACCTAGAACATGACACTTGCTCCAAAAAACCTCATCACTTGGAAGTATAGCCTGATAAATCCTTTTAGCTATTTATTTATGCAATGCCAGGTGAGGAAAATGCCTGCTAAATTTGGTTAGGAGATACTGAAGTTTATCAATACAATATTACTGCGAAACACAGAGTCCACATTCCACCTAAAACACATGTGCAAAAACCCATAAGAAGTCAGTGTTGCATAGCTGACTGAGTGCAAAAATACCTCCCTCATCAATCCTTGCAAAAACTCAATATGTTGGGCAAGAAGAAAAAAATCTTTTTATAGTAAGTAAAACTGAAATACTGTTTTACTTCATAAGAAAAAGGGAAGTTAGCCACATTCAGGATAGTCTTCTTCCAAATCACTAACAAGAAGAAAATCAAGTGGTGACATTAAAATATCTTACAACTTCTGAATCTACAGAAAATGTCAACACATCAGGACAATTAAACCACTCAAAATCATTCAGGAAGCTGTTAAGTGTATAGTCTCATATACTAGAGAAGACAGGAAAAGCAAAAGCTACTTGCACATATCAAAATACTAAGGACGTTAAAATTGCCAAAAAACTTCTAAATTTTCTTGACAGCTTACACATACTACTTTCTATTTGAGATCATAATAAAGCAGTAGTAGGAATATTCAGTTAATTCTTTCATACACATATAAAAATGCTGGTGCCCCTTACAGAACAGAGCCACAAAAAACTTGCAGAAGCAGTACTGCTAACACAAGTGATGCTTGAACAGGACAAGATTACCATTTGATTATTTCCAAACAGAATGAAAGGCATCTTGTAGCCATTATATATTTACTTCATTTTGCAATATACAAAGTTGTATATTCCAGACCTTTGCACTATGGATGGAACAGACAACCTTTAAATTAGATTACTTCAGTTTTCACAGCACTTAGAAAATACATGTTATGATCCAAGTGGTTATGTGTTGTTATCAAGAAAACAGGGAACTTGAATGTTTTTTTTTTTTTCTGTAATGTCTGATTGGACATACTAAAAACTCAACTCTCCACAGTAGTAAATGAACCGGACTGCACATCTGAACACACCCTTTTAGGTCAGAAACTAAGCTTCAGCTCTAAACAATGAAAATATTTATCCATTTATGTGTTATCTTTTATTTGCATTAATTAAAATCTGTCAAAAAGATTATTCTGGGCAGATCCTCAGCACAGTGTTCAGAAAAGTACTCTAATGAACTCCTCAGCTGTTTTATCTCTGACCTGGAGAATCTTTTAAGCTTAGTTGTAGGGTTTTTTTTCTGTAGTGTATCAGGACAGGATATAGCATTGGCTTAGTAATTACCACTACAATTTTGATGTAAATAGCCTTTCTTGCCGCAGGGGAAAAAAGTATTCCTAAAAATTTCTCAGATCTAATGTACTAAGAGAATTCTGTTTCATATGTTGGGGCTTTTGCTTATATTCTTTTATTACTTAAGGTGAGACAGATTGGGAACATACACTGGTAGCTCCCCTATATATGTGTTTATTTCCTGGAGTCACAGTCTGAGCTCCTTCTTTTCTTCATACACACTGCTTACAAAGATGTAAAACAAGCAAGCAAAGTAATGAAGCTGAACCCTTTGAATAAAAAAGCTGTTCTTGTGAAAGAGAAGGTTTAATGATGTTCACCACTTGCATTCATCCATACATAAAGAATATGAATGGATGTATGCAGCAAATTGAAGTAGTAAAGCACTGCAGAACAAAGAATTGAACTCCTCTTAATTACTGATAGAAGACATAACAAATTACTTACTAGAACCAGACAGCAACTGAGTATATTTCTGTAAGAGTGCAGTACATTTCTAGGTTTTTATATTCAACACAAATTCTGGGAAATACCAGAATTTCTGCAAGTTTGTAAATTCTTGAAGACAAAATGATTGCTCACTTACCTAACAATTACTATGAGCAACAGTAAAGCTCAGATTCAATATGAGTCTCTTGTAACTCATTTATGCTACGTAATGATGCTATCTATTTTTGAAGAGAACTACAGAAAACACTTCAGTGTTGTATCTTCAAGGGAAAAGGAGAGACAGAATCACACAGAAGAAGAGAAAAGCCAGCAACTACCAAGAAGCACAAGAAGCTACGAGAGACTGGAAAGTAGGAGCATAAGACAAGACTTCTAATCAGGATCTGTTAATTTCCTAACTCTCAAGGGCATTAGCCTGTCATCAAAACTTTGGAGGCAAAACAGTAAAACAAATATTAACATAATAAAACAATTCCTTTTATTCTAGTGTGCTGATTGTGTTCAAGTACTTTTAGACCTGCACCTAATTAACAGGAATAAG
>WAAE01008298.1:0-21656 GCA_013400495.1 Nicator chloris
GTGAGGCACTAGAACAGGTTTCCCAGGGAGAACTGTCGACTCCCCATTCCTGGAAGTGTTCAAGGCCCAGTTGGACAGGGCTTGGAGCAGCCTGGGATAGTGGAAGGTGGCATTACCCACAACGAGGGGGTGAAACTGGATGATCTTTATGGCCCCTTCCAACCCAAACCATTCTGTGACTCTATATTTGTATGATTTGATAATCCAAAGATCCCATCCCAATCCCACCCTTCTCCCCTGCACAAATAGTGCTCAGTCAATGAAAATGGTTTTAGGTTAACTGCACCAAAACAGGCCATGGAGATCTGACCCAATGGAAAGGGTACCCACCAGTGAGCTGTGTTTTTAATTTCTCACACATAATTTTCTGTCTTCAAATGTCTGGCTCTGCTGAACATCAGTGCTCCCTCATTAGTGCTTAATGTCTCATTTTAGTTTGCCTCATCTACAACTGCTTTAATACTGGTGTCACTGCAGTATTTGAGAACCACTGAATGTGCATTAGAAAAATGCCCTACTGAGAAAATCCTGCAGCAACCACAGGAAATCATGGTTTTGAATTTCTGTCCCAAATCATCAGGTCTGACTTCTGTAACAAATCTCAGCCTGAGTTACTCTGGCAGTAATTGGAAGGATTGCATTTGATTCTGTAAGAAGAGGATTTGGGATTCATCACAAAGATGTTGGATGAAGGTCCTGAGCCTCATTAGAAGCAAAGAAACAAGGCACGAACCCTTATTCTGCACTGAATAAAAGGGTCAGCTTTAATAATATAATAATTTCTGCTCAAGAAGGAAAAACTCCTATTATTTTCTGTTTCTTTAGCCTGGCTGAAGCAAAATGCATCCCGCACTTTCTACACAGCTTTTCATTTTCTGACACTGTGCTTGTTTCCTGAGTACCACATCAATTGTCATCTGAACACCAACTTTTCTTGGTTAGTGGTTAGATCTAGAAATTTTCCAAGTTACTTGAGTTGAAGAACTTCTTTAAATAGTTCGCACCACTATTTGCATTTAGAAGTTCTAATTTTTTGCATTTCTATAAGTAATCCTCAAAATCCATCCAGTTCAGAAGTTTTTTTTCACTCTCAGGGTAAGGCACTACATTAGGGTTTATGAATTGAAATGCAACTGTTTGCTTTTCGTTTCTGTGGCAGAGAATTTAGCCCCAGTTCTTGGAACATCTACATCAGCTTCCTATGAGGTGGTAAATTCAGAGCTGACTCAACAAAATTCATATAGACAAGATTAACTGTTCTTTCACTGAGCTAAAGGAAGGCACTGAGCTCTGCCTTGCTAAACAGAATCATCTACCCAGCCCATGAAGGTAAAGAAGATGCAGAGAGGTGCTTTCTGACATGCAGCAGAAAGATTTCTAATGGTAATCTTCAACCATGGGAAGTTCACTTGGCAATTTAAGGGCCAAAGGTGAGATGGGAATAGTGGGATGTACCAAACTGAGCATTAAAACTTCCTCACATTCGTCTCTCTTGATTTTAGATGCCTCTAATAAAAGAGATGTGCCCTATTTAAATAGCCCCTAGACTCCAGTGCTGGAAGGAGACTTGAGGGCTCATCTAGTCCGTGCCTAGACAAGCTCCATCACTACCTCTGCTAAGGCTCTTAACTTATTCCCCTTCTCCCTCATAATTCCCCAGACAGCTTCAAGTTATTTGGTCCTTTCTTTTGGAAAAGGTTTTCTAGACCCTTTTTTCATTCCCATTGCTGCTCCATGCTTTTCTCAGTGTGCAGTGCCCACAAGCAGGGGCAGAATCCTATCCATGGCTTCACTGTCACAGCACAAACCAAGGGATTTCTTTCCCTGTGCTGTACAGTTCAGAGTTAGATTTAAGTTTTTCATGTGTTACATTGCCATCTGGTCGTCCAGTTGAAGTTCCCATCATCCAGGAAACTGCTGGAAATACTGAATAACCAAAGACTCCCCTGGGCACTACCTTTCAGTGCATCCTTCTCTTCTGGCAGTTAATCAGTGCCTCTCAATATGCTCTTCCATTTGACACAGTTTTGAACCATTTTAAGGGCACTTCCTTTTCAGGGATTTTCTAACAAATTCCATACTCACCTCATAATTCATCTAGGTTATATTTCCGGAACTTTACAGATAATATAAAAAATTGCTTCTGAAATCAAGCACAGAAATGGTGTCTTGGGTAAAGAGCTCACTGCAGGGGCTGCCTTAAGACTTGTGCACTTTACAGGATTAAATATACTTGATTCACTATAACTTCCTCATAATAAAAAGAAGAGAAGGAAAAAATATGACCATGCAATAATACACTTCATTTACCAGTTCCTCATTTTTTTTTTTGCTCAGACCAAGGGAATGATTGCAAATCAAAATAGGAAGGAAGTTATCTGTACTATTCAGCTGTATTTGCATGGGGAAATATTAAGGAACGCAGTCTAGGCATTGGTGTGTTAAGAAATTGTGGCAGTACTCACTACATGGAAACTAAATAGATCCAAGAGTTTTTCATGTTCCTCACATATTTATCTCACAACTCAGCATCAAAGAAAGGAATAGTTAATATGAGCCATGATGACCCATATCCAGGATGTTTGGCAGAAAAGAGTGTTCTCAGTCACTAAACAGTCAATTTAAATTCTATTTTCAAACCCAGTATGGATTTTCAGGATGGATTTGTCTCATCCAGCTGGAACTACCTAAAAGACCTGTCGTGGTGGTTTAACAGTTGTGTGCAGATGGAAGGGAGAGAGGGAGAGAAGGTTGGAGTGACTCATCTGGTGGATATAGATGTTCAGAAGAGGAGGTAAATCACTCTCTAGATGCCCTTATTGACTCTCCACTGACTCAAGGGGGAACTCTGACAACTGTTCTGACCATACAACTCTCTCTTGTGTTGAACCCTGTGGACATGGTAAAGATGCTCCATCTAAGGTTTGAAATTTGTGTGCCTCGTGTCAGCTCCATCTCACTTTTATGGGAAATAAAAAGTGATTAAAACCTGTTCAGCCTTTATAAATGAGGTTGGATGAAAATTTTCTGATGATAATTTTGAGGACATGGTCTAACTTGGGCTTCCCCAAACCTCTGCCCTGCAGCAGAGCTGGATGCTGCTGTGGAGGTTGAGAAGGGCCCTTATGGATGCATAATGTGAGTTCACAACCACCATTACCATAATTTTAAGGATGCATAAGCAATATGCTGATGAACAGAGTTTAGGTAGCTGCTAGAGCCACCCCCACACTCTCCCTGGGAAGGTCCATATGAAATGTTAGTCCCTTGAATAGAGGACTTGTGTGAGGGTGATTCACAGCAGAAAAGTTGAATAAAACACAAAGTTTGCTTATTTCAGTGCGTTACATGGATGTTTACAACCTCTTTGAATGGAAAGGGCTGCAATAAGATCACAGTGTTGCCCTTTCTTCAAGCTGACTGAGAGACCAGTTTAAGGAAAGGACATTCCTCCAGACCTAATGAGTTTGTGCAGAGTTTTAAAAGCACTTACAGGGTTTCTAAAGGCCCTTGTTAAACCTAGACCTAAGAAGGCTGTACCTGTGCTTATGGTTTACTCCCAGGCAACTCCATTTCTGTACTTGTGGTCTTGTGAATAAAAATAATCTTTATAATCTTGAATGTGGTGACCTGAGCTACGTGACAAGCTCTTTTCCTCCCAGCTCTCTGCTGAAACAGAGGACTTACCTGAGCAGCAAAACTCTGCTGATCAGTGGAGGAAAGTCAAGGAGCAACAGATATCCCATCACCTTCTTTTCCTCCTACATCTTCCTTAATTCCCAAGATCCCTTTTTTCTTCTCTTTTTCCTCCATCACTTCCCAGATACTCACTGAGTTTTCACAACACTTCCCTTCCTTTATTGCCACACCTAATTCTGTTGCTAACATCTCATGTTAATAATCTAAATTATAATGCTAGTTACGCTTTTTTCTCATAAATCCCAGTTTTTATGTGTGCCTGGATGCCTTTCCCCCTTGCTGGGTCTCTCTGTTCTCACTCTCCCCTTCTCTACCTTGCTCTACTTTGAGTCTGTTCCTTGCAGAATCTGCACTGGTTGGTTTTTTTTTGTTGTTGTTGTTTTTTTTTGTTTGTTTTTTTTGTTTTGTTTTTTTTGTTTTGTTTTGTTTTTTTTTTTTTTTTTTTGAATCATTCAGCAAACTGATTTCCAAAAGCTGATCTGGCTAATTCCTCTCACAAACCATAACCGTTTTTTCTGACCTTTAAGAGGTGCAAATGCTGAGTTACAGGTCTTTCTCATGCAATCTGTGTTTGTAACAATGAGCCACCTGAAGTCACCATTCCTTCTAGTACAACTGACTGTATTTTCCATTCATTCCTGGATAAAAACTGACCTTTTCTGATAAAATCTTAGTGGCAGTTACTCACCTGTGCTGAGGTTTGCTACCTGAAAGCAAATGACTGCATGAAAGATTGAGCTGGAGGTCTACAGAAGACATCCATCATCTCTGTGTCCATCAGTAAAATAGCTGTGGAATTAAATAGTTAGACCAAGCAAGAAATTGAAGCAGATGTTGGCAAGCAAATCCCTTCACCTCAAAAAAACAGACCCCCATATTTAGTAAGAAAAGGATAAAAAGCTTGAGATTTCTTTCCAGGCAACATAATAAATATGTTTTACCAGCTGAGATGACTGCAGGGTTCAGGCAGTTACGTATCTCCAGGCATCTTGGTAAAAGGTGAAGGATTGGGGTCTAAGATTTCAGACAGATTTTTCAGGAGTGAAACTCTCTAAGTCCTTCTGAGGACTTTGGCATAAGCTTTTCCTATTACACTGTTAAATATGGAAGATGATTTGATACTAAAGCAAAGGCAGTAAATACCTGTGGAGTGTGAAGCTGCCCCAGGCAGAGCATTTTACCCACAGCAGTTACTTCAGAAGCCTTACTTCTCTATGCCCTGTTGCATTTGGGTTTGAGAAGTAATCTCCTGGCAAAGCCTTGCAGCTGGCAAACAGTGCAGGAAGATTTGTCACCTGCTTCACAAAGCTGCACAAAATGTCTCATGGAAAGAGCAAAGGGAGCTTTATCAGGAGAAAGGTGGCAGACTGATGGATGCAGCCATAGCAGCAGTTAAAAATGTATCGCATATATTCCTTAGCTTGCATGTTAAGAAGATTTAATTCCTTGAGGATTTATAAAGGAGAAATAAATGCCCAGCATGTAATAATCATGATAGAATACCACAGATAGTTTAAATTTATTTTTTTCTCTAGTCTATCCCTATTAATTCTCTAGTTACTAACAGGAAATAATTTCTGTGGAAATGGCTGAAGAAAAACTACATAAAGTGTGATATTTCCATGGTAATTTCCAGTTTTCCAGTGGCATTTGGAAGAATTTCACTGAAGCATGTCACACCCAGGGAATTTAGGAGCAAGGAAAACCTTTTCCAAACCTGCCAGCCTCACCCTCTTTTTTCTGTTTTTTTTTTTTTTTTAATCAAGCTGTCCATCCTTCAGAAGCTCAGCTGTGATTCAGAGAAACTGCACACATGCTTCCATCAAAACCAAATGCAATATGGCTTTATCATCACTAACAGAAGACCTCTGAAAAGCCAAGAGGATAAGCCATGGGACCTTTTTTTTGCAGGTAGAGCCTACAGATATTGCCTGAGATCCATTGTCATGCACCAGACATCTATTCCACAGCCATGGTCCCTCTCTAATAGCTGTCCAGCCATAGATTTGGGGCTGAGTGCCTGAACAAACCTATTAAAGTCTCCTCCCTTCTACTGACCTCAGCTGTAGTGAAATGTGAAAGAGCTCTGGAGCCAGGAGCTCTGATGTGTCAAACCACTTCCTACACACGATGGCATGCTCCACCACACTGAGCATCGAATTTGGTTTCCTGGATAACAGACTAATACCTGAACAGAAAGCAGCCTTTGTTCTTTCCTGTGGAGCCAGCAAAATGATGATTTGCTGACCAAAGCCCTCGCTGCACACGTGGATGGTGCTCCCAGACAGCCTCATCAGGCAGTAATCAGCTCCCTGGCTTGGTTGGCAACAGCTCATCACTTCTGAGAAACTTCACCATCCTCAGAGGTGTGGAGAAAAGATGTGGACAAGTCCCATGGAGCTCAAGTGGCTTTTGATGTGGCTCTTGTTTGGATTCATCAAGGGGAACAAGCCAGGTAAAAGACTATTTTTGCCATTTGGGGAGGGAAAATCTTATTTGGGTTTTTTTGGTGGCTGTTAGAGGGTGTTCACAACATCCTGACTCCTTTCAGCAAAGGAAAGATGTTAAGGAGCTTAAGGAATTTATTATTCTAAGGAAATGAGAGAAATGGGTTCTGTGCCCACAAACTGTCAGCTGCAGAAAATCCAGAGCTTTAGAGGATATTTTTTGTCTGACTAATGTATGTATCCTCCAACCCATCACTGGAACAGTGGGCAGATCAAAGCAGCCTGAGGCAGCCCTTTGAATTTCCTTTTTCCATTTTGCTTGTAACTTTAGGAAACAAAAATAGACACTGAAATGCCAGTACCTCTGTAGGTAAAATTGATGGCAATGCTATTAGTTAAAAGGTACCATCCAAATTTGCTATGGTTATTATGGATATTAAATATTTTTTCAGCCATGCCTCTCAATCAGCAGTGCCTATAAACTGTGAATGGAGACAGCTAGTCCAATTCAGCATAATTTTACAGATTTATAAATGGTGACACTGCTTATTTGGCTTATTTATCGTGGCAGGTGAGTGCATTAAGAAATGGTCTGGTGATGCATTTGTATATTTAAATTTAAACTGCTTTGTTCAAAGGCAGGAAAAAAATCTTCCATTCTCAGAGCTCCATAAATGTGATATTTCCTTCTGTGTCTGATGATGATGTCCAGGCTGAGAGGTATGAACAGACACAGCCTAAGGCAGATTCTCAGATATGCTGGTACTGTAACTGCTGATGGATCATCTTTAGCAGGGCTGGAAATTTTCCTCAGGGCTGGCCATCTCAAGGGAAGAGTGTGTTGCTAATGACTGAACTCATTAATGCAGGAAGGACCTTCACAAATGTTGAAGCCCCAGGTGATTTTATTCTCGTTATTTTGCCAGCAAATGCTGCACCTTCCCCTTCCTGGGGCGTTTTCACTGCCAGATGAGGTGCCAGAGCCCACGGGAAGTGTTTGGTGCTGCGTGCAGGAGCAGCACCGCGAAATGCTCAGCCAGAGATGTGTCAGTGGGATCAGTTCTGCAATGAGTCAGGTCCCCCACATCACACTTTCTGTATTACTCTGCCTGGAACATGTTGTGAAATTTCTTGCTGGCAGGTCTCGTTTATCAGAAACCTTTCTGGTTTTTTGGAAAAAAATCCAGGGTTGTCAGAGCAGTTGCATTTTATGCTATTTGATGTAATTTTATTCACCGCTGAATGAATAAATGCACAGCATTGCATTCTCCACTGTATCTCTAAGCTCTTCCTTCCTCAGCTTCCTGTACTTATTTTCAATGTCTCTTCCAATGTTTAAATATAGGATTTATATATATATTTGTAATTTCTCCCTGAAAATAATATGCTAAGGTAGAAACACCACCTCTTACCAATTTAGAGGTTTTTAATCATGGAGGCACTTAAGGCATTGTGGCTGTAAGACCTGTTGGTTTTAATTCCATAGGGGGATCAACAAGGACATCTGGGAATAGACATAAGCAAAGCAAAGGGAAAGGGAAAGGGCCTGGGTCAAACTGGTCAAAAATCAACCAGTCTTCAGCACATACACTGCTTTTCGTAATATTTTGCTTCAGTATTTTCAGCTTGTCCCAACACTGGAAGTTCAGTTTTGTAAACAGATCCAGCCCTAGTTGATGTTTGTCAAAATGCACTATCAGGAATAAATATAATCAGAGGGAAAAGGAAATAAAAAGCATTTGTTTTACAGAACAGTTTCACTGACAGTTCTCAAAATGTTTGGAGAGGGCAAAGTCCTGGGGGACTGGAGAAGTTGAGGCATGGGATAACCATTCATTTAATAAAAATTAAACTACATCTTAGTGCTAAAAGGAAGAGAAATGCTGGTTTTCCTGTGAAGACCATCACATTCATCTCCTTTATTCTGCACAGCAGCATTGCCTAGAAGCTGCAGGCATGGGTGAAGCCTGAAGTGAGGGTCAAACACAAGGTAAAAGCTGGTCTGCACTCCTACAACCTTTCCATCTTGCTGTTCATCATACAGGGATATACTGAATAGAATTGTAACTTAAACTTGGAAAGGATTAAAACTCACAAAAGGAAGAAATTGATTCAAGTGAATTTCATTCACGCAAGATAGGTACCAGATCTCAGTCATTTAAATTGGAGGAGTTTCTTTCACATTATAATTGCATATTAGTGCTGGCTCCCATGGATGTGAAATGCAATGCAGAATACATTGAAATTGTCAAATACAGACAAGTGATTCTTGTAAGGTCAACTAGAGAGCAAATACCTTTATAAACCTTTCAGCTACAGTGGCCTTCAGCACCAAAGGGCTCAATATACAGCTACAATTTAAAAATGCAAAAAAAATGTTTAACAAGTGTGATCCTACTGAGGAAAAGCAGATACTACAGATGGAGATACTCCAGTACCTGCTTCTTCAGCTGGAGGAATTTTTTTTCCCATCTCACAAGAGGTGAGATGTTACATCCTTTTTCCTTTTATTGCAGAAAAAAATCCACTCTTTACCTACTTCTAGAAAGCCACTGCTTCTGACTTTGGTCACTGTTGCTTTCAGAGTGTTGTTATTTTGGTCTCTGTATCCCCTCAATGTTTAGCTTTGTCTTCCCTGTTTTCCGTAGTTGCTATCTTCAAAGCCCAGCTTACGGATATTTTCTACCCACGGATTACATTCCCTGACCTTGGTCCTGAATTTTGGAACAACGTGGCTCACTGTGTCTTTGCTCCATCTCCTCCAATGCTTCCCCAAAACCCACATTTCCAAAGTCCTTTCATGATTTTCCTCCCTTGACTCCCTGTTCCTCAACCCTGTCAGGGGAGCAGCACTCTGTCATCTGCTGCTTTTTCTTGATGTTCTTGATGTGTAAAGTGTGAGCCCTCACATAAGGAGTACCCTCTCTATGTGAAAAATACTTCATTCGTGACATCAGAAAAATCATTGCCAGGTGCAGAAAATTTCCATCTCACTCTTGAGATCTCCAGGGCAAAGCTCCATGACCACACTAAGTCCCTAAATCAGGTGAGGTGAGTCCTTAGGACACATTGGAAATCAAAATTTCCTCGCTAGAACTTTTTTTTTCACTTTCCCAAGACTGGGACACACACTTGTCAGACCATTGAATTATTTTCAGAGAGGATATTCTCTACTGCCTTTTCAGCCCTACAAAATGCAAGGCTGAGAAAGTTCCAGACAAAGGAAAGAATCTGTATCTCTGGTGCTGTTTAAAAAGACGATTTTTGTTTCCTTTTAGATGAAAATATCAAAGAAATGTGTGTTACTGAGATTGTCTATTTAAGCAAAAATGTCACACACTGAAACAAGGCTTTCACATGTGATGTTCTCAAAACTTGGCTCTGTGTTCTGCTACAAAACCATGTGCTGTGGTTGCATTTAGAGAGTTTGAGCTCTGTGGCTTTACCACAGAACCAAGGATGTTATAAACACCCAGAAACAAAAACAAATGTTCCCCATTCTTCACTTAGTGCACTTTCTACACAGTGCACTGTGCCCAGGTTAGTTGTTCTCCCTCTCTTCTCTTGCCTAATGTTCTCTCTTCTGATTCCACATTTTGAGTCCAAGTCCCCAGCCCAGCCTCCCTGCTAGGGTAGGTGTGAGATCTATCAATGCATCAGGTAAACCACTCTGATTATCAATGTGAGCATGTAAGAATGTTCTTTCACCACTGCAGCTGATAAAAAGAACGAAGCACCTTGAAACTTTGCTTTGGACAAGGTAAATTAGGTGTGTGTGGTGCTGACAAGGTAAATTAGGTGTGTGTGCTCCAGAGAAGTTTGCCCAGCTCCACTTTTCACAGAAGGATCTAAGAAGGCACATTCCTGAGAGTAAATTATGCTTAGCGTGAGAAAGCTTAGTCCACTCTGCAACCCACTCTAGTCTTGCTGTATATGGATTTTTTTTGCATTCGATTCCACTGCCTAGGTCAATGGCAAACAGCTGGTCAGCAGGATTAAGCCAAGAGGTAAAAGGAGTGCATTTCTCCCAAACCCAGTTTTCTGTGGTCCTAGAGCTCCTGACAGTTCATATTCCACTTTATTTTACACTGTTTTTCAAACAGAGACATCTTATACAGCAAACTCAGCAGGGACTGAACTGCCAGGCCTTTAGAACAGGACATTCTTCTTCTCCACTGCTGGGAATATTCAAACCCACCTCCATCTCCCTAAGGGTGGTCTCTCCTCCATTGCTGTTTGTATTAAAACTTGTGCCTGGTCATTTTGTCTGCACTGTATTTCTGTCACTTACACTGCAAACTCACTACTACTCAAATTATTTTTTAAGATAATCTCTCTATAATCTAAGGTACAGCTAATTGTAATCTCACAGGCAAATTACAATAAAGTTGGGGTCTGTACCCCAACCCCACATCTGTGGTCTATTCCTATCTTACGAATTCACATAAGCAAGAAATTACATTATTGGGGGAAAGAATCCTGCAGAACTGAGGCTTGCTTGTTAAAGGATCCTTTGGAAATAAGTTTTGAAGTTAGAAAAAGTTCATTACCATTTCAGTCGTGTTGTCGGTATCAGTTCCTTCGCTTTGCCTGTATCAGTTTCATCTTCATGAGACTGTACCATTTAGAGAGCCCAGTTTCACAGAGCACATAAATCCCCAGGGCTGGTTTAGCTTTTCAGGCACAGCTGGAGAAATATCTTCATTTTGACGTGGTTTGATTTGTTGCTGTCTCTGGGGAGAACTGCTCTTCATCTCTGAACTGGGCAGGTGTGCACGATGGCTGGTTTCTTCCACTGCTTCTGCCCAAAACTGCAGAACATCCAGTTTCCTACCAATCCCATCCTACTACCTTTTTAGTAGGGGGAAAATCATCCTATTTTTGCACCTTGCTGCTTTAACTTGACATCAGAATAATGTCAGCGCTGGTGACACAAAGTCACATGACAGAGGAAGTTCTGAGTTTAGGTTATTGTGACATGACTCACTGTCTGTGTTTTACCTAGCACTAAAAATACCTGTTACAAATTTTCCCCACTCACTCCTTGTGGACTAAAGGTGTTGTTTTAAAGCTTCACCTATCACTGCTCTGCCAACTCAGACATGGAAGAGAAACAGGCGGGAGGGTTTCATGAAGCTTGGTACTGCCAGCACACCCACCAAGAGCAGTTTTGTGGTTGAGTGAGTAACATACTTGAATGGGAAACGTGAGGGAAGAAACCTGAAAGAACTGATTTAGATGCTGGGTTTCTTTCCCTCCAGTATCTCCTATGTGATGTCTGACAGCTCATGTGGAAATCCCAGATGCCCTGAGACATCTCAAATGGCATCAGACACTCCAGCTCACACCTATCTGTTGGCTCAGATGACAAGGCTTGCTGGTCTCAAAAAACTTTGCAAACTTAATTTAGGGAGCACTCCAGCAGAACCAATAACAACTTTTTTAATTTTTATGTTTCATGGCTGTCATTTGTCTTAATATACAAGTCTTCTTCTAATTCCAAGGGTTTGTCTCCATCCACTCCATCACAATAATTGAAACCACCTCTAGAATTTCCACAAATGCTGTAGGCACAAAAAATCCTTGAATATGGGGAGAAACAGAAATTCCCATCTGCCTTAGGAGAGCTAAGTGTTCTCATAATTCTACAACTAACAGAAGGGCTAAATCCCTGTGCACACAATTACTCCAGCCTCTCTGTTTGGCCCATTTACTACCTCTAAGTGCAGAGAAATGGAATCCCAGGACACTTTTGGGGTGTGGGAAGTGAGAGTAGTTCATAGGGGCTGATGAATTTTGTGAATGAAGGAAAGAGAGAACAGTAGACATCAGGATAGAAAGAGAAGGAAAGAGTGGTACACAACACCTTGTCATGGCAATGAAAAAATTGGAATATGTGCAGAGGGAAAATGAGGAAGCAAACAAAACATCAAGACATCCCAAGGTAGTGTGAGGGCAGTATTTCAAACCAGTAATAGCAGGATTGCAACCCTGGAGCAGCTGTGGAGGGATGCAGAATCCAGAGAAAGCTGGGCTGTGCAAAACTAGGTCACCACAGGCTGTAAGGCAGCCCAGATGTGCTGGCCTTCTAAAAGATTGATATTTTCATATCACAGCAACTCAAACAAATTGATTGGCTAATTACTAACAAGGTGCAAAACAGCAAAAAAAACCCCCAAAATCAAAGCTGATCTTCCCTAAACATGTAAAAAATCAGAAATCTAGTGAAGGAAAAAATCTACCCTGCCATTCCCTACTCCCTGGATTCTTCCAATCCCTTGGCTATTTTACCACTCACACAATACGGATGTTGATTTTTTTAGGGGTAAACCATGCAGTTTCGTTGGGCACAAAGATGGAATGAAGTTTTAAGAACAATTCACTCCAGAGGTCAGTATGGTCCAGGCCTCACCAGGTCTGCATCCTCTCTGCAGTCTTCCCAAACTATTCCAGGAGGTGACATAACATGAAACCGAAGAAAGACGTAGAGATGCTGGAACTGCCCAGAGAAGAGCAGTGGAGCTGGGGAAGGGTCTGGAGAATAGGTCTGATGAGGAGAGGCTGAGGGATCTGAGGGAGCTCAGCCTGGAGGAAAGGAGGCTCAGGGAGGATCTTTTCACTCCCTACAACTGCCTGGCAGGAGGGTGCATGGGTTACATGCTGAGAGCCTACTTTTTCTAGAAAGAGGAGTGAAAACCACATAAAGAGAAGTACTTTTGAAGGTATATAAAATACTTCGAGATAATTAAGAGCAATCGTGGCAAAGGATATTTTGCAATATCCGTATTCATACATGGCTCCTCCCAGCGTGAGGACAAGTGCAACAATAAACCCAAAAGCTGATGACTTTGGTATCAAACACATTGATGAGGAGCTCTAGTATGGGAGGAGAAGACAGTGTTTTAAAAGGTTATGATGGTTGCAAAGGAGAAGGTTCTTGAAAATGGGAACAATATATTTTATGTGACAATGAAGCAGTTAAAAGCCAAAGGGTGGCAGGCACAAGGTCACAACAAGAGCTGGGAAATTCATCTTCCAAAGTGCTTTCTGGATCAGAGAACGGAATATGTTTGTAAAGGTCAAAGAAGATACTGCAGTTATTTAGATGTGAGAAGACAAGAATTTGAGCAATGTGGATGAAATTAAACGGCTGGATCCAAGGAAGGTTGTGTGAGATCCAGCAGCAATGTGGATGTTCACCATCTCCCAAGTGCACCATTTCTGCATAATCCCTGTCTGATGTGTGCAAGTTCAGAAGAACCCGACATGTGATCATCAATTAAAAGAATGTTTGCCCTTTATGATGAATAGGTTAAATGTTGTGGGTTTTCTTAAGAAGAGACTAATGAGTTGTAGGTTTGAGTGCCTTGTGCTGAGATTCAGATCTGCAATCTGCTTCAAAGAGACTTTTGAAGTCTTGAGGGAAACAAGCTTTTAGCTTTCAGGGAAAGTGAGAGTACATGATCTCAACTTGCTGCTGATCTGATAACTCTTTAATTTTAATCACCCTGACAGTCTGTGGTAAACCATGTGGTTAACTATTTCGGGTGCAGTCACTTCTCTCAAAGCCACAGTCTGATGTAGTTTACAAGGTGAATCCTTTGATAACACAAAGGTACAAAGGGATTAAAACAACCTTTATGCAGATTAGCTGTTAAACTGCTAACATGCTCTTTGTTGTTGCCTTCTTCCAACTTTGTGACTTTTTCTAAGCAGCAAGACAATGTAAAGTAAAAAGGGCAGAAAATATCGAAGGGCTGGGGCTGGGAGTCACAGGTTAAGTTGCTGTTGGTCTTTCAAGGACAAGGCTCTTTGGGAGTCACAGGCAGACAACAAATGATGAACAGCTATCAAGGGACTCAAGGGCCTTTTGCAGTCATTCCTGCTGGTTGCTAAGGCTGCATTAATTATGGCTGCATAAAATGTGAGGATCTGATGACTAATTTCACTCCTGATAGCTGTTACTGTTGTGCATAAGCATAAAGGGCCATGGATTGTGCACCCAAAGATCCAGAGTGCCAGCCCTGGTGCAACCAGACTATTTCATCCTTTAATTTCTCAGCCTGTAGGCCTTAAATAATCATTAAGTAGTCTTATCAACTTAAATAATTATTAAGTAATCTTTATCAACTTCTGGGTCCCCAGCTCAGCTTGAGCAGGCTTTTCAAGTGCACTGAAATGATCTAACTTAATTCATTCCAACTGATTGAGAAGTATATTTAGATATCATTTACTGATGACACAACACTTCACATCCTTGTTTTGGGACAAGTTATATTTAAGTTTGCAAACTTATTTCACAGTAAGCTGCTCTTTGGTGTCCTCAGACAGAACTGAGAGTCTATGGTCATTCCCAATGTTTGCTTATAGATGATTGCAACATTTAATTGCTTACTTTTGCCTATTGTGCCTCACTCCATAGACTGAGGGCTGCACACTCTGGTGCGGGTAACTGCTCTCCAATTGTGTACAGCTTCATTCAGAAAATGTTGATAGTGTTTCATGTTGTCCATCTGCTGGATGTGTCTGGTATTGAGAATGGGGAAGTCCTTGATGAAGTCCTTGATTTTACATAGAGTAAAAGGCCAGGCTGTCCTGATTCTCAGGCTTTCTATTTGCAGGTATATGCCCACATCTTCCAACAACTGAATTTGCTGATGTTACTGCTGAAATGTATCCACTGCAGACCAAACTGTACTATGAGTGTGACCCTGGCTATGACAGAGAAGCTAGTGCATACCTAGGAATTCAGTGTAAGAGTGAACAGCAGGGTGCTGTTTGGAAATACAAAGTATTTAAATGCATTGGTGAGTGATTGTTGCTTTCTTTCTATACATAGAGATGTTTCTCCAATGTGTTACTTGGTATAAAACAAATCTGGGCATTAGCAAAATATCTTTTTGTGCTTATTTTTCTAAGTTAGAACTTGAAACAGTTTTATCCAACCTCTAAAAGCTTTGGTGCTTTGGCACTTTGTTCTGGTATTTCTCCTGCTTTAACTCAACAAATGGAACTTCTCCACAGATGAGAAAAATTTGTTGTCCACAGCTCCCACAATGGAGTTAGAACTTACAGAGAAGCCAGAAAGAGAACCAAGGAGCCCTACACCCCAGAAGCGTGAAGACTTTTCAGAGTCCAAACAAAAAGGTAAATAAGAGCTCATTCAATACTGTAATGCTTCTCCTGCTGATTTCCATGGAAGCAGTGTAAAAATGGTAATATTTAATTATATTGCACACAAAGGGAAAGAAACGATTTCTGTAATATCTTGGCCGAATAAGTGATATAATGTAAGCAAATGAGTATTTTATAGCCTAACCAAAAATTAGAAAGGCTTGGTATATTCTGCTTGTCTATATTTTCTAAGAACACAAGATTTTCAAGAACAGAAGCAGTATGTAAAATCTGTCTGCTTTAACTGTGTTCTGCCTTGTGCTCCCACAGATTTCTGTGGTCCTCCCAAGACTATTCCACATGCCTCCATAAGGCTGCCCCAACAGCATTACGTGGGACAAGTCTTATATTTCAAATGCCAGACAGGTTATGATAAGAGACCTCCCACCTCTGGCAATAGGACGTGCAAGGAGCTGAACGGCAAAATCATCTGGACCCCCCTCGATATGAGATGCACCAATGACAGCAACCAGTGGCCACCACAGACCGTTGGGCCAGGTAAGATGGTTGTGATTACACCACAACAATGTCCTGACCTGCTCATGTGGGGTTCAGACCCCCCAGCTGTCGTGGGAAGAGTGGGAGCTTCAAAATTTTACTAAGGAAGCCCTGCCACTGAGAGGAAGAAAACTCCCTTGAATATTTAAACACCTTCACAGAAAGGGGTTTAAATGAAGGCAAATCCTTCCTTAGCCTCAGATTTTGTCAACAGTTTAAATTTAAGGAATCTTTCTCTGGCCTGCAAGTTCAAACCAGAACAATGGCAAATCAGATGTATTTATATAAAAAATGAATTGTTTATTAAGAGAGATGGACAGGAGGTAACAGGTGAAAGATCTTAATCAGAATTACTTAGTACACAGTATAAAACTAAAAGAACTATTAGCAGATTATAGTATAACATAAACCAGTGCACTGGTTCAAGATACCTATATTAAAGCCAACAAAAGGTATTGGTTAGGAGTCAAATGTAACATCACTCAAATGATGGTAATGTACACAGACAGACTCCTTCACTTAATCCCCTGGGAAGTAACTGTGAAATAGGTGTCCCTACTCATGGGAGAAACTTCACACATTTCTAGGAAAATGCACAGATTTCTGCTTTGTGAAACTTTGCTGTGGCTTTCATAGCTGTAAAGTGATTGGCTGTCAGCAAGAAATTCAGCCTATTTTGTCATTCCAGCCCTTGTGACCATACCAGACCACTACACACACAGTTTCAGCATCAGCCCAGGACTTTCTCCCCTATTTCATAGATCTGTTGTCCTGTGGTGCCTGGTTCACAGTCACAATTTGCTCTCTGGTCTTTCCTCTTCCATCATGACACCATTGAAAATTTTCCTCTTCCATCACGACACCATCAAATTTTAAACTTGGTGCTATCAGGATAAAAGAACTTCTTGCTGTGATGGATTTAACCCATCAACAAACCAGTCCCAGAAAATAATACAGCCTATTGAAATGACATATATTTAAAAAATTACAAATATTTTAAATTTTTTAAATTGGGATTGTGAAAAGCATGTGACTGGATAACAAAATAATCCCCCTCGGCCTTTAATTCAACAAAACAGTAATTCCAGTTTCCTGCAAAATCTTCTCAATCCTCAGCAAGATCGGGTCCTTGCAAATAGATCACCAAATATTTATTCCCCTGGAGTGTTGCCTCTGTATTTGTTTTGATGTGATGTCTGTAATGAGGCTGGAACTTTCTCAGTTCTCCTTCAGCATTCAGCACAAAGAAATTTATCAAGAAACCACTGTTACAGGATGTCTTGTTAAACATCTGTCCATATCTCATATTGGGGCAAGTTCAGCGCTTCCTTTTCAGGATAAGAGAGAAATTCAAAAATTTTTTGCACCAGGGAAGTTTTAGCTTACATTCCTGGGCAAAACCAGGTCCTGGTTGAAACCATGTTTCCAAGCACTAGCTTGGCACCTTGAAAGTCATCCTTCCAGTCTCATATGAAGTAAAGATCTTAGATGGATCCCATTCCAGTTCACTTCATGCCCACTATTAACAGGTACCAGATCAGCAGATATGTTGGTATCCAGACTGGAAAGATCCATTGATGGCCATGAAACAAACATGGCAATTTTAAAGTGTCTGCAGAGGGCAAGCTGTCATACTCCACCCTTGGCACTGCTTTGGTGCTGGAATGAGCTGGCTCTTTGCCTGACTCTGTCCTCATCACTGCTCTGGTGCTCTTCATCAGAAGAGCAAACTGATAAAAAAATCAAGAATTTCTCTCTCTTCATAGGTTTGACTCTTGTGTCCTCTTCCCCTTCCTCATCAGGGACACTGCCAGTGACAGGTATGCCATTTTATTAAAGACTTCATCACTCAGAGCACTTAGTTGGTCTTTCAGTTTGTTTTTCTATTCCAAAGAGATCCATTTTTGTTAGAAGAGCAACTAAAAATGCTGCAAGACAAATCTATATTCATGTATTATGTGAGAAGTTAGCAAAGATAGTATAAACAGATTCTTTAAGCACTTAAGCTTTTATGAAGAAATTTTCAAAGATTTGTAAGGAATGTAAAAGAAAACAGATCAACCAAAAGTCTCTTTTTTAAATGGAGCCGTTTTCAGATTCTTCTCTGAGACTTTCTGTGAATTCAGCAAACCACTTCAACTGGAAAAAAACAGAAAAAAAAGTAAATATTTTAAATGCTGAGATTTTTTCACATTTTCAAAGGAATAAGAAAAAAATGGGCAAACAGAAAATTTCTTCACAGCTAAACCAGTGCACTTAGATCAGTCTGAAGAGATTTTCTTCTCCTCCTTCCCCATTTTCCACTCACTCATTAGCTGATGAAATAGAAATTGTCTTACTGTGCATATACTCAAGACTTTGCACAAGAGCTCTTGATTCCAGCTGGAGTCTGTTGAAAACTGTAGTGCACATTATAGTAAGAAGGAATAATGGAATGAGATGAAGGAAAGGAAGGAGGAGCTTTGCAAACTACTCCAGAGACCACAACATCAGTAGTCCCTGGTTGTTTGGCTGTGGTCAATCTCTAGTTGCCCAAGTCGCCTCTGGTTGGGTCCTGGGAGCAATGGGGCAACATGGAAAAATTCCTTCCTCTGGGCAGAGGGGCAAGATGAGACCCTATCCCTAATCCTGCCTGTTTCACCCAGCTGCAGTAAATGCAACAATGAAGATAACTCCAGGTGCTAACCATATTGATTTTCAGGTTTTACAGCCATCTGGTTTGTTCTGCTTATCATTCCTGCTGCCTTCGTGTGACTCACCAAGCAGACAATAAGGTAAGGGGGACAGAATGAGGAAAATGTGAAATCTAACAAAAAAATCCCTAGAGGTGGGAAAGTTATCAACTGGATCAGCCTGTCCCTATTGCACTGCTAAGATTTCTGGACATCTTTGGTGTTAAATATGACCCTGGATTTTGGGATTGTCTGATTCAACTGTTAAGTACTGGCACAAGAAAAGGACAAATCAGAGCTTTTGAAATCACAAGTTGCCCAGAGAAGTTGTGGACTCCTCATCCCTGGAAGTGTCCAAGGCCGAGTTGGATGGGGCTTGAAGCAACCTGGTCTAGTGGAAGATGTCCCTGCCCATGGCATAAGAATGGAATGAGATGGACTTTAAGATCCCTTCTAACACAAATCATTCTGTGATTCTATAATTTTAAAAAGCAGTCTTTGTCCCAGCCATTGTGGAACTGAGAATGGCAGTTCAAATAATGGGTGGGAGATTAATTCTGTGGGAAAAATAGAGGTTAATTATGCAAATACATTGTTTCAGATAGATTACGCAATCAGTGTTTTTCTCTCTGACCAAACTGTGGGAAGTCTGGGGGAGCATCTGGCACCACAGCCATGTAATTCTTTTTCCTTCATCCCCCTGATTTCAGAGTTGTGTCACGACAACTTTGTACTTCAGATTTATTTCAATCTGGCCTCCTCCCTGTTTCTGTTACTACACTGCGATGCACCAAGGCTGTTCCTGTTCACAGGCTCCCCAGCCTAGTTAAGCCAAGATGTCCTTATTTAACATTTGGGAATTCTCCTCTTCTCCTCTCTCTCTTTGCTAATCCTCATGCCTATTTCTCTTCCTGTTCCTTACTAATTACTGATACTTCTTAGCTGAATAGGGATTTTTCTTGAAAAGTGAGAAGGGACAACTTCATGAAATCACATCAGAAGTAGATTTTTGTCAATTCATGGCTGGATAAAGCCATATAAAGTGTAAGCAATGCTTTGAAACATGCTTCAGTGAAGATAGTCAACCGTGGTGCAGCTTGCCTGGGCCATTGTAGGATTTCTGAAAATATGCTATGTGAAAAAGTATCAAGAATGATCTACATTTTACCAGCTCCATGATGGAACAAAGGTGAAATAGCCAATGGCAGAGGAAATAGTAACTGACAAATGAAAAAGTAACTGAGATCCTAAATAGTGTCTTTTGCAAAAAATACTCTGTTGTTTCTCATTGTAAATATAGAAGAAGCCATAGAAAATCGGCGGCTTCTTCCCACCTGTAGTAAAGTCTTTTTCCTTTTGTAGGGAAGACTTCTCAGGGAATTGTGGCATTCAGATGCAAACTCGTGAAATTAATGACTTGCCACAGAAGAAACTAGATTGTACCAGCAAGCCCAAGACCAGCAGTGGCAAACAAGGAGGATGCCTGGACACTCAAATCCAACGTGTGAAGGAGGCAGATGTTACAGCATAACTCTCGTGGGGACAGCATGACTTTCCACCTACAGAGTGCTGGTAGGAGGACTGTAGCCTATCACTGACAGATGGGGAAAGAGCCCTGCCTGAAACTGCTTCCCAAACCCACTTCTCCTCCTCCTACCATGCCGCAGTTATATTTCTAATATAACTGCAGCCCCTCTCAAGCCACCAGGAGTACATATGGATCATTCTCCCAAGCACATTAAATGGTGCCACCGTCATTTCAGCCCACACACCACCCTCCCCAGGGTGCTGTGCTGAACACCTGATGTCCCCCTGCCTCTTCCCCACCCAGCTGGGTCAAGCATAGTCACACTTTTCTCTTCAAATTGTTCCCCTTGGAAATTAAATCCCTTCACCCTCTGCACTGCAGCTGAAAATCTGACTGGACTCCCTTGTGGTTCACTATATACATGCATTCCTCATCTCTCCCTTCTTCCCAATTATTTTGGATTAGTGCCTTCCATGACAGTTCCTACATCATTCCTGCAGCTCAGGCAAGGATGCTGCAGATCGTGGCAGCTGATTAGTTTGACAGCTTCTATTGTAGCTGCAGAGTGTAACAGAGCCCAGCGCAAAGGCATCTGAGGACAGGCTCAAGCACAAATAATACTTGACGTGTTCTTGTATTATTGGAAGTTTGTGAGGTCTGCATAACCTTCTGCCTTGTTTTAGCCTCTCTCAGCCGGGTAAGATGGGTTTCACAATGCAAGTATCTGTGTCTGAGGCAGGCTGTGGGGAGGAACAAGTCCCTTTAGAGAGCAGTTCATCTTACCCTATTGACTATATATATAATAATAAATATCTATTATAAAATATATATTATTCTATAATATAGGTATGTGAATATGTATTTACTTATGCACACAGAGAGATATATAGTTATTTATGTATATATACAGGTCAAATGACTCAGGGTCATGAGATGTTTCTCTGCATTGACTTTAACAATGCCCAGATTGACCAGATTAACTACAGATGCTTACATGGCATATAACAAAAGCCAAATGGGATAGATCCCTTCCTTATAATTCAGAAGACATGAGGAGGTTTTGGTTTCATTTTCTGTTTTGAGATAGTGTAGGTGTCATTTTACTGGTTAGTATTCCTGTTGGGTTATTCTCACTCTATAGCCTTGATGTTTATATATCCGATGGCTTTTTTTATTCCTGTTGGAATAGGACTTATTTCTACTATGTATCTTATCGTGTTAACCCTCAGTAAGTTCATGGATAACATCAAGTATGCTTGGGAATATTGGTCTGCTGGAAGGTAAGAAGGGTCTGCAGAAGAATCTGGATGCACTAATGCTTTCATCCCATCAAGGGCTGTGTCAGCATTTGATCCCAGCAGAAAAAAATCCATTCACACCGAGGACCTGGGATCAGAGGAGCTGTCTAGAAAATGGGGTGAGACTGATGTCCTCAATTTGCTCTCCTAAAATGCAAAATCTTTTCCGTCGTGTCTGTGCAGCCCAGCTGGCACAAGGAAAGGCTCTTGGTGCTCTGGCAGCAAGGAGCAGAACTGCATGGTGCTGCCAGGCAGTGCCCAGTGTGTGTGCTGGGATCTGCTTCCCTGTGCTCAGCTGTGCAGAGCTCCTGGAGCTAGCCCTGGGGAATGGGCCTGGCCT
>WAAE01008299.1:0-20343 GCA_013400495.1 Nicator chloris
TGTAACTATCTGAAAAAGTTGAGGTAATATATTGCAAACATTCATGTATCTGTAATAGTAAAATGAAACAAAAACACTGAACAACTTACTAGTAAAAGCTATAATAACTCAGATTGAATAACACTCAAACCTGGTATAAACTAATTTTAACTGCAATAAAGCTTAACCAAATGAACTCAATAGAACTCTGCTTTAAAAGGACTTTATATTAATCAAATGTAGCTCAATTATTACGTCAGTAAAACAGAAGGTACACTTGAGAAAACTCAAAGTTAATCATTATTAATGCTGAATACAACTTGATCTCAATAAAACTGAAATAAAACGTTGTCTAAACTTAATAATGCTGAAACTTAGCAAACATGAAATTTACAAAATTAAGTTAATAGAACTTAGCCTTGCTCAACTTAACAGACGGTAACAGAGCATTATATTCTTGGACCTTAACTAAACGTAACTGCAGCTTTACTAACGAAAAAGAGACAACCACCTGAAGTATGGTAATATGCTATTCAACTTAGCAGCATTTTGCAGATCTCTGTACAATATTCAAGCTTCTTCTAGTTCCTTCTGTATTTTCTTGGTAAGTGTCTGGGTTGTTGGATTGCTGTTACTCTCTTCTTTGAGATTTCTGACAAGGTCTTTCCGCGTCTCCCTTTGGAGCTGGCTGCTCTTGGATCTTTTCTGCCTGGATCTGCTTAAACAGGATTATTTGTCTTCCAATTAGGTGATTTTAAACTGTTTCCTGAAAAATCTTGTGATTTAAAATTTGAGGGGTCTCTTTCTGGATTCAGTGAGCCTGCATCTTGCAAATGTATCCCCTTTTCTGGGATAGAATAATTTCCTTGCTGTTGTATTCTTGCTATTTTTTTATAATTTTCTGGTCTGCTCTTCTCCCCCCACTCTTGCAATAGTAGAAGCAGTCAGAGGTGGTGCTGTACTTGGAGGCTGCAAGTCTCGGTGGTCACAAAATGGCATCGGCGGTAATACGCATGCTCCATTTGGGCGCTTCCATTTTGTTGTACAGAAAAGCACAGGGAGTAGCCTTTTTGTTGTACAGAATGTCTTTGAAGGGCACCACCATTTTGTTGTATGGATGGCTGTGCTCCACATGTGCAGTGCTGCTGGAGGATACCGCCCGATTCTGCGCCATGTTTAAAATCTATTTACTCAGGAGGGCGGCTGCCTGGGCCAGGAGGCCCACCTGTGTGACCAAGGGGGACATCTGCAAGGCTAGCTGAGCCACGTGTGGGGCCGAGGGAGCCAGCAAAGGTTCACTGGGAGCGGGTGCGGGGTCAGTCATGGGCTTGGTGGGCCCAAACATGGCTTGGGTTTTGACGGGGCTACCCATGGTTTCTGCAGGGGGGCCAGTCACATGACAGCTCACTGAGACCTCTAACTTGCTCATAACTTTGTTAAATACAGGGCACACAGCGAGCAAAGAAGCTGTAATGCAGTCTTATCAAAGTCTTTAAATTGGAATAAACATCCCTTTTTTATTTCGAGAATTTTGACTCAATCTCACATCCCTCGGTGCCCACAGAGGCCCGCGGAGAGGGACCTGCCCCTGCAAAGCCACTGGGTCTGTTGAAAAGCCCACACACCGAGACTGGGAGGGAGTGGCATTAGAACTTCAGCTCCAGAAAGGAGTTGTGTTTCATGAAATATTGTCCTGTTCCTGACGTCTTCAGAGCTCCTGCGCCCTGCACAGAGCTGCAAACCAACTGGTGCACGAGGTTCGTAGTTTTCTGGAGGATAAAACTCACCCATGTGGAGCTCCTACAGCCACCGCCCACCATCATGGCTTCCCAAGGACCTGTGTTTGTTTCTGTGCTGTATATTCACTGCTTGAATTTTGTTTCACTGCGGGCTGTTCTTTCTGCTTTCTCTTGACCCCATTTCAGGTCATATTTCACTTCTCTCCCAGACGGAATACGCTGGAGAATATTTAATGTACCCTGCTTTCTTTAGATAAAGCCTTGCCCATTCTGTAGCCCTGGTTGCTCACCTGGATTTACCCAGTGTACCCGCTGTGCAGCATCTTTCTTTCCAGAGCTTTTCCAGAGAGGTTTCTTTTGCTCCCGACTCTGTGTGGGAGTCTTCCTCCTACTCCACCCAGCCGGTGGTCCAGCTGTGGCCAGCCTCCGACCAGGTCCTCCCATGATTTCACTTCAAACTCCATCAAAGAGTCCTTGGTCTACCTCACTATCACGCATTTATCATGTTGTGGGTCATCCACCACGCGGGATCTCAGGACCTCTGAACAACAGAACCAATATGATTTCAGCAGAAGCCAATTTACTGTTTACATTAGGCTACATTTATACTTTCTATAATTGTTTGTTCACGTGGTCACACACTACTTCCTTGGTTGGTCCATCTTGTCCACGCATCCAGCATGCACTCCTCAGAAAATACTATTGGTTATAGTCTATCCCCTCATGGGACTCTGTTATCTAGTACTTGCAGTCTTGGTATTCTGTTTCTCAGATTCTTCTTTCTTAATTTAGCCCTGTTGATGTCTCAGTAACCTTGATGAATTCCTGAGGGTTCTGATAAGCATAACTGCAGGTGGTTTGGCTGGGGCACGTTCTGGCCCAAGCTGTTCGAATACATTGCAACAGTAATACAAACAACTGCTGCTGCACGTGGGGAAACTAGCTGTGTTTAAGGAAATAAAACTTTGTGTATTTCTTCTTTATTTTTGTATCATTGTTCAAGTGCAAAATCCTGGATTGATAATAGAATATGATGTTATGTATATATTGATGGTTTCCTTGGTTTTGGTGGTGGTGGTGGGGTTTTGTTTGTTTTTTTCATATCTTGCTGCTCAGTGTGCATACAGACGTATACTGCCTTAACTCATGGTAATTCCATGCAATGATTTTCAGTAGATTTTTTATTTCTTAATAATGGATTTGGTAATATTTTTTCTTTTGATAATAATTACCCATTAGCCCTGATGATAGTCAACCAGAAGAACAGGAAATACTGAAAGAAACTTTTATTTTCCCAGCTCTTGTGATTTTGCTGCTGGTACTCAAGGGTGTAATTCAAATAGAGAGTGCAGAGCAAGTGCAATAAGATTTCCATTCAATTTAACAGTCTAAGAATTTTTCAGGTTTTTTCTTTATTCCCCCTTAGGACAAATATGTCACACGCTACTTTTTTTCCCCTGCTTGTCCATTCATCTTTTCTTTAGCTATTCTAAATCAGTATACTTCATGAGAAAGTGGAGAAGTCAGTCAGAGAAATGGTTTTCTCAAATTACATACTGCTCATATGTGGTTGAGCTTGAGTGGATATTATAGTGGTTTTGTCTCAATGACCGGTCTCATTCTAGATTGTGTTATTCAGCCTCTTATCTCCTGCTGTGAGATCATAGTCTTTAGTAAAATAACCCTAATGCAGTCATATATATAGACCTTAAAATCAGTTTATGTTCCTTTCCAGTAATTCAGAGATCCAAAGCCATTTCTCTCTGGCAAGCATTCTGTTCTTTCCTCTCCTTTTGTCTGGCTTTCCTGAGTAGAAGCTGGCTCTTTCTGTAAGAAAAAAAAATTAACAAAAAAAAATTTAATCATGTTACAAATACTGCACAGTGGGACTAGTAAATAACTATTGGGGGATGTTTAATAAAATCCATTTATGCAAATACAACTATCAAAAATCTTTCTCATGTTCAGTACAGCCATTCATGATGATGAAATACATTGTGTTCTGCAGAAGAAGATGTTGTGAATCCAGACTGAGGTGAGGCTGGAAGTGGCTTCTGCTTATCCTATACTTCCAAACAAAACAGAAGACACAGCAAACAATTTTCTTTTTCAACCCTTTAGTGCCATTTGGGGTCTTGAATACTTATTTAAACAATGAAGAGATGAGTTGTTAAAGATACAGGGTAGTTTTTTATGGTGTTTTAATGTCAAGTCAGTGGTAGCTGGAGGCTTGACTAAATTCTGCCAGGTTCTGTTTCATGGAGCATCTCTTGGCAACCCCATCTATTGCTTGGCTGTCATCAGAGAGAAAAGGTTGTTCCACACATCTGGCTGGAACTTCCTCTGTTTTGACTTATTTTTGTTCTCTCTTGTTTTCCTACCATGCATCTGAGTAGGGAGCATGGCTGTATCTTCATGCTAACCTCTTCATGGCTACCAGCAGGCTGCATGAGGTTCTCCAAAGCTGCATCAGAACAAGTTCTCACAGCCTTTCCTCAAGTGCTCAGCACCCTGATTATCTAGTTGGCTTGTTTAGGTCCCTTGATGATAAGACGGGGGGGAGTGGCCTTAACATGAAGGAGGGTAGATTATATATTAGGAAGAAATTCTTCACTCTGAGGGTGGTGAGGCACTGGCAGATTGCCCAGAGAGGTTGTGGACTCCCCATCCCTGGAGGTGTTCAAGACCGGGCTGGATGGGTCTCAATGTAACAGGGTCTAGTGCAAGGTTTCCTGCCTGTGGCAGGTGGTTTGGAGCTAAATGATCTTTAAAGTCCATTATAGCCCAAACCATTCTATGACTGTATGACTCCAGACATTATGATTTGAATGTTTTTCTGGTGCTGTGACGCCCAAAATTGAACACACACTTCCAAGGGGTGGTCTAAAGAGCACAGAGTAATTGGGAGTATTCACCTATCTTTATCTGCCATCTGAATTCAGGATACCATTAGTTCTTATTGCTACCATTGTAAACTGTGGGCCTTTTTTCACCAGCCCCTTTTCAGCAATAGTTTCCAAGTCAATCAGTCCCTAGCATGGCCTGTTGTAAGTTTAGTTCATCTTATCTGCCAGAGATTGCATTTGTCCGTGTTGAATTTAATGAAGTTACTGCTGGCCCAGTCCTTCAGCCTGTTTATGTTAATTTCAATGGCAATCCTGCCCTTGAGTGTATAATGGAAATGGAGGTTGATTGAGATCATTAATAATGACAACCAATGGTGAATCAAAAACAGAACAAAAGATACCATAATCTTTGTATGATACCATCTCCTTTAAAAATAATCACAGTTTTCAGGCACAGTCCTACAATTCATCAAGCAGCTGTGGATGGTAAATTGAAACAAAGTGAATGTACCCCTTTTTCCTCTACTAAGAATAAACGTGTTTATATTGAGATATGTGGATACTTATCCATTGTGTCCATTTAGCTTCTGTTCTAGCATTGAACATGCTTTGCTGTTGGCTTCTGTCAGTTACTGATTTTATTTTCAACCACCAATTTTTAGATGTAAAGAATAATCTGCTATGTTGAAAAAATTGAGTGTGGTTTCCAACATTATGCTTAATGGAGTGGGCTGGAAGATAAGCCTGGTTTTTAACTCCAAATGTACTCTCTACTTACGTGTATGCCATCAAAGCTTTTTTTAATGTCTGCCTTTCCTGTCTGAAATAGGATGTCACAAAATTTAATGAGAAATTGAGAAAAGTAAAAAGAATGTAAAATATTCTTCAATGGACTATATAAAGCTTCCCGAGAAATGTTACATGTTGGTACTAAATAATAAACCATGCTGTCAAAAATCTATAGCTTAGTTACAAATTACTGCAAAGTGTATTTTCAGGAGACTTGTCTGCAAAAAATTATCTGATAGACTTTTATAGATAATGGCAAATATTTCTGGGGATAGTTCTCCTAAAGGAACTAAGGGAACCTAAGACTGAAAAGAAGAACAGTGTTTCAGAAGCAGCTTTCTTTTATGCATGTAGGCTGGGTGTTTATAGTATTTATAAAGGTTTCTGAGAAATAAAGGTGTACTCAGAAACAATTTAAAACATTGTTACAGGTGGAGTACTGAAAGTATGCCTTACATATAATTTAAAGTAATTCTGAAAATAAGAAGCATCAGAAAGATCAAAGTTAGTAGTTTTCCTGAGAGCCTGAGTTGTATCCAAGTGTCATGGGTTGGACCAGGAAATTGTGAACCAGGAAGTTACGTCTCTGTGAACACACAGGCAAAGGGGTTAAATGTTGGAGCTTTTCAGGAAGTGCCCTGTTTTTGCCTTCTGGCTGTCGGCAAGGTAACGTGAGGGCCTGAGGGCCGTGCTGTGGCCATGGGAGGCCTGGGGAGGGGCTAGGCCTCGTGGCCTTTCTGTCTCCCGAGAAGGGAGCAGGGGAATGCTGCGAGAGGGCCTGGCCTGATCCCACAGCCCATGGGAGCCCACGGGGCGTTAGCCCCGGGTGAATCAGTCCCCAGCCACCCTCTCCATGGTGGAGGGGTGATGGGGCCTGGCCAGGCGGCGGAGAAGGGCCCTTCCTTTTTCCCCTCTCTTCCCGCTGCCAGCAGAGCAGGGGGAAAAGGGAGGTGGGGGAGGCTTGGCTGCAACAGTGAGGGCAGCCGAGCAGGTGGCCCCTGGGCTGTGTCCTGGGGGGGGGGGGGGGGGCNGGGGGGGGGGGGGGGGGGGTGCCGCGTGGAAGCCTGGAGGAGTCCTGGGTGGAGGAGTCCTGGGGGCCCCAGCCAGCAGAGAGATCCCGGCGGGAAGGCTGGCAGTGGAGTGAGGTGGGGCCCTGGGCCAACAGTCTCCACAGGTGCAGCTTTGAAATGTAACACCATGGACTGCTGTGAGAGAACCAGGACAAGAATTTAACCCCTTCCCTCCTTTGGATGGATACTGCTGAAGAGAGAGTACTGAAGACTTCATGGAGGAAATGGACTATTTCTTAGTAGTTTTGGGGAATGCTATTTCTCGTTACAGTGTGGACTGAGGGAATCTTCGCTGATAATTAGATAAGCATTTTAAAATGGTGCCCCAAGCAGGCTGAGAGATGGATACCTGCCGCATTTGTGGGCAGCTGTAGGTTGGGACATTGACATGAAATGGATTGTTTTGTGGGACATGAGTGGATTGTGGGGAGGAGGGGAGGTGCTTTTGACATTTCAAGTTTGTTTTCTTTTTTCTTTTTTTCTTCTTCTGTGTGTGAATAAACTATCTTTGTAATTCATAAGTTTAGAGCTGTTTTGCCTTTGTTTTACCCTAATCATGGTTCTCACAGATGAGCAAATGTTCAAATGAGAACAATTGGTGGAGATGTCAGGGGAAATAGTTAAACCCAAGACACCAAGTTACTGATACATATGGGTAAAAGTGGTTAGGAGTGTTGGGAAAATTAATCCACAAATGCCAGAGGTTTATGTCCAAAAAGGAGACAGAGGAGTCCTTTTACTTTATTCGAATAAAGGGAGAGGCCATGAGGTGTGTCCCCTGGGGTCTCTCTAATTTTTGGAGGATGCAGCCTCCTATTTATCCTAATTTCCCAGCCATATTTCCCTCTCTCTTTCCCCATTGGCTGAGGTACTTGAGAGGTACAGACTTCCCAGAATGCCTAAGAGTCCCCTTTAATGTATAACCCCCCTTTTAATTTTTAATTCTTGTGGAATTTATGGGTTTTCCCCATTGTTTCTTTCATCTTTCAATATCCAATTTCATTTATCAGCAAACCTACAGTATGTTTGTATAGGCAAATATCTTCTTTTCCATTCATCAATCAGTAGAATCCTTCCCATTGTTTCTTTTATCTCTCAGTGCTAGTTAGTATTTTATCTACCAGCAGACCCACCGCTTGTTTGTAAAGACAAATCTGTCATTCCTCTCAGGAGGCTTTTGTTGTTGCTGTTAGTTCCTCTGGAAGGCTTTTAAAAATCTTTCATTATACAGATCTTTTTGCATAAATCTCTTGCCTCCTCTCATATGGTCTGTATTCCTTCTATAGTTTCTCCATTTCATATTTGACTCTTTTTGTGATACGTTCTGTGAAATCACAAAACTTGAGTTTTCTTACTCAGGGAATGAGTTGCTGGGTAGAGGGATCTGTTTGATGTAGGATCCAGAGATGTGTTGTTCTGTGACCACCCATAATGAGCCATTTTCTTCACTGATTAAGTTTCAGTAAAACTTTTTATTTCATGCTAAGTCCTCATTTTGGCATCTTAGTGTAGCATTACTTTGTTTTTCTGGCATGCTGCCTTGATTAATTAGCTTTGAAATGGCTTGCTTACCTCTTACTATAGTTTGCCTCTTACTAGAGCTATGTATGTAGAAATGAGACGTTAATGTCCTAGTGTTTGGCACTGTATGAGCTGTAAATGTTGATTACTGTTAATGAACAATCAGGAACATTGTATTCATATGGGAAGGGAATTGTCTGATTTCAGAAACTTCCAAACTAATAAAAAATGCTCAAAAGAATGAGAAATTTGCTTTCATAACTTTCTGGATCATTGATGAGAAATCAAGATTGTTTCTGGTAGGGCAGTTATTTTCCATATACTGTTTTCACATTTGATTGGAAGAGGAGGTGGCCAGACATTATTTTCAAAAAATAGTACATGAAATACCTTTTGCAGAACACGCTTGGTTTGGTCAATTATATTTAAGTATCATTTCAGGTTTAATATAGTAAAAATTTTGCCAGAGTAAGTAGATAATGCCGGCTCTTCTGCAACTTCATTATTTTTTATGCAAACATAGTGAACAATTAAATTTTAAAAATCAGTTGATGACAGAAGTTGGATACATAATCCAAGTATAATCCCTGTTTTTTTAATTACACAAAAAATACTGTAGTTGAACCTCACTGAAAAGAGTCTATCTGAGTGTCATTTGATATTGTGTGATTGGATGCTTTATTGCTGTTGCAGTTCTAGACATGCTAACTTTTAGACTAGCAACTAATTTTGAAACTGAAGTAGCACCTCAAATTTGCCAGATTAATTGAAGAACTAGGTACAGTACTGGTTGATGTGAAGGAGAATATGGTAGAATACTAAAGACTATGGCTTTTTATGCCTGGATAACTTTTTAAATTCTGTGAATTTGACAGGGTATCATTAGCTTTTGTTGTGTGATTGATGTGGCAGAAGAAGAGAAAGTGTTTGTTTCCTGATGAATGAAAGATGCCGACAATGAAAATAAAATATCAAGACAACTAGAGCTTATTAAACCACTTAAAATGAATTAAGAGTTTGCTTTTTAAGGCTTCAAAATTGAACAGGGTTTGCAAAACGTAGTGCTAAATAGAGAGTTGTTTGTCATAGAAAAGACTGAACATTATTGCAAATAGAGCTGACATGTAGTGTAGTCAGACAGCTTTGGCAATTTAAGATATGCTGACCAGGTTAAGTAATCACAAAGCAAATTTAGACCAGAACATGTATTGAAACTTTACTGATTTAACTCCACTTCTGAATCATAACATTTGAAGCTGTTCCTTTCAAAGTTACTGTCAAGTCAGCAAGGATAGATTGTGCTACACTATTCAAAGTTTCACAGCTGTCAAGAAAATTTGCCTGGATTTGAGCAGGATTTCCTTCTGGAAATCAGAGTAACAAGAAAGTAGCAAAAATTTCTCACTTTCCAGTAGTTAATGATTTGTAACCAGATACAGCATGCAATGTGGTCAAATGTAGAATTTTAAGAGGAGATTTTAGTAGATTTTGAATGTTTCAGGGTAAGAGTTGGTAGTAAATTGTCTTCTTTAGATCGTTTTGAGACATGTTTCATTGCTTTTTTTTGGGAAGAGAATGTGCAGAGAGAAATGGATAAATAGATAAATGGAAATAACGATATTCACACTTCTGTTGGCCATTGATTAAACAATCCTTCTGCTTCTTGTCTCACTTGAGTGCAGCTAATCAATTAGTTAGTGGATCATTGCTGCTGTCACAGGGTAGAAACTCCTTTAATGATGCAGTGTTCATGTGATTGAAATTCTGCTGATCTCCTGCTACACGTAAGAAGAAAATTAGACTTTCATATTTTTTGGTAATCATAACTTGTCTAAGTCTTATATGTTTACTGAAGATTTATCTTTCAGGTTACGCACTTTGGCCTAATTTTGACTGGGGTGTGGGCAGCGTTGATTTCAATGCTGTTAAATGGCTTGCCTGTCCGTGCTAACGCTCAGTTCAGCAACAATCCTTTCTTCCAGGAGTATTTCTAACAATACCACTCCCATCAGGGCAATCTCATCAACAACCAAAATGTTCCTGACAGCAGGAGCAGAAGTCCTGAGGGCCTGGTTTATTGTCTGTGAGCAAAAGCCATTCCACTTTGTCAATAGTTTTCATATCTGTTTGTGCTGCTTAGTTACTCTGGAGAGTGTCCCATGCAGATTTTTTCCTTTACCTCTTTAGATAAGACTCCCTCTTGCAGCCTTGGTTTCTTTGATTATGAAAAGAAAAAACAGTACCATTCTTGGCATACCAGTGAACTTTCTTTTTCTGCAGCTACAAACCTCCCTCCCCTGTGTATGTCTAAAGTGCTCTCCTTGCTGATTGATCACTGATCTCACCACCTGCTTTTTCTGCTGTACTGTGTTAGACCTGCACTGCCAGTCCTCATCTTCATTTTTGTAAATAAATTCTCTCAATTTTCCTTCCCTTTTCCCCTTACTCCGTGCTCTTTCAGATTCTTTCTCTTTCCAACTGGTATTTCCCTGGATTTTGGTATTGTTTGTGAAAACAAGTAGTACTGAATCTGAGGGGAAGTGAGGTAACAGAAATTATTCTTGCCTGCTCAGGCAGCAGCCAGACAAATGGCATGCGAGCCAAAGGATTTGTGTTTGTTCAGTAATTTTCCTCCAACCATCTTTAAAACATATTTTCATAACATTTCCTCCTTGTTTTATTTTACAGTTGAAGGTATTTTTTCTTGTCGTAGTACGAGATGTATCCACATTAATTTTTCATTCTTGAACTGGGCCTGAGTGGGAGGGAGGTATAGCACGTCAGTGGCTGTTAAAGAACAGTGCTTTCTCAGAGTCACAGGTTTTTCTTATTCTTTCCTTACCCAGTCAATAGATTAGGGTGAGTACAGATAAGGATTGTTCAGTAAGTGAAGAAGTGGAAGAAGAAATAAGGAAAACAAAAGTAAAAAAGCAATGTAGAGGTATTTTCTCATCAGTTTGGGTCTGCAGGATCTGAAATTGACAAGTCCACAGGCAGACTAATGCCCAGCCACTCTAAAGACTTTAAAAAGGTGATGCATATTGGATACATATTAACCTGAGGAGTAGCTGCTTTTATGAGCAGTAATGATTTTACAAGAAGCTACTGGGAATGTTGTAAATGAGAACAGCGTAGCAATAGAAGAAAAGAACAATAGAGGTTAATTTCGGCAAAGAGCTTTAGAAAACGGTTTGTTTTCCAAACTCAAGATGGAATGTTGTTCAGGTGAAGGACAGTAGTAGGAGGGCAGCATGATTTTGTATTTGTTTATTAAAATATTCTGAAGTAATGTTAATATGACTGCTATTGAAGTAAATGTGTTGAGGAGCTAGGTTATGTCTAAGTGTTTAATAGATGTGCAGACAAATCTATTTTACATGCATGAAGTACTGAGTTAATTCTCTGAAAAGCTTTGACACAATGTAAGAGGAAAATTATTGGGGAGATTTCTCTGTAACAGTAATTGTGTGCTAGAGATTGCATGAACGAGATGGGACTGCCAGGTTTACATTCCTTGAGCTTTATTGTGGCATCAGTCTCATTACAAGGGTTGAGACAACTTGGAGATGTCAACAGCTCATGTCCGCCAGCAGCAGCCGAAAATTTCTTTGTTACAGAGCAACTTAAAAACTTTTTAGCCAATAGCACATTACTAAAGCTTATACACAGTTGTTCTGGCCAACGAATTAAAGCACATGTACACCTGCTTCAAACAATGCTTGTTTGTATGTTTTTCTATTAACAATACACAATATCCTTATTAAGCTTAAAACTTTCTACTATCTTGTCAGGCATATATTTCTGCAGCCTTAAGATTTATTCAAGCCAAGCCTGGAAACTCAGGTTATTGTTCTCCTGTCCTTGCTTTCTATACTACTGTATCTTTTCTGGTTTCTAACTTTGCAGCTGCAGCAGATCCTAAATTCTCAGCTTTCTCTGTTTCTGAGGCCTGCTTTCTCAGTTCCTAAAATCCTCTTTACCTTTAGTATTTCCCACATAATTGTACTCATGTACCAGCGTAAAAGGGAGTAATTTTGTGACACCTGTGTGAAATTGCCTCTAAAGTGGGGCTATTTGTAATGGGAAAATCTTTTTGGCATAATAGTTTTGGGTAACAAATTACTGTCTTCAATTTCAGCTTAAATTTAGCCTAGAATCCATTTCCTCTGTGATACTTGTACAGCGGGAGCATAAGTGACCTGGAAAAGGTACAGAAGCTCCCGGGATCATACTTTTCAGTAAATTTAGTAAATAAGAAGTGTAAGAGTCATATTTGATACTGAAAAATGCAAATGCAAAATTTACTGAAATATTTTATCTCACATCTGAGCAGACCGTGTGGTTGCTGTTACATATATGCATACATATATATGCATGTATATATACATGTATGCATATATATAACAGCATTATATCTGCATATATTTGCACACAGAGCATGTGAATCTCTTAGAAGAAAGTCAACAGTGTTTTTAAAGTATATTCTTCTGAGCTCACAGTCATGCTCTCAGACAGAGTGAGCTATTATGGTTGAGATTGTCCAGCTGCTGCTGCTGCTTTTGTGAGGTTGCTCTTGGCTGTAAGGGGTCTGGCTCAGCTAGACATCCACTGAACTTCTCAGCCACGTCATTTGCATTGTTGCACAGGGATGCAGCCGGGAGCCAGGAGTGACTCATGCCGATGGATGTGAGCTGCAGTGGCTCAGGAAGAGCTTTGTACTCTGGAGGTAATAGGAGAAGTCAGCTGGGGGAAGAACTGCCTGAGCTGTACCATCTCACTTTCTGGGAATGTGAGTCAGGGTCACTGGCAATGCCTCCTGCCCTCCTTTACCAGCTCAGAATGCATGCAGCGGCAGGTTTTGTTACAAGAAATGTTTTTGTATTTCAGTAAAGATTCCTAAAGGACAGGAGACAAGACTGTTTCCATAACAGCTGAGCTAAACCCCTGCAATCATCTACTGTGATCCACATTACCTGATTTATCCTGTGATAAATAAAAACTTCAGTAAGAAAGTTGTTATATGCTAAGTTTTCTGAAGACCAAAAAGACTTCCTTTTTGTGGTTAAGGTGGAGATACTGACATCCACACAAGCTTCCTTTTTCAACTATGCATCTATTTAAAACCTTTTCCCCATCTGAAATGTGGAAAACACTGTGAAGTAATGGATTTAGGAAATCAGTACAACTTAAAAGTATTTAAAAAATGAGAATCTAGAAGAATACTTGGATAACACTTTACAGCTAGATCAGTGATCTATGATGACAATATCTCGATGAAACTTCTCTATCAAGCCTTATTGCCCATTGGCCCATAAAACCAATTCTCCGTTTGCTTAAGGATTACACGCTTTTGTATGCTCTGTATTTTTATGTAAAAATACAAAATTATGAAGACAGTATTCCTGCACCAAAAAAAAAAAAAAAAAAAGCTACCAATGTTTTCCCTGAAGGATTAATGCGCTTGGAAATAGAACAAACACAAAGTTACCCTTAGTTTATAACCTTGTAAGTATTACACGCTTACAAGCTGAGTAGATGCTGAAAATGTTCTTCAAAAAGTTATGGTGGACTGAATTTGGTGTTGAACAGGAATTAAGCAGAAATGTCCCCAGAACACAAAGACCTGAAATACTGTGTGCCTCAATGGGATGGTTATCAGGTTGGAAGCTGCAGAAAAATCCCATACCTACACATCAATAACGTAAGAAAGGCCCTTGTGTTTTGTTGAGGTTTTATCTTTGCCATTTTGTATCAGTATTAAACATCTAGACCATATGTGTAACTCAAAAAGAAAACCCATGGTGTAAAAGGCAGTTGGTATTTTCATTCTGTGTCTTGCAGGAATACTTCTGGTTTTAGAACTTGGCTTGTGGTTTCTTTTGTGATAAATGAGGCAGAATTGAATCCAGTAGAAAACTTACAAGTCATATAGGGGATAAAGGGGGGAAAAAAAGAGAAACCCGGTGTTGCTGTTGTTGGGGTGCAAGTTACCTGAGGAGGTAGATGGTGAAGGTGCAGTGTTGAAAGGTGCAGTTACAGCACTGTGGGTTTTCTCATGCTGATTGTGCCTCAGAAGTTCTGTCTGCACATTCCAAGGAATTTGTAGTGCTGCAGGTTCTTCCGAACAGTTTTAATTCTGTGCAGTGACAGGGAGGATAGGCACAGCATACAAAAGCTTTCTGTGTAATGCTTGATCTGCTGATTACTACGGCAAGAGCAGGAGGGAGAGGTAACTTGAAGATAGATTTCTAAGGTAGACCACTGTCGTTACTTTCCTTTGCTGTGACTTGTGATAAATATTGAAGCAGTGATTCCTGAGCAGAGAACATATGTAGGCTATAATCAGCAGTTAATATTTTTCTGGAGTTTTCTTATTTGAATGCCCATGGATGGGTATTAGAAACATACTAAATTTAAAAAAAAAATCATGTAGATTTGTAAAATATAACAGTTAATTCATTGGAAAATCCTGTGTTCCAAAGAAAATAAGTTTAAAACAATTTAAAATATATTTTTCTGTCTGTGGACTCAGGGTGTCAAATTGGTTGAAATAATCATATAGAAGTTCAAGTATGTACAACCCCAAATTCAAAGAAGAATATGAAAACTCAAAATAATATTATCTTGTCAATCTAATTGGTTTTGTCTTTGAAACAAAAAATGTCTTTCTACTTACAAACCATGCCTGCAACATAAAACTTATTATAATGTTTGTATAGAAAAGGTATGTGTCTACTAGTTAATCTGAATAATTTACCTGACAATGACAAAACCAATTAGAAATTGAATAAATGTTTTGCATGGGTTGTTTCATTTAGGTGGTACTACTTTGTGACACCTTGCTCTTACCTGGCTTGTGGAAGCCAGGGAAGTCATGCCAGGGAAGGACCCCTGGTCATCCGCAGGGGTTTGTTCTGAGGTGGGGTGCAAGTCCCTGAGCTGAATCAGGGGACTGGGCACTCTGTGCTGCCTGGAGAGGTGCTGGATTGGTGTTTGTGTGTGTTGGTGCTGATACTTGGGTGTTGCATCCAGTGGGTGCTATCCACGAGGCTCTGGATGGATGATGACTCCACTGAAGAGTGAATTAATCTGGCTGCTTTGTGCAAGCATGGACTGCCCTGCCATCACAGAATGGGGTGGCAACATGAGCCACTAATCTCTGGATCCAGAAGAGGATATTCCTCTGTCTTTTGGGAACTATGTTTGGGACGTGCAGGACCTGCCTGATGTAGCATGTGTCAAATTAGCATTGTAGGTGAATGTTTCAAAATGGATCTGGCAAAACAAGTGTTGATGAGTTAGCATATCAGACTTGTCGTAGAGGCACGTAATTGCTAGGTGGGGTGACACAGCCTGTGTGTTGCGCAAGAGGTCAGATTAGATCATGACTGTTTCTTCTGGTTTTGAATTCTCTGACTCTGCTGCAACCAGTTGTTCCATGGAATCACTGTCCATACTTGTTTATCACCGACGCACCCAAATCGTCTTGCACCCATATGTGGCTGACACTAATAGAGCTGCCTGTTTTCCAGGGCATGAAGAGCTTTTTTGTATGTCAGTGTGGTAAGGAAAATGGGACTTAAAAAATTATATACTTGCGGGACATGGAATCAAGTTGGTGGGAGGGGAAAGGAGTATAGAAAATACAGAATTTTTTTATTAGAAATTCAAGTATTCCTGACTAAATTATGCTAAATTAGTAGAACCTGTTTTAAACTGAGGTAGCACTTCAGTCAGGTTTGGAAGTGGGAATAGTAAAAACACAGTGCAAAACCGTGTGTTATGCAGAATTTACGCAAAATTATTATAAATAATACTTTAAATATTATTATGTATTTTGTATGCTGTATATTGCATGTATTACAACTTGCAACATGTTGTTACTATTATATTTTATTGTGTTCTTAATACAGAATTAAGAACAAAGTAGATGGGTCACCTTGAAGTAAGCTGCAGCTGCATGAAAGCCTTTTCTATAATGCTGGTTGTGTTAGTCTGTTTCCATCACTGAGAGTATAGGATTGGCCAAAAGATTGGTTCAATCAGATGTATTTGGTGCTTTTGAAAATAATGCCTTTTTGCAGTTCAGCAATGTGTAAGTAGCCCTATATTTGTTTTGGTAAATCTTCATGCTCCCTTTATTTTTGTAAGGCTGGTTGCAGGCAGGAATTTACCTATGCATGCAACTTTAGGCCAGATCTGGAGGCCTGAGTAATAGAAGTTTAACCCTGTTTGCATAACAATTGCTGAGAGAGAGATAAAATGCAATGGTTTAAAAAAAAAAAAAAAGGATGTTACATCTGAGTGAACACCCAGAAACAGGAGTAATATTGGAGCGTCTAGGAAGTTCTGCCCTTTTCTCCTTCTGGTCAGTGGAGGTAACACCTGAGCACCCCTGCGGCCAGGGCCACAGGGGGCCTGGGGCCCGGAGGGCGGAAGGGCCCCTTCCCTCCCCCCCCCCCAGCCTGCTGTTTAATGGCGGTAGAAGGGGGAAAAGGGAAGGGAATTGGGGGGGGCTCAGCCGCGGGGTGGCCAGGCTGGGATCAGCCCGTGGCTCCGGGTCCGCCTGGGTTCGCCCGGACCCGCAGCCGGGCTGAGATGGGTGGCGGCAATGCTCCGTTTGGAGCTGCTGCGGAGCCGAGGGGTGGCGTGGTGGAGGCGCTGGGAAACACGGGCGGCAGTGAGCGCGGTGCCAGCGGCGCCGGCAGCGGCAAGAAAGAGCCGCTGGGACATGGGCGGTGGCGGGGCCAGGCCAACCTGCGCGTGGCAGCGGGCACGGCGGGTGCGGACGCCGCACGGTGGTGCAGAGTGGCGGCGGTGCGAGCAGCGCCAGTGCAGAGCCCGCATGGGTGCAGGCAGCTAGGACAGTCCGCGCATGCGTGGTGAGGCCAGCAGCGACAGCGTGTGTGCAGCGCCGGTGGCAGCGGTGCAGGCGCACGCGGCAGGGCGCAGGGTCCGCAGGAGGGCGGAACGTCGAGTGTTTGAGCGCACGCGTGGCGGCAATGGCACAGCGGGAAGCCGCCAGTCCCGCGGGGTGGCGGGATGAGTTGCAGAAGCGCCGGCTGCGTGGGTTGGGCCAGGAAGGGCAGCCGCGAAGGGCCATGACAGTGAGAGACTTCCCTCCCCTGCCGGTCACTCCGGAGGGGGAAAGAAGGGAAGATGGAGCAGGGTGAGGGGAGGCTGAGAGCCCCCGGTTCCTCACCCCTGCAGCATGTGACATCATGGGAAGCTGCAAACTGAAAACAAGTTGTAGACCCTTTTTCTCCTCCTTCAACAAGATTGCTGGGATGCAGAAGATGAGATGAAGAATGAAGACTTCATGAAAAGTGGACTTTTCTTTTCCTTGGTGGTTTTGGCAAAGTGCTTTGCCTAGCAACAGTGTGGACTGAGTAAATTTTCACTGAAGGCTAGACAGGCACTTTGAAACATTCCCAAAGACTGAGAGAAAACCCGCGTGGCATCAGGCAAGCCGCAGGGAGATGGGACACTGGACATGTAGTTGAATTGGAGTTGTCGTTATGTGAGGGAGGGAAAAAGTGCATTGTAACATTTTCATGGGTTTTTTTCCTTCCTTTTCCTCAGTGTGTGTGTGAATAAATCTGTCTTTTTAATTCATAGATTGTTTTGCCTTTGTTTCTGTTTTGGTCACGGTCTCAGATGTGGAAATTGGCAAAAATTGTTTGGCAATTAAGTCAAACGACGACAATCTCTTACATAATTATAGAGATACAAAAATACAAAAAGAACCCCTATTCGTTGAGATTTTTTTTTTTTAAGCTTACAAAATGTAAGTTTTAGTTCAGCAGATTAAAATCTGTTGGTCATATTGAACTGGTTAACATTACTGCAGTGCTGTCTGCCATGTTTGTGAGAGCGAAAGCTCTCCCCTCCCTGTGCTTGTGGCCTCTCAAAAATAACTGGTTTGCCAGGCACATTTCTTTTCAAGAAGGAAGACATTATTTTCAAAGAAGGACAAGACTGACATGGATGCATTTTAGAGCACTGTTATCATTTTAATAAGGTTCCAGTCAGCATCAGTCTATGCACTTACTGCCCTGCTTCAATTTATCTGTCTCTTAGAATGCCTAATTTTATTTGGAAAAATTCAAATGGTAGAGTTGCTGTGGATAGAGTGATTGTCACACAACATTACTTAATAACCGGTAGATTTTCTTCCTTTTTGGCAGGGTCTAGGGTAAAATGATGAGTCTGTTTTGTGTTTTCCTTAGTGTCTTGGTTTGAAAAAGACAGGTATCTGCTGGGGAGGGCAGGGCCTCCCTAGAGAATTCAAACTCCCTCCCTCCACACTATTATGATTTAGAAAAATTAAAGCGTTCTCAGGCAGAGGTAGTAGGAGTAGAAATAACAGTCCTTTACTAGTATGTATAACTAAACAAAACAAATCAACAACAACAACTACAGCATTAACGACAAAAACAGAACCAGGAACTTCAGGGGCTCTGCTTTACAGACCCCGGGGAAGTCTGATCTCTGTGTTTTATTGAGAGCGGAGCTGGAACAGTGGAAAATCCCGGTTAGTGGATGAGACGAATCAGCAGTTCTGCGGTGGTAGCTGGAATGGCGGGATGTCCCGGCAGGGCAGGGGCTGCAAGGCCACACCGTAGCAAGAAGGAGCAGTGGCAAAGAAAGCAGCGGCGGCAGGGGCAGGGCCGGCCTGGCCTTAGCAGGGGCGGGAGGAGATGAGCGCAGAATTCCCGAGCACCCGGGCAGGTGATGGTAGCTTCCCCCGAATTGGTGGTGACAGTGAACTACTCTTGCAGCAAGCAAAACAGCCTGGCTGTCCTCCTTCCTCGCCCAGAGGAAGCCAGACACTGACTGTCCCCTGCCCTCATTTTCCTGCCCCCAAACACCTCTCTGTTATCTCCCCCCTCCCACCTTCTGGCCACTTCTTTTGTTTTGGCCAAGTACCCTTAAGTACTCAATAGCTAGTCTCCTAGCAACTTATGGGAAAAAATTCTAAAAGAAAAGGGAACAAATTAACCCCCAACACTTAGTCAAACAAATAGGGCATTGAGATGGTATATAAATTTTCCTCAACAAACCTTATTTTAAAATAACTGCAAAGGCTTCTTTTTAATAGCAATAATTAATAAACTGCACTCATTCTTACCTTTTATATATTTCAGACATTTTTAAAATGTCTTTCTGACAGATGGTCTGCACAGCTCTTCTCTTGAATCAGCTATGCCCATCAAAAGAGGGAACATTAAATAGGTGAGATGAAGCTGCTAACTGTTCTAATGTAATTCAGGAGCACTGGGCATAACACAGGTTTTTGGTACAGCAGCACATATTTCTGTTTATTGTCTGAGGAATGTATTGCAGTCCATACAAAGAAAATTTGTGTATAGTGCTATTGGTTTTATTTTGTTTTTCTCTGACATCCTTTGCTGGTTTTGTCTGTATGGTTTAGCTGAATGTTTGAAGTGGTTTGGATATATATTAATTTAGTTTCTCTGAAAAAAATACAGTTTTAAAAAGTAAGGATTAAAAAAGATGCTTGAAGTCCAGTTTGCACTTAGAAGAATAGAAAGAAGGTGTAAAAGCTGAAAGTAAAAATGAAAATTTGCTACAGAGGCTATTTTTGAGCTTACCCCTTTTGCAAGGTGCCCAAGGATTACTGTGGTCTTACAGTATTACTTATTTGTTAGCTATAAACACATACATTTTGGGTAAGTGGGGACGTGGTTATAGCTACTTATGGCTTTTAGGGTTATCATTACTGATTGGCAGGATGCCTCAGTGTGTCACATGTATGTAAAGTGTTTTCCAAACCTGAGTGCTCCAGAGGCTGCTTTTCTCTAACCCACACACTCACGTGCTCATTGGCTTTGGCTCTTTCATTGTACTGTCAATGTGCAGTTTTAACCATTTCCCTTCAGAAGTTCCTCCTGAAAGTAGGAGAATTGGTCGTTCCTAGTGATGTGAACCAGAAACTTCAGTTTTGATTCTTTCATACTGTAATGAATAGACTCGAATGTGTTTCCGGGCCGGGGGCATGCGGGCAGTGCCGGCTTGGCGGCACCCGTCCCGGTCCTGCTGGGGTAGTGCCCCCCCAGCCCCGCATCAGTGCCCAAGCTGTACCCGTGTGTAAAGAAGAACTTGAAGCCCGACATTCCTGAATTCAGGTGTTGAGTACCGTTGATAGTTATTCTCAAAGGACCTTAATGCATTATTCAAAGCTTTCCTTTAGGTGCAAATCAACACACACACACACACACAGCCTGCCTAGATTTTTGCTAGCTTGCTCTGGTATTCTGTAGTATCCCTAGTTCCCTGTGAATTATGTTATTTTCTTGTGGGAATCACCCCGAGTCCTGTGCAACGGGGACCCTGTGCAGACGGCAGAGGCAATGGCAGCTGCGTCAGCAACCTCCT
>WAAE01008299.1:20757-42245 GCA_013400495.1 Nicator chloris
GCGAGGACGGCACAGCACCTCCTACGGAGCAAGGACGGCACGGCATCCAGCGAGGATGGCACAGCACCTCCTGCCTAGCGACGACGGTACGGCATCCAGCGAGGACGGCACAGCACCTCCTGCCTAGTGACGACGGCACAGCACCCTGTAAGGACAGCGACCCCTGCATAGCGAGGCCGGCATAGCACCCTGCGAGGACCCAACACAGGCGCCCCCTACAGAGCAATGCCGGCACCGCATCCTGCAAGGAAGACAGATACACCACATCCTGCGAAGAAGACAGATACACCACATCCTGCGAGGAAGACAGATACACCAGCATTGGACATCCTGCACAGTAGACATCTTTAACAGAACTGAATTTTTGCACAACTTCCGCAAGCTTCCCACGCTGCTTATTATAATAAAGAGCTAAATGTTTAATACAGACATCGAGCCAGAGTTTATTCATAACAATACCACCTTTGTTAAAGCGGTTTCATGATGTCAGCATACTGGTCAGAACCTTGTTTCTTTGAGGGTACAATTAAACAAGGATATCAGGGAGTGTTTTTCACTTTAGGTATTAGGAAGCATTATTAGACCTTTATTCAGCTGTTTTGTTTATTATTTATTTATAGCACAAAAAAAAAGGTGGGAAAAATCAGAGGAAAGCTTCTGTGCATGCAAGTGTCTGAAGCAAGTAAATCCTTAGAAGTTGCACATGTTCTAAACCACCTTTTAAAATACCACAGTTTGATGATGGAACCGGAAGAGCTCTTCAGGGTTACAGAGGACTGCTGCTTTTAGTTACGAAGAAGGGAATTGGAAATACATTCGGCATGCATCACAAAAGCAGAGCTCAGTCATGGTATGGCACTTGGGGCAGGGTCTGGATAAGCTTAGAGACAGAGTAGCTACAGAGAAATTATGAAGGAGAGGCTAGAATGGCTACCAGTACCATTCACCCGGTGGTAACGTAATGAATAAACTCTGGCTCGATGTCCGTATTAAACATTTAGCTCTTTATTAAAATAAGCAGCGTGGGAAGCTTGCTGAAGTTGTGCAAAAATTCAGTTCTGTTAAAGATATCTGCTGTGCAGAATGTCCAACAGGGGATGCTGCGCTGTGCTGGTGTATCTGTCTTCCTCGCAGGGTGCTGTGCCGGCATTGCTCTGCAGGGGGGGCCTGTGCTGGTTCCTCGCAGGGTGCCGTGTCGGCTTCGCTATGCAGGGTCGCTGTCCTTACAGGGGGCTGTGCCGTCGCCGCTCTGTAGGAAGTGCTGGGCTGGTCCTCGCAGGGTGCTGTGCCGTCGCCGCTCTGTAGAAGGTGCTGGGCTGGTCCTCGCAGGGTGCCGTGCCGTCCGTGCCGTCGTCGCTCTGTAGGAGGCGCTGGGCTGGTCCTCGCAGGGTGTCGTGCCGTCGCCGCTCTGTAGGAGGCGCTGGGCTGGTCCTCGCAGGGTGCTCCACAGGACCTTCCTTGCAGCTGATTTCCTATGAATTATGGGCTAAAGCCTTTATTAGATATTCAGCTCTTTATTCTAAAATCAGCTGCAAAAGAAGTCCATAATCCAGGACGTGCTGTGCTGGGGTCTCTCAGCCAGGGTTGCTGTCCATAGATCTCTCAGCAGAAGTTTCTGGGCAGCAGCCTCTCCTGTTCTCACGAGCCTGGTGGATGAGCTGCAGTACCTCCCACTGACCACTGGTGGTACAGTGAGGCAGAAGGTGCATCCCCACCTGAAGTGTTTTTCCACTAATTCTGGCTTTGCCCAAGCTCGGTTCCTTGTCCCAAAAGTCATGGCGAGTGTTTTGGGGCTAGGGGTTGATGAAGTTTGCTTTCCCCTTGCCCATAATGTGTAATTTAAGCCACTTAAATGGTTCTATCCATGTTAAAACACTGTCCTTCCCTTCTAAAAACTGCCCCATGATGCATCGGGTCTCTTCATTTACATCGGGGGGTGGATCAGTTCCTTCGACTAGCCCGGCCATGCTATATGCATTGTCTTCCCCCGGGGGTGGCTTTGCCCATCCAGCTGCACGGAGACGGGAAGGGGGAGGGGGCCGCCCGACACGTCCACGTCCGCCCCGCCGAAGTCACGCCAGTCAACACTGCCCTGGTATGGAATCTGCCCGCTCAGTTCCCGCACTGGGGCCGCGCTGTCTCCTGCGGTCCCCGTCCGTCCCGCCGGGCCGCGCCCGCCGGCTCCGCCAGGCCATTCCTGCACCGGCGCCAGGCCGCCCGACGTGGCTGCCGCCGAAGCTGGACACAGCCGGCCCCGGCTTTGGGGCAGCATGGGGGCCACGGCACCGTGCCGGCAGCTCCACCGCACCAGCCACGCGAGTCCGGGCCGCAGCCTCAGCTGGCACAGTCCGGGCCACGCAGGCCCAGCGCGTCCCAGCTCCCGCCGCACCCCCAGCCCTCGCTGAGAGCTGCAAGGGGGAAAGCCGGGGCCGGTGGCCAGCACCTCCGGCGGCAATGCCGGGCTCAGCTCTTTGGGCTAAGCACGGAGCAGGGTCCGGGGTCAGACCGCCACCGCCTCCCGCCCCTGGCGGCTCCCGCACAGCCACTGGGCTACGCGCCCGCCATTTACCCCGCCAGGGCTACGGGGGAGCCAAGGGAACGGGGCACAGGCACCGTGGGAGCTAGGGGAACAGCGCGCTCCAGGCATGGGGCTCCCCACGCCCCCAGCCTGTAAACGTATCCGAGTCCATTTATTACAGTAAGGTTGTGAGATCTAAAATGAAGGAGGTCTGTCCAACGAGGCTCCACGTCACTCAAGGCAGCCAGAAGCTATTATTTATGGAAGTATGGAAGTCAAATAACAGAGTTTTGTTTAAATATGTTGCTTATCTTGAACTAATGAACAAAAGTCTCTCTTTATGGTGTTCAATCAAATTTCCAAATTACTTCTTGTAACAGGAACATGTATCTATACAAAAGTATCCATGTGCTCCAGCGTTTAACTCCATATTTGCAAATGTATGTATTTAGGGAATTCAGTCTTCAGTAAAATAGGTCAGGACTGAAATTTGTCTTTCATATTCAAACGTGTGGTGAAATTTATCATCCAGCCACACACTGCCAATTCATGCAGTTTTTGTGATGATTTGCACACAAGATGGACATTGTCATGTAAATTCTTGAGTCCTTTGGAATGGTTTCCTTCCATAGGACATAACTATGTAATGGTTGTGTACTAACCCATAGAGAAAGAGACAAAAACTGTACTTGTCTTACTAGACAAAGGCTTGCAGAACAGTCAAAAAGAATGTGCATTTTCAAATATAAAGGATCATACACAACATACTTAAGTTGGCTGTGTTATTAGGACCCAGAACTGTGTAGAATGGATTTTAATGTGGTGACATTTGTAAGCTGACTAATAACAATTACATATCTTCATTTTACTGGTCTTCCATTGCTGAGTTTTAGGAACCTCATGTATATATCACATATTCATGGTTTCTGATTTCTGCATTAACCATGATGACAACTGTAGATTTAGAGTGAACAACTCAAATGCTTCACAGAAAAGGAGAACATCTTCCTGTGGGCATTGACACCTCTTATAGTATGTTTTGGATAGCCCCTTGAAATGGAAGAATCCTGTGGCTTAAATTGCCTCATTAAATAATGTAGTACTGTTTTGTCGAAGTGATACTTAGCACTGCAAAAACAGGTTTAAATGTATGTTTTTAGGTTGAAATAATAGTTTCCCTTTCTCATCTGTTTCTAACCTGTGACTTCTAATCTTAGGCTGAAATGTAGAATGCTTTGTTCTCTTTTGTTGCATATGTCTGTTTATTATTGTAGGTTTGTTGGAAATTTACTACAAATGTGAGCACCTGAAAATAAATCTTTTGCTAATCTGGAAATGTGATACACAATGGGAACACTCTCCAGCCTTCAGATAAGGTCTGCTAAGTACCATTGAGAAATAAAGTAATCTGTGGATTGGGTCATTCTGAAAGCTTTTATTGATATGAGTCTTGATGGAGAAGTCCTGCTGTCATGTGTTCATCATGTACTGATTGAGAGCAGGCGGACAGACTCAGAGAGAATGCTGAAGCTATTTCCTATGTTGCAGAGATTGAGAGTGTGAAAGAGGCTAATGCTTCATTAGGCTTCACTGATTAAAAAATGACAGATCTTGTTAGACATATGATACTCTGTTCACTGCTAATGGGACAAGTGAGCAGTGTATTAAGGTAAGAGCATTGTTATTCAGCAGCAGATATGAGAAACTTTGTTTATGGAGGGGGGGAGAGGTTAAAATGCAGTTTGCTGCTTTGTTATTGAAAAAAAATTGGCTGCTGTGTCGCACATAGCCTTTCAGTTGTCAGAGACACAACTGGAATGCAGAAATGCCTTTGAACTCAGGATGGACTTGTTTTTGCTTCCCAGGCAGTCAGCATCAGTGTTTATAACAAAAAGGAGGAGGCTGATTACCACAAGGTTTCCTGTTAATGTGGATAAGGAGCTTTCCTAAAGAAACAGGAAAACAGAAGTTCTCACAAATAATCAGTATTCTGCTGCATTTTGTGGCATTCTTTACAAATTTTAAGTGAAGGAGAAATAGGTGTCTGGAGAAAACAGAGGCTGTGCACAAAGTACTGAGAGAAAAGAATGTCCAAAAATAAGCAGGTTTATGCAAAATGCCTCTCCAGTATTGGACTTCAGCGCTTGCAGACACTTGATGAGAGCATGTTGATGGGTCTTCTTGCTGGGCCCCTGCAGGGAATGTGGGGTAGCCTGAGGTTTGTAGATGAAGCAGGGGATAGAGTGCAAGTTTTTCCTCCTGTTTCAAGAAGGCAGCTCTTCGGGGAGCACGGCACTTACTGAGGCTGCATTGAAGATGCAGTTGGTGGGTCGGCCACTCCTCTGTTTCCAGGGCATGTAGCTCTTGCCACTTCCTTTCCCAGGTATGTACACATACGTGCACACGCACATTCCTAAACAAGAAAGGCTTTCCAGAAAGGAAGGCTTTTCAGAGTTACTGAATCAACAACTGGCTGCATGTAGGATTTTGTTACGAGAGGATTTTAGTAGGCTGGCAAGCTTGGAAGGGGCTCCTGCAGGCACCGCGTCTGTCGCCCATCCATTCCTCTTCCCGTTGAGAACAGCTGGACACCCGCAGCCAGAAATACACCCCGGGCTTAAAGAAGGGTCTGTTCTAGGCGAGTTTTTCGCCCGAAAGTGGCATGGGGCAGTCGTTGTGTCCCACGGCGAGGACAGAACGCGAAAGCATCTTTGCTCCCGCCGGCCTGCGGTTCCCTCCTCCGCCTCCCATAACTTTATCTGGCTCGGGCGCTGCCTTCCAGGCGGCATCGCGCCTTTCCTCTACCCGCGGCTCTCCCTTTGCGGCCGTGGGGAGCCGGGCCGGGCCGGGGGAAGGACGAGGCGGGGCAGAAGGCGCGCAGGGGAAGTTGGCGGGGGGAGCCGGGTGCGGCCGCTGGCCTGAGGGGAGCGGGCGCGGCGGCTCCGGAGCGGCGGCCCCGGAGCGTCCTCGCAGCCGGGCGAGGATGAGAGGCCCAGGTAAGGCACCAGGAGAGCGCACGGATGGTGACTGTGTACGGCTCTTATGCCCCCGCCATTTTCTGCGACTAAAGCTTTTTTCCCTTTCGAACAGGACAAATACCTAGGAGGACTCAGACAGGTGCCAGGTGTGAACAAAACTTTTTTTTTTTTTTTTTTTTTTAACTTAAGTTACAGCATAAGAGCGTTGGGCTTCGGATAATAAGTGATCCCATCTTGTAGGGTTAACCTCTAGATGATCTTAACTGGGAGGATCAATAACTTAAAACATGAGTCCATACTTCTTTTTTTCCTGCGCTGTAAATACCTTTATGTTTATGTGAACATGGGAGTGCCTAATTAGCTGGCTGATTTTCTGGGAGCAGGGTTATAAACCATAATAAACCTTCTGTCTTAGCAGTGTGCTGGTATTACCATCCTGTCTGTCAGAGGTAGGTGAAGGTAACATGGAGAGGAAGTGCTGGTGATGCTGGGTCATAATTAAGCAGCCCCAATACAAATATTTTAGATAGATCTTGGGAGGTCCAGCCAAAAGAACAATGAGATCACATACTGGAGGTACAGATGAGGTGAATTACATGTCTGAGCTGACTGTTGAAACTTTAAAAATGAGGAAATAATCTAGTTTACTAGGATGGATAAATCAGTGAAGGATCTAGAGAGTTACAGGGAAACATTGTAGTATTAAAAAATAAACCAAACAAAACCTCATGTCATAGTAAAGCTGTTCTTTCCTTTGATCTGAAAGTTTCTCTGTAGCTTTTAGTTGCCTCCATCCCCACAACTAATACAAGAGAAACAATAGCAAGTTTATTTCATAGCAAATGTTCAGAATATTTCTACAGCAGTTATGTAGTAGAAATAAATACAGGATCTTGAACTCCTTAATTTAAAATGTCTTATTTGTAGGTAATTATTTACCAAATAATTATTGGCACTTTTGTTAAGTACCAATTGCAGCAAATAGGGTGTGAAAAATCTTTCAAAAAGGCTTTTAACCAAATTTTACTGAGTAGAAAGAAATTATACCATTGTATTTTGATCTGCATTGTAATTTCATTGCCAGATGGAAATATGGCAGAGGTCAACTGCAGGAATAGACCTGTTGGCAGTTATCAGTCCTTTTAATTCACATCAATACATTAATTGTAATGCCAAATACAGGTAGGTTGTGAATGGAGTTTTGATGTGAACCTACCTGACAGTACAGAAGAGCTAGATACAAATAATATGAGCCCCAACAATGAGATAATACTTTATCACAATAACCATTAGCATTTAGACCACACATCTGAATACACTTTATTTGAGAGAAACAGTTTCTGCATATTCTAATCTAGAGAATAAACTCTTTTGGACCAGAGTACATAGGTGGTTTCTGTGTGTGGCAGGGCCTATGCAGCATGTTCTGTCATCACAGGTAACAGTAATGAAGTTCTCTGGTAAAAAAATGTTTTTAATTTTTTTTTCAATAAACATTTCCTCCTTAATCTCAATCATTGCATAAGAGCTGTTGTTACAGCCTTAACAAGCTTCTGCCTCTTTGCTCATATTAGATGGTTTTACTAGAAAACAAAGCAAACCTTACCAGTCTACCCTTGTGCATGTTAGTACTGGTCAGCCCCAGCAGCCTCTAATGCATTTGGTTTATTTCCATCTTAGGAGAAAAAGTACAAAGGTGAAATGTGAATGGTGAAAAATCCTGGAACCCTCTCTTTGTGCTGCTATGACAGATTGTACACAATCTGCTGAAGCAAGTAAAGGTCTTGCTATCAGTCCACAATAAAGAAGATAGAAATTGGAAGTGCATTTTACTCTCAGCTTTCATCTGTATGGTGCCCTTGCTACATCCAGGATTGGTTCTGAACCTCAGTTTCAGAGGTCCAGCCTTTGAGCTGGCCAGTGCTTCTAAAGAATGCTGCAAACACTACCTCTGTTTTGTGAAATAGTTGTTACTTACTTTGGGAGGCTGAGACAAGGCCAAAAAAGATTTACAGTATAGGATTCTCTTCTTCCTCTTCTTCCGTGTGACTTAGCTACTTTCCTGTTGTTGAGGAAGTTGGGAGGGAGCTGTGTTCCAAAACATACTCTTGGGAAATCAGAATAAATTTTTTTTCCAAAGATATCTCTGTTAAAAAAAAAACCAAACAAAGAACAAAAACCAAAACACCAGCTCTGGCCTTGTTCTTATGTTTGAAGTCTTTTTAGTAGTTACAATAAAAGAAAGATGTACTGCAGTCATTCCTTCATGTGCATTTCCTTGGCATCATGTAACATTACAAACACCTCTTGCTTTGTTTTATATGTAGCTTGCTGTTTTATTGGTGCAGACCTTTCGGAGTGTCTGAACTTGTTTGTTTGGGGTTTTCTTCATGCTTCGTTTTGGAAGTGTGTGGGCTGGTTTACATTAGCACTATATCCATCCTGTATGAATAATTTAATAATAAATAATTATTATTTAATAATAATTATTATTTAATAATAATTTAGTATAAACTAAAACTTCACACCTAGAGAAGAAGCCACCACCTGTCTTGTTTCCTCCTGTTAAAGGAGGGTCTTTCCAAAGTCTGAATAAGTGTGAGAGGTGTGATGGGTGCAGTGCTCTTTGCTAGTCTGGATCTAGAGAAGCCACACTCCCCGTTTATCACTCAGAATGTTATTAAGCAAGCAGCAGCAACAGAAGTTCAAAAGCATTATTCACTTCCTTCATTGCTATCACAAGGGCAGGTGTTGCACAGATAGGACACAGGTGTTCTTATTTTTATCAGTACATTGTCTAATCCTGGTGAGTACTAGATTATGTGATACAAGTTATCTCAGCCCAGTTAGAGCAGGGACTAAGGAATAGTTTTAGTCTTCCATGCAGAGTATTTAAATGACCATATAAATTTTACTGTATTTCTTTCCTCTCAAGTGCAGGGTTTGAATCAATACTAAACACCTCAGATAGGTTACTTTTCCGCTCCAGTGTGGTAAATTCTCTATTTCCAGCCAAAATATACACATTACTGTTCCTCTTAGAGGCTTCCCTTTCTGTCCCTTTGTCATTATGTAATTCTATAGCAGAGTTAACAACGAGAGCTACTACGTGCTGCCTGAAGGTTCAGCCGTATCCACAGGCCTTCCCTTGTGCATTCTTCCTCTTTCTTGCGTGAACTCATCGCATGTTTTATAGCTGTCACTGGGACACTGTGCCTGGAAAGGCTGGCATGCACATCTTGGTACTCTTGCTTGCTCACATGCTCTGTCTTTTATTAACACCCCCAACGTGGTTATTCATGCAGTCTGTGACTCGGGATAAATTTCATCTCCCTATAGACAGGGTACTCTGGGAAATATAAGCAATCATCTGGAGGCCGAGAGTGAGAGATCACAGCCCTAGTAGCAGACTTGCTCATTTCTCACTAGGATCCACCTTCTGCTTTTCAGAATTTGGGTACACTGAGTTAATTTTTACACTGTTAATTTTCAGATTGCATTTTGGGGAAATTACAGTATTACAGCCCTTCCCATGTGATCACTTTTTTGCTTCCTCTAGGAGATGGCTTCAGTAGTTCAAAAAACAGGCAAAGCTGAATCCTTCCCTGTGGAACTTCATACCTTAACAAAACATCTGTGAAGACAGTATCAAAATATTCACCACAGAGGCAGTGGAGATATTTTGAGAGGTGGTGCTGGCTAGAATGTGAAGACAACAGCATTCTTCTATTGTCTTCTAGGTATCCTGGGGGGGAATTATGGGAATGGTCTGCATGATAAAAATACAAAACAGGTCTTTAACAAAAAGTGCTGGTGAGAAACTTCAGGAAGAATCTCACTGTGAAGCCAGCAGAGTGAGATCTTTTGTCTTGCTGACACGTGTTGCCAAAAGAGTGGTGCTAACTTTCCCACTCCATGGGAGATGGAGTTCAGGCAAAGAGATCATGGATGCATTCCTGCTGAGTAACATTGACAGAAGGTACAAGTAGGCAGTTTTCTGTGTGACTTTGTCCAAACACAATGCAGATGGGAAGTAGCAGCATAGAAGTGCGAGATTAGGTGGAGGAGATGGTGACAACAAGGAATTCAGCTTAAACTGTGACCCTCTGAGTTTCCAGGGGACTCATGAACAACAGTCATGAGGACTGACAGAATAGGTGTTTCCTTGAAGGTATCTCAGCTGAGACAGTCCCATCCTGGAGAAGCCTTTCAGAAGGAAAGATGATGTCGTTCTGTAACAATGGTGACAGTGTTCCCCCCTTGATTCTTGCTCTGGGGATGTTTTCCACTGATTCATGACAGTTTGGGCTTAATCAAGAACCAAGGGTCATGTCATATAGTCTCCAGGGCTTGCATCCAAAGCATACTTTGCTTAGCCTCCTCTACAGTTTGACAGCTTTGCTTTTGTTTTTGCCCTTCATTAGTGTTTTTTCTTCGTTAGACCTCCCATAAAAAACAGAGGTTTAATTGTAAAGGATCTGAGAGAAATTTTGTCAGTTTTCTCTATGATACATAGAATGTTTGGCATGTGATAAAACTGACTTCAGATGAGTTCTGAAAAGCTGCAGTGTGACCCATGTGTGCTATACTCATAAGTTATTTTGTGTTCTGTCCATTATAGAATAAAGGAACAGGCTGATATCTGATGCTTTTCCAATTTGCTTTTCTTTCTGTGTTTAATTGTGTGTTAGCCAGACCTGCAAAGACAAACCTCTTTCTTGCTTAGTTGGATCACAACCAGCATGAAAGCAACAAAGTCACAATCACTCATTTGGAAGCGAACTCCCTCATTTTTTAAAAACTATTTTTAGATGATTGTTGAAGTTTCCTCCTCTGGCACAGAATGTTTGTGTGTTTTGTTGAGTTATATAACATCTCACTTAGGTTTTGGAAAGTTCATTTTGACATGCTTATCGCATAATTTCAGTTCTTAAATTTAGATAGGTTTAAAGAAAAAAACAACAACTAGACTTTGTTGCTTCCTGCTTCTCCTTACTCCTTTGTCCCTTTTTTATTGTTACTGTAATCATATACTGACATGAAATTAGTCTTCTGAGTGTATTTGAGGGTAAGAGTGCTCTAAGTCATGTGGATTCTCTCACTTGAAAATGTGCTGTGCTGCTTAGTGTTGTAGGGCACTGCTGTGGGTTGACCCCTTCTGGCAGCCACTCCCCAGCTGGTTGCTCACCTCCTTCCCCACAGTATGGTGGGGACAGGATAGAAGGCCAGGCATTCAGAGGGTGTCTTCCATGGTGAGCCAGAATAGAGCCAACCTAAAGCAAGATTCTAAGAATGCCAATCGAAACTGTACTGGGCTATTTGATTAATGGATTTACAGGCTTTCCTGTGGCTTTGCTCATTTATGACAATTGTGACTCTTCTAAAGAATTCAAGCACAATTATTTTATCTTTCTCAGGGATATATTTGAAGAGATGCTCTTAATTGATGTATAAGTAGTAGTAATACAATAATGAAGGTCTGTTGGTATAAATCAAGTTGTGCTGAGAAGTTTTCTTTGTTCTAAATTTAAGTTGTATTTTTAAAGGATTTTAGGGAAGGAATAATTCCATACTTTGCTTTGTGTTGGGCTTTCCCCCCCCCCTTTCTTCTATTTCCAAATATACTTTTATGTTCTAAAGACAAGAGGTGAAGAGGACTAAAGGCAAGAACAGGTTTAAGGTTTTCATAGAACACCAGGGATGCAGAGATAATTTGCTTGGCTGTTGCTGTTAGAGCAGAAGTTCTATTTTGGTTGTAACACTAGTGGCTTGGTGTACATTGTGTATATCTTTGTTTACTACCACTGTGTAGTATTTCTGAACCTTTTGCAACTCTTCCACATGTCTCAGTTTATGGAAACCCAAAATTGTCTCTTGGGAGGTTGTTGAACTGAACACAATCATATACTCAGAAAAAAATTGTAATATTCTTTCTTTTCTTACTCTCCTGTATTAAAGTTCTTGCTACCCAAAACGCATTTCCACACTGGGTCCATACCCTGGAATTAGCTGCTCATGCTCCTTGCCACTTACCCAGATTATTCATCTCAACTTCACATGCCTCACAAGTGTACAAATCTGTAGTAATAAAAATAGCTACTCTCACTACTTGAGAGTAGGTAGATAGTCACGCAAAGCAGTCTGGTCAGTGACTTTGTGCTGCTCATTGTACTTTTCTGAATTTTCCTCAGTATTTCATTCTCTGCTTGATAATTCCATTTCTCAGGACTGAGTGGATTATTCCAGATGACTTCTTACCTGAGCTGCAGACAAGACCTGTTATCTTACTGACTCCCAAGCATGACTCCTTCCATAAATGTACAATTCCTTCTCCTGCTGCTTCCTTTTCCTCTGTGCCTCCCTCAGGGGCCTGCTGCACCGTAACTCACTTTTAGTGTAATATCATCCCATATTGTATTATCTGGCCTTCTACCAAAATCACTTTAATTTCCAAATCATCTTTGTAAAACTTCTGTACTGTTTCTCATTCTTCACTGATCTTTCCAGTACCGGCCTGTTTACTCTTACTTGCAGATGTCATTAGTCCAATTTAGTTCCCTTTTATAGGTATTGAAGTTAGGTAAGATGGACCTCACCAGTTAATACCTCTGCACAGCCTAGTGGCATTTTTGCTTACTGTATTGTGTCATTGTGAATGTCTGACTGTAAGTTAATTAAATTTTAAATTAGGTATTCCTGAGACACTTGGAGCTTTTACTTAAATCGGATATATTCTGTAGTTACCACATCCAGGCTCTATCCGTGGAGGTTTTCAAGACCCAGCTGTGCAAAAAGTCCTAAGCAGCACCGACTCTACTGTCAGCACAAGATTGGGCTAGAGATCAGCCATGCAGCCTGAGTTATTTCATGGTTCTTGAGCACTCATCAGCCTTATAGCACTCCAGATCTTTCAGATTCACCACTCCTGATCCTTCATGTCTCAGGGTTTGCTTCCCTGGTTAAATAATGTTAGATACATTGAATTAGCTCTAGTTTTGTAGGGTTTTTAAAATATAGGTTGCATTTCCAAACATACCTCTCATGTACACTGACAGAGGTATCTTTATCAGTTGATAGGTTCTTTGTAAAGAACAGAATTTGGTTGCCTTTGAACATGAGGGTAAAAATTCTGTTTGTCATCTGGGCTGGTATTTCCATGATGTCTGAATGCAGAGCACATTACTATGATTAATTTATAAAAGCAAACAGGGTGTTCTGAAATGACTGCAGTGTTGCATTTCATTCAGGGGGTTCCACCCCTTAAGCTGTATGTTCGTTAGCAGCAGCAGGCAAGCAAGGAGACTCCCCACAGCTTCTGAGGGTGCTGATTAGATGAGGATTTATTGGGAGTCTGACCCCGGAGGGCAGCATGGTTTCTGAGGGAGGAGGGGGGAAGGGAGGAAGGCTCCCTAGGGGGAGCCTAGGGGAGGGAGGGGACTGCTGGGTCAAGAGCCTAGAGACCACCTGGCCTTCTTGGCACCGCTTAACAGGGAGATTCAAAGTTGGCGCGGAATAAAACTTGGGCCAATGAGATTACAGATACATGATACATTAGAGGAGGGTTACAGACTTGGAATGAACCGTACATCTTTGAGGGGTGAGACAGAGCATACCATTTAACAAAAATGTAACACCACACTGCAGGGCATGGCTTCCATGAAATGTGAACAAGTTGGAACTAAAATAAGCTATATCTAATATTTCAATTCCCATCTGAGGTCCTGGTTTCTCAACTATAAATAATGTACCACTCCCTTTTATGTACACTTCTGGACACTAGTGCTCAGTGTAGCTTGTATGTATTTCTGTTCCTTTTAAATTTACTTTCTCCTCTGCCTTATAGCTGCTGCATTAAAATATTTTAAGGTGTGGAATGATGATCTATAAAGCCTTTTTTGTTGGTTTCATGGTGGGGGGGGGGCTGCATAAATTCTTCTTGTTCCTCTGTTCAGTGAAGGCAGATTGAAATATCTTGGCTTTAATACCTACTACACATTTTCCAAAACAGTGTTACTAAATTTAATGGTTACAATGGCTAAAAAAATCATTTCCATATTCATTGCAGTACAACAATAAAAGCTTTTCTCTCATCCCTCGGTGGTTTTGCTTCACAGATAAAATCACTAGTGCATTTGTGGTTTTGTGTGAATGAAATGTTTCCTCTCAATTACTGTTTCAAAACAAGCTTTCTAATACCTATTGTCCTAATCTAAAAAATGAATTGTCACCAGAAAACTGGCAGTATCACCTCACTTCTGATAAAAAGAAAATTATTTTGGAGTTTTGTTAATTTCTGAAACTAGTATTTTTTTATATCACTACTCTGGTGTATAATTCATGCACATAGAACAGGATAGTAAGCAGAGTTAAACTTATAGTGTGCCCACCAAAATATGTTAATAAAATTCACTGGGGTCATGATGGTTGGATGATAGAACCACTGGTCTGGGAAATGAAACACCTGGCTTCCAGTGTCAGGTCTGTAATTTTCTGTCTGATGTCTGAAAAAAAACCCCAAAAAGTCAATCTCATTTATGGTTGTGTGTGGACAGAAATGTCATTACCCACTTCTGTAAAGTGTTTATGTGGTACCTTACTTTTCACTCCAAGATTTTTAAAATATTAGTAGTTTTATGTTCTCATTCAGCTTAGGAAATCCCAAGGATCCTTAACCAGTAGCATGTGGTGTTTTCAGGCTTTAATTCGGAAGAGTTGATCAAGTGAGCCTCCCAAATCTTTCTTTCAATGTGCTACAGGAATTTCTCAATGTTCTGCTATTGTTGGTGCTATTTGGACTCTAAGAGTATGAAATAATTAGAGTTTTGTTATTGTTTGGGAGAGAGGAGGGGGATTCTTTAGTTTGTTTTAGCCTAATTCTGTAAGTAACCTAAATCTGTTAAGTTTGATGTTACTTTGTTTTAGCTGGATGAGAGACTTCAGTAAAGGGTGATTGAGGACATTTTTTTAAATCTTTGCCCATGTAATAGTTTTTGTAATTGTTTGAAATGGGATAGTATAATTTTGTTACACTAGGCATAGAAGAGTCTCATCTTCTGATTAACTGTGGGGATTGTGGAGGAGGAAGATGTAATAGTTTCGAGGTGGATGATTCAGACTAGTGGGAGAAACAGCTCCATCCCATGTGTAAGGATTAGAAAGCCAAAATCAGCTTAGATAAAATTAAGCTATAATGTGTAAGGCCTTTTATGATTTTGAAGGGCAGCTTTCATTCTGCCCATGGCTGAGGAGTGGTTTGAGCAGACAGAATGGTTGATTCTCACAGTTTCCATAATTTTTGTTGGCAGTTCAAACTTGTCCATTGATAGTCACATAGCTGACTATGTAAAACAAACCCTGATTTTCCCTTGGCTGATTGTGCTGCATTTGTATCTCATGCAGTGTGTAGTTCTGGGATATGGAAGAGCACTGGAACTGTTGAGTTGGTAACACTGCAAAAATGTGTGTGAGAGAAGTGTTTAAGTGTAATGGTCTCACCTAGAGAATCTGGTTTATACTGTCCTTGAATTCTTTTCCAGATCTCTGTCTTGTTTTCTGATTTTATAAGATAATGGCACATTTGTTATTAATTAGAAAAGCCATTAATGCCTCTACTTAAGAAAAGCAGCTAACTCAAATCTCAGGAAACTCAACTATATTAGTTCAAAGCAGGGTTGTCAAATTCAGAGCACCATTTACTGACCAAGTCCACACAGTCTGCAGTCACAACATTTGGGAGAAGTTGGAGGTGACTACAAGGGATGCACATGTAAGCCCTACAACTGCATGTGTCTCTAGGTACATGGCCTGGTATTGTATGAAAAGTAAGGGAAGGCAGAATTGATGATTCCAGACTATGGCTGGTGTGTAGCACTGAATTATACAAACAGCTCTGAACTTCAGGTAGAAGTGGTTGAAAAGAAAAAATCGGTGATACAAACCTCTCACTGACAGACTTTGGACCACTGTGGCTCAAAAACTTGCCAGTCACAAGACATGAGCATCCCTGCTCTGTTTTCTAACAGCATCCCAAACTAGGATTTATTCATACCTGAAAATGGATCAGGGGAAGGATTAGAAAAATAAGGGTGCCCTGTGGTATCCCTCATGCTGCTGTTTTGCAGACTTACTTTGAATCTCATGCTTTTGTTGGGCAGTGGAACTGACCTCGGCAAAATATATTAACCAGGTTAATACAAACCCAGTTTTGACCCACAGCACCTGAGGAGATTGTGTAATGTTCTGCTAGTGCAGTGGGGACTGTTTCGGTCTCATTATAGTTTATAAATGGAACTTGAATGGAGGTTTTTAAGTGTGCACAAACTGTGCATGATCAAAGCTCAGAGAAGCAGATTATAAATTTCTCTGGTTCTGTGTTGAGACTGGGCAAATGGGAAATCTTGGTAACAGGATTAAAGAGCACTACAAATTACATTTACAGAAATACTCTACAGGAGTTATTTGAGAAGATAAATGTGAGAATTTCATACAGCTGGTGCACACAATCTCAGGAAACATTTCTTCCTTTCCTGTCTCTCACATCCTTTCCTTCAAGAAATACGTACACTTAAATTTGACTGGATATGAATATATGGTATGTTAGGACCATAAAAATTACATTAAAATTTAGATATCCTAGGCAGCTAAACCACATTATACATGCAATTTTATGTTTGTGATTACAATTGCATTAAAGTGGAAGGGAACAGTAGGACTGAGTCTTGTTTTGTCTCCACTGTGGTAGTTTTGTGGAATATGTTTTTTATAAACTTGCTGTCCTCAGACCCAGATTTAGCTCTTTCAAAGCATGACCTTTTTACTCTAAAATATACAGTGTATATCAGTATGCTTTTATTGAGATTGGCACAAGCTTTCAGATACACTTTCTGGTTCTGGAATCTGTGAACAAGACAAGAAAATAAATTAGTTTCCCTCATTTTCTGGGTCAGGTCCAATTTTATTTTCTCCTTTTTGTTTTAGTGGACATTTGTATTCTTGCTGATTAGACTGCCTTACAGAGATGTTAGCACAGTCAAGTTGGTAGGAAGATATCCTATTGGGTGACTCAAGAAAGAGGAGATTCATGGTGGTGTCTGTAGTTCTTTTACCCTTCCAGCTGTTGACACTACTATTGGGTGACTCAAGAAAGAGGAGATTCATGGTGGTGTCTGTAGTTCTTTTACCCTTCCAGCTGTTGACACTACTATTGGGTGACTCAAGAAAGAGGAGATTCATGGTGGTGTCTGTAGTTCTTTTACCCTTCCAGCTGTTGACACTACAAAGAGTATTTTGTAGAGTACTTCGAGATACACTCAGTGGGTGACATTGAACTGTGTCTGGAGCAATAACTTCAGGTCACGAGGTAGGGAGGGATTCTTCTTTCAGAAGAAAACTGCTTGCTTGCTTTTAGTTTGTTCCCCAGCCCTAACCCCCTCAGAAATGTCAGCATCTGTGTGGCTAGAAGAGCCCCAAACTCAGTCCTAGGTTCACTTAAGGAGTAAACATTTGAATGAACAGTTAAGCATATGTTACAGAATAAGCTGTGCAGTGCCAAGGGTTTGTTCTGTGAGTCCCAAGTTCTGCAGTCAGATTTCCTCCAGCATGGAAGTAGTAGGGCCTCTGATGAGGTTAGAGGAAGAGTAAACAACGTAGTGATGGGGAAGGTCTGTTGCCTAGGACAGCAAGTCTTGTACCAAGCACAGAGCACGCTTCTGTGGCTGTTCCCAAGAGTTTGGGGACAGCAGGAAGAGGAATGCATTTGGCCGATCAGGGTCAGGTTTGCAGGCACTGAGGCATTGCTGCTTCTGCCCAAGTAGCCACTTCCAACTTTGCCGCCGGTTCTTCACTGAGCCTGTGCAACTTGTTTCAAGCTTGGCTATTTTGTAATAATTTTGTATAAATTGCAGTTTGGGTTCATCTAATGAACAATTTAACCTCTGAGACTTGGATGAGATTCCTGAGGCAAGGAGCTGTCTGTGAAAGGAAGCCATCAATACCTTCTTGTGTAGGTTCAAAATAGTAGGACAAAATACTTGAAAATGGACTGAGACAACTGGGCACTGTGGTTGGGAGGAACACTCGCCTTTTTACTGTAATGTAAAAATAGAAAGCAACCAATGTTAATTTTCTACAACTACCACTTCTTTTAAACAGCTGTTTTATCTCAAGATGATTTTAAAGTTTTGTTTTACAATATATATTCCCAAATACTCTGGCACACGGAGCAGTTAGGTGCACTTTAGCAAAGAAGTATCATAAAGAATTCCACTATTTTGAGCAGGTTAAAAAACCCCACAACAAGTCAAACACAAAACCATAAAGAAATAACGGGTTACTTTATAAAGTGGCTGCTTTTTTCCAGCAATAACACATATTAAAACTTGACCCTTGCTGTTGTAAATCTGATCCCTGTCACACAGTCTCTTCAAAATATCTGTTTATAAAATATCCGTTTATCGACCTTAATTTCTAGGAAGGGTCTTTGAGCTGTTATGTTCTCGGGCTTAGGTACCTGTGGCAGCTGAGTATGCTGCTGCATACTCAGCATTGCAGCTGGAAGAAGCAGAAATGGTGACTGCAAACAGAGACGGTACTAATTGCTCCCTGCACTTAGTTAAATAGCTGCATCGATGCATAACAGCAGGAGGGAGAGGGTTAATGAGGGTCTAATTCCATCCTCAGAGGGACATAGGGCTGAATGGAAACAGCTGCTGCACTGCAGGCTCTAGGCTGCACAGGGAGTTGCTGGCAGCTTTGGTGAAGGGAGGGAACAGGAGAAGAATGGTATGTGGGGAAGACAATAAACAATCCAGAAAAAAAAAAAAAAAAGACGTATAAAAGTATTTTATGTCAGGACCCCGGAGAGAGGGGAAATCACAGCACGCAGGAGTGAAAGAAGGGAGAGTTCAGGCTGGAATTGCAGACTGGAGGAGCGGGTGCAGCCACCTTCAAGCCCTTGACCTCCCTCTGTGAACATCAAGGCTTACGACTAAGTCAACATGGCACAGTGTAGGTGTAGCTTGGATATTGAAACACCATAGCTGTGTAAATGCAAGCATAGCTGAGCTAGTGAGCTCTGTTGAAAGGTGTGGGCGTGCTGCTTGGGATGGATACTGGATGTATGTGGCAGTGCTTCACCAGAAGTACATGCTTCCAATGGTATTTGTCAAAATATGAATATGAAAGTAGGAGTTTGGTTCACTGAAGCCAGCTGCTCAAGAGTCAAGTTACTCACAGCTCTGTAGAATATGAATAATTTGGGTAATTGCCATCTCTGCTACATGCCATGATTTTATCACTTGAAAGTTGTCTTCTTTCATAGATCCCTGTCATGTGCACAGATGTGTCTTGTGCTCCTGCTTGCATACCAGCAGCTGTTACCAGCGTTCATGCACAATAAATCCCCAGAAATGCTTTAACTGAAGACACAGCCTGCCCACTTCATGGAGGGGGAACTGCTAATACCCTTCCCACTGCTTTCTCCTAAATACCTGCGATTTCCTTGCAATTGATAGTTATCTGAGGTGGGAGTGGCAGGGAGGACAGCCAACTTTGAAATTCTCAGCACAGACAACCATAGAATATACCCAGGAGAAATACTTGAGAACACAAGGATTGCTTATGTGCAGGCTAGATTGTTAATGTAGTGAAATCAGTGATGTAATATATGCATAGATTGAGGTTTCTGACAGCAAAAAATGAGCGTGGCCAGCTATGCAGCCAGGCACTGGCCCACAGAGCTGTGATTTGTCAAGCACCAGAACTGTAAAACCAAAGCGGTCCCAAGTAAGGCACCAGGGAAGATCAAAAGTGGAAGGGTTTGTCCTGTTAAATAGACTAGGCCATATTAACCTCAGATGATAAGGAAGAAAAAGGGGTATATGCTTTCAGAGAGCATTATAAATTCATGAGTGATACAAAGAAGATCAAAAGGGACAAAAGATATCCGTGCAAACCAATATCGGAAAAGCTTTACAAATGTGTACCTAGTTCTTTCATGTTTTCTTCAACTTCTCTCTGACTTGCCACTCTCAGAGGCAGGGTGCTGGACTCAGCCTGTGGTCTGATCTGATACACTACTTCTTTAGTATGCTTTTTGATACAGGAATCTGCTTTAAGATGATAAAACTGATATTTTTTTCCCCACTGGTGTTTCTTCAGTTATATTAGAGTGATTGCTTTTTCATTTCTAAAATTACATTAATGATAATATTTCTTGATATGTCAAGATCTTAGAGCCCACAGAAACAATTGTTGAGAATGTAAATAAAATTGAATGGAAAAAAAAATGTACCAATGTAACTCTTCACCTGAACTGTGAAGTATTCCGTTACACAGATGGTGAAGCCATGAAAAATGAAAAAAGTAACTTCCACTTTCATTCTATCAGATTATGTGAGTAATATGCCACATATTGTATAAAGATTCAAACAAGAATGCTCTATGAATGAGGTACGATTTTCCTGAAGAGTTAATACAGAACAGCTTTACAACTTTGGAATCAGCAAATTTTTTGGTCTATATTCTGTTCAAGGGTGAAAAATAAGCCATGTGTTAAATGGAATAATGCATTGTTGATCCTTTTCTGTCAGGACAATTAAAATGAGTAAAATGTTTGCCCTACTTTAAACAAATAAAGAGGTACTGCATAGTATTCCTCTTAAGATTAATGTTTCTATATCAGCAGCAGAGAGCATAAGATTTATTTGTAGAGCCTTGTATAGATTTACAGCTGTGCCAGTTACTGCTAGAAATCTCTTTATACGTCATGCTCACAGTGAGTCTTTTTGTGGGGGTGAATGTTAGTGAAAGTGGTCATAAGAAGGATGCAGACATTTTAAAGTGTTAAGTGGAATGTGTGACACATCCAATGGTTTAAAGTTATCAATCTGGTGTTGTCATGACCCCTGACTTACTTTTTTCATATTTGCCTGTGTGAGCATGCATTTGTGTGATATAAACATAAAAAATGTATTTTATCAAAATGCTGCAGAAGCAACTTCCTGTGTTGTCCTGACTTCCTTAGAGAATTACTAAAGTTTTTTCTGTTATTATTTGATGATTTAAAGCAAAGAAAATTACACTCAAGGAGAGAACAACAGTCTCAGGGAAAGTGCACTTTCCATGGAACCATGCTCTGGACTCATAAACATCTATGCAACTCCTGTTTATTTAATAGGATTTTATGGGTTAGATACAGGATTGAATTAGGCATTCAGAGTCCATTATAAGGAGTGAATCTGCCTTGGGCTTGATAGAGACAGACATATAATATTGGGAATACTATGTGAATTAATCTCAAAATGGTAGAGCAATTGCTGTTTTTCTGTGTGACTGAAGCTTTCATGTTTGATAATTATAAGCATCTGTAATTTCAGTAAGTGCAATTAAATTTTGAGCATGTGTATATACAAGTGAAGATTAATTGTCTGGTAGACACATTTGAATCTTCACTTTTATTCTTTTACAGAAAATTTGCAGGGAAAAAATAATAAAAAATGAGTTGTCTTAACCCAAATATGAAATAGTGTGTTTAGAAAATGGTTTTCCATTTACAGAAGTTTTTGACATTTAAAAAAATTGTTGTACATTTCTTCTTGATGAACAGGAGAATATTTTTTATACCAGTTGAGAAAGAAAATAGAGACATCCTCACTTGGAGAAAAACTGAAGTTCATCTGTCAAGCGTCTGTATCTGAACTTATAGTAAATAAAGAAAGAAAATGAGGTCATTGTGGGAGGAGAGGTTAAGGAAAAACATTTAATCTTGTACCAGGATTTTCCAGACACCTTTTTCTTCCCATGAGTTTTGCAGACACAGTTTTGAACTGGGCTGAAATTCTAACCATTGCATTCATGAACACTTGGAGTAGGTTCAAGTTCATAATTACTGTCTGTGTCTCTGAATGACTTTTGATCCCATCGTCACAAATTGCTGTTACCAGTTGGCTCAAATGCTCTAGTTTGGTTTTGTCATGCTACAGACACTTAATTCT